>CM054112.1:270073178-270673178 GCA_028673005.1 Tanypteryx hageni
ATACATTTTTTTGATCTTAAAAATGAATGTTAATGTACAATTGCATTTCATTTTAATTTATACAAAATAAATGACTGTGATTCAGAAATAATATTTTTATTATTTCACAATTTCTTGCTACGGATTTGTCTAGAGGACCAGACAGTTAAAAAATATGGATCTGGTCAGACAAATAGGCCTTCTGTGCGGGTGCAAGCCTGCGGGTACGGGTCTGGTATGGGTTGGTAATCTGCGGGTATGGGTGGAAAATATACCCATGCAGTGCTCTACTCTGTTTGGTGCTCATCAGGTTGATAATAGAAATGTTATTCCCTACAATAAGTTCTTAAGCTTAAAATACGATTGTCATATCAATATTGAAGTTTGTACTTCAATAAAATCTGTGAAATACCTTTACAAATACATCTATAAGGGATATGACTGTGCAAATGTGGCAATAAGAGATAATCAAAATGAGTTAATTCATGATGAATTGTCAAGATACTTAGATGCAAGACATGTAAGTGCACCAGAAGCAATGTGGCAATTGTTGGAAAATAAAATGAATGATAAATCTCACTCCATCATTAGATTAACAGTTCATTTACCAAATGAACAAATGGTGTATTTTGTAGAAGATCAAGAAGTGGAAGCAAATAGAAACACACATTTGACAGCATGGTTTGAATTGAATAGAGAAAATGTAGAAGCAAGCTAGTATTTATACACAGAAATTCATTATCATTTTGTATTTAATGAAACAATAACAAAATGGACAGAAAGACAAAGAGGTGGAGAAAAAATCATTTCAAGAACGTATTCAGTTAGTCCAACAGATAGAGAAATATTTTACTTGAGACTGTTGCTACTAGATATTAGAGGAGCACAAAGTTGGATGATTTGAAAAGAGTTGAAGATGTAGTTTGTGCAACTTTTGAAGAAGCTGCAAGAAGAAGAAATTTGCTAATCAAATTGACGTAAGCAGTATTGAAGCAGTTTCTGAGCTTGCACGCACGAAAAGTAATTTTAACACCAAAGAACAAACAAGTTACAGAAATGAATAATGAAGTTTTGAAATAGAAAAATTCCAATGCAAAGGAATATCAAAGTGTCGATCCAATTGTAGAAGATAATAGTGGTCAGTTGAGAGTAGACTTGCCAATAGAGTTCTTAAATGCACAAATACCATTAGGAATGTCGCCACATAAGTTATTAATAAAGGTTGGAGCTATTGTGATGTTATTTCAAAATTTGAATCCAAGGAAAGGATTATTAAATGGCATGAGATTAATTATCAGAGGAACTCATCAACATTTTCTAGATGCAGAAGTTTTGACTGGAAGTCATAAAGGAGAAAGGGTGTTTATTCCATGAATAAATTTAGCACCAAGTGATTCAGGTTTGCCTTTTGTATTAAAGAGAAGACAATTTCCAGTTATTATAGCTTTTATGATAACTATAAATAAGTCTCCGAGTCTAACCTTTGATAAAGTTCGAGTGTACTTACTTGCAAGAATCTGTTTTTGGACATGGCCAATTGTACGTTGCAGTGACTGGAACAAGAGATGAGAATAATTTGAAGTTTTTTGTTGCTGATACAACAAGTCAGGGAAAATTGCTAAACAATAATAGGGTATTTACAAAAAATATTGTGTTAAGAGAACTTTTCGAAGATGCGATAAATAGAAACTTAGAAGATTGAAAAATAAATGTGATTTATTAAAAACAATTTTTTGTTTCATTTACAACTTAGCCCGTTTTAAACGGGCTATTTACCTAGTGTTTGTAATAAATAATTATTTGACAATAATCATCATAAACTTCACTTTCTTAGTTTTACAATGGTATATAAAGATGATGAAATTTCTGGCTAATAAAAATCAATTGGATTAAGTACTATGATATAAACTGTTTGTTTAACCTTTAAAGGACTAACATACATTTAAATGCACACTGGATGTAGGGTCTGTTGTCCGTGTGTACAATATATTGTACACTGAGTCTTAAGGCCTTTTCTATTTGCATAGAGGTCACTCCTGCATCACATTCAGAAGCTGGGTGCTCTAGCCACCCATCAGTTTGATCTAACATGGCTCTAGAGTGAAAATATTGGAGTGTGAATAATGTATATAATGATGAATTAAGCATTAGAAATACCAGAGAAATTGCAGTTCTCTCTTGAATTGCCGTTCTAGGGAGGAGGACACAGCAAATGCATCATTCTCTCTTTCTATCACCTCTTCGTTTTCATTCACTTATACACTGGGAGCATAAAAATCATTATTGTATCACTTCTTTAAAAGCTTTTACATGTGAGGATCTTTCATTGGTGTTTCCATACTTGATTTTTTGAATCGATTCTATATCTATCTATACGCGAGTTCAAATTCGAAATTGATTTTTTTTATTGCGAGATTAAACACGCTTATACAAATGCATTTTCTCATGGAAGTAATATTTTTTAATTTATGAATAATCAATCATTACCTACTTAATGAGCTCATTCAATAAAAATATCCTCATTTTGTCTGTGCTGCTCGACACTGTTCAGCTCCTTGAGGGTCCGAGATATAGAGAACGCATGAAAATTTTTGTGGGCAATAGGCTGGCTGAGAGATTTCGAGCATCATACTTGAATAAATCCGTTTTGAGCCCTGAAATTTTGCAACTAAGTCTACATGAATGCCAACAAATTGAACTAGCTCTCCGCTCAAGGGGGCAATAAAAAGGAATTGTCAGGTCGGTTTATTGCAGGATATTCCCAAAAATCCTTTCCATAGAAATTCTTGTACTCCTTGGTCATATGGTTGGCGAAAATAATGCTACATATGTTTTCGTTCATGGATAGTCCAGCGCTACCCATCGCTTGAGACTAGGCAGGCAATTCCAAGTCCACAGAAACACGTTGCTTGTCACAGCAGATAGTCATCCTTAAATCAATGAATTACACGGCAGCAGTGACAATGTGTTTTCTTTCGGCGAGATTTCATTCTCTCGTAAGGTCAGTATTTTATTGTTGATTGGCTTTGCTTGTTAGTGTTTGCGATGATATTTTATTATGTTGCAGCTTCTTTATCTAATCTGTAACTGGCAGTTTTCAAACTGGATGGCTGCACTCGTAAGACACTTGAAGGAGGAGGGTTCGAGTGCTCTTCCCGACCAACACTGCCCTGCGAGGTAGACCTAATTCCCCCATTGTTAGTTTGGGGCGTTTAGAGGCCAAAGAAAATAAGCGCTGGCTGGCTAAGGGAAAAACATAGCATTGCTGCGTGTGTTCGTTATGAGGAAAAGACTCTCGCATGAATTTCCATTGCGGAAAATGTGACGTGGGACTCAGCATAGTATTCTGCTTCGAGGAATGCCTCACAAGTGTCCTTTTAAGATTGTGCATGTAAAAATTCTTATTATTTAAACATTTTTTATTGTTATATTTTAAAACTTACATTTATGAAATTAAATTCCGGCTATAGTGCAACGTTTTTGCTACAATATGCTTTTTATTTGAATGAATTCTGACCATTAGTTCATAAGTTATGAACATTTGTTTGCAGGTATACATGTTTGATTTAGAAAACCCTAAATTAAATCTGGCTGTGAGCATCCATAGTAGGGATTTTAATCCATATGATAAAGGTTAACACAAATATTGTTAGCGCAAAGATCTTTGAAACATACCCCTTGTGCTAAGCAAGGCATACCTGTACTGTTGTAATCATATTTTCTCGCACATTCTTCATATCTGTATCTATGTTTTCATTTACATTGCAATATTATTGATACATCTAATTTATTTGTATTTTACATAATGATTTTTAATTAATTGGTTGATTAAAATAAATGTAACTAAATAATATGCTTAATTCCATTTTTACAGGTGAATGATATAATCACATTCCTGGCTGATTTCTTTCATCATGAGAGATTACATTTTGGTCTTCATGGACTTTACCCAAAATACCGTTTGCATTGTAAGGGTTTTCAAATATTCCTTGAACTCTTGGGCTTCACTATAGTATCAGCAAGTAACCACCTGGAACTAGCAGTTTTTACTTCATCAGCTTGTGAGTTGTTAAAATTGTATTACACCTAAAAAAATTCAAGTTGAACATTTTTATCTGTTGATATACTCAAAAAATTATTGAAGAAATGCAAAATATCCTGAAAATCACTCAGTAAAATTAATGTGATGGCTAATTATCCAGTTCATATACTTAGAATCATCACCATTTCTTTAATTTTAGTTAATGTGGAATAATTTGTGATTCAGTAGGTACAGAGGCACCATCATTTCACAAACTTCTGGAGGACTAACTCCTTCATTGAATGAAGTTTTTGCTAAATGGTGGTTATGTAAAGATTAACCAATAAACTGCTGCTTTTATTGCAGTTGTTGTAAAGCGGAAATATATACAGGCATGCCTCATTTAGCGCATGTTTGATATAGAGCAATTGGCATCTCAATTTATATTTGAGAAATAAATGGCTATGGGCTGTCCCAAGTTTTTTCTTACTTACCGTCACTTCTTTGTTCCAGTGATACTCGGTTATGTGTTATACACTAATTAAAGACAAATTTGTTATTATTTAGAAGTTTATTTGCTTTATTACCCTTTATTTCACCTGTTCACTTTTACTTTGTTCTTACATGGGTTTGCCACAATTCTAGGGTCTTTTGCAGTGATGCAAACATTGGAAATTTTACACTTGTTAATGTTACTGTTGAGATGGTTAGGAATAGATTCGCATTGTGTGGGTTTTTGCTTTGAGGTGGGTTGAGTTAGGTGCATGACTGAATTTTAACGTTCTTAATCGATATTCATCTGTTATTCTTATGTTATTTTCTGTTGGTACCTATGTTAAATTTATGTAATAGTAGACCTATTCTGTTTTTGTTAGCACTTTAAAAAAAATCTGTAATGGTTTCACTTTGTCCATCCATAGGAAAAATTTTGAAGTAACGAGAAAAGCTGGGAAACTAAGATTTTCAGGGTAGTTTTAGATAGGTACAGACATGAGCGCTATTGATTTTGGAGTGCATTTGACTGTCCATTTGCCTGCTTGCAGGATTTCAAGAAAACCCATATACATTCAGTTTACTTTAGAAAATGGAATCTGCTTTTACAATTTTTTAAAAACATTTTAGTTTGCGCTGCCCGTCACCATCCAAGTCTTTTATTTCAATGTCATTAATTCAATTATGATGCACCATAGTTATTTTGCTTCATTTCTAGTGCCAAATAAAATTTAATAACAAATAGCAGAAAAGCAATTTATATTAATCATTAGTAATACAATAGAAGATTGCTTATCTGAAATGGTCAGAACCTGAACCATTTTGGATAATAGATATTTTTGGATAATGAATGTCTCAAGCCATAAACAGCACATCAAACCAAAAATGTTCTTACCATGATATGGCAAAAATGAACGATAATTAAATGCAGTGATTTTTTGGCATGTTTCGCTTCCATCATGAGCTTCCATTGGCTTCTTTCCATCCATCTGTATGCATGTCCATTCTTAGATTCCACCAAACAGATTTTCATGGCATTCGGTATTAAGGACTTGAGGGCAACGGCAGTTAGAAAAGGATATAAAAGGTTCACATAACCCAATCGGGGAGGGGGGGGTGCCACTTTACTAAAAACAAAAAAACTTTACTATTATCATTAAAATCAACCAAAGTCGTTATTCACTTTGAACTTCGGCAATTTCTTACATGGTTATTTAATTGTTCTCAATGAAAACATTCTTCATAATAACTGAAGTAAATAAGATCTATCATAATTACGAAAATGTTTCATTTCCTTTCATATGTATGCAGCATTTAATAAACAGAAGAAACTGAATCATCAAGGATGAAGAAACGAATGTAAATACGTTTATTTATCTTTCATGCACACACAGCGTTTTGTAAGTCAAAAGAAATCATTGATGTACGAGGTAGGAATAAATGTAATGTAAAGATTACAACTACTTAGAGTGAGATATGTTTTAAATAATTTTCGATTGTTTGATTAATTATAACTAATCATTAGAAAATAAAATGGTACACTATCAAAAATTTAATAGAGTGGAATCCCCATTCAACGTTTGCCTGGGGGACAAGGTTTTTTACCTTAAATCGAGTAATACCTTAAATGGGGATAGTCTAAAATTGAAAGATTAAACTGCAGTTTATTAATATCAAATTATTATTAATTAAAACAAATATTAATAGTACACATTAATTGAGAGGTAAGCTTCCTGTCAAGTTACAGGCTTTTTATATGCAATAAACAAGTATGGAAAGGTGTACTCCATGTCGTAGTACAAAAAGTTTCCAAATTCATTCCCCATACCAACTTTCATCAAAAATGTCCTGTGGTTCCAGAGTTGAAATGAGCATTGTAAGCCATGTGTAGTTCTTCATGTGAAGTGGTCGAAATTATCGTCCGATTTTAAGCAAAATTGGAATCCTTGGACCAATTTTAGTAAAAAATTTCCCAATAACAAATTTCATCAAAATACATCCAGCAGTTTCCGAGTTGAAAAAGAGGCATGTTGTAAAATACATGTAGATCTTCATGTAAAGTGGTCTTTATTGTGGTCCAATTTGAACCAAAATTGGAATCTCTTGATAAATTTTAGCAAAACTTCCAAATATCAAATTTCATCAAAGTATGTCCAGCGGTTCCCAAGTTTAAACATGCAGACAGACGGATGAAAACTACCTCCCCTATATGTGTTCATTTTTTGCAAAGAACGCATAAAAAATAGAAATTTCAGATACACATTGTAGATTCTAGTTGGCAAATCTGAAAAAGTAGACAGAGCCATTTATTAAAATCTATGCTCTACATTAAATGGTGAATGACTTGCAGGAGATGACAAATGCATAAAGAGGCAGATGATATTGGAGCCAGCAGGGATTGTAAAATGCAAAGGAAGGGAAAAGAGTGCCGAGAAAAGTGTGAGAATGAAAAAAATTATTTTCACTATCTCTAATTATTTTTTGTTAATTCCATGTCAAGAAGCAAGGGTACATGAATTATGCAAGCAAATAAGGAATATTTTATCATAAAAGAAATGATATGCATACAATTACCAAAGATAAGTTTTTAAAATATGTTATTACTATATGAACGGGGTAGTTTTTCCCCTAACCCCGGTTTTCCCATATACTTTTAGTATCTAAATTCATGACTTCTATATTCATGCCATTTTTTAGGAAATTAACCCCGTGAATATGGAGGGATTACTGTAATTTAAATGAGCTTCGAATAACTTATCCAGCAATGAAGTAGTGTGGTGAGCGTTGGCAGACATGTCAGCGCGTTTAATCGGCTGAGCGTTCACAATGCTGCACACAAAATGACAAAGCTAGCAGATGTTGGAATTTCCCATGTCCATGTAGTTATTAGATTTTAAGGACATATGTTACATTTTGGCGCTTTATGCGAAATACACAAATATAATTGGTTATTTTGTGTAGTATAGGAAAATGCTTCAGCGACAGACAAGTAGGTACACCCGAAGTTTGAATTACATAACCTTGATGTAACAAAAGCATTGATCTGAATAAACCTTCCTTTTTTTGGGGGATTGTCTTCCTTATGGCTTAACTCGGTAGATATGGCCATACTACACACAACTGGCACAACTAGCTAATACATCACATTAGCGAGTGAGCTCTTTGGAACCGAAGCGTAAAAAAATCCATGTTCACATAATGATGTCACCACAACTTTCGTAGCATATGTAACAGATGACTTAAGGACTAAAGGTGGATTGAAAAAACATGGCACAACAAAATATTAAATATGTGAGTTCATTTAATGTAACAATGCTGGTATGTGTTGTGCCGTTGATCGATAGTGTGAATTATTACATTACAACTCCGCTAAATAATATATTTTTGCATCGCATAATGTATATGCACCTTAAATCGAGGTGATGTCCATCTAGGGATAAGAATATTGCCCCTTAAATGCAGTCAATTCACAAAATCGAGAAACACTAATTTGGGTAATATAATGCATTATTTACATGGTGCTTTGGTCAGGGCCACAAAAAAGCAACCTTAAATGCGGGAAAGTCTTAAATGAAGAAACCTTAAATCAGGATTCCACTTTATTTCCTTGGCATCATATTTTTTCTGTTTGGATGTTTTTGTTATTTATTTTTATTTAAAAACTTAGTGCTACAAGTTGGCAATCTGCCAGGTGGTAACATAAGGAAACCTCGTAGGTCTCTCACACTTCCAACAATGAAATCTAAAGACAAAAAATAAGACCAATAAAAAGATTTATAGTAATGACATAACAAAAATATTACTCATAAGGAATATCACTGCAAATAATAAAATTCAAAAGTTTCAAAAAGGAAGGAGAAATAATAAAAAAAATCAGAAAATCACAGAAAAATCGCAAAACAGCTTTACATCTGTTCCTAAAAACATTAACACTCTTTGGGAAGGGCTTAACCACTTATCTGGGTATTTAATTTTTCGAAGCTGCACCAGCGGTGGGCATTTAAATTGAAAATTTGGCAAATTTTTACCTTTTGAATTATATTTATAAAATGTAGTAAATGTTCAGTATTTGATTGGATATTTTTTATTTTAAAACATTAGACTCTTTTTAACATGCAAGGATGAACAATTATGTATAAATATTAATTTTTAATGGAAAATTTAAATTAATAAAATTACGTGAAAATTACAAAAAATGGGGTGAAAACGGTCTAAAATTACATAATTACTCAAAATATTCATAAAAATCATATTATCACTAATAAAAGTTAAGACGTAAACCTTATGTATAATTAAAAAACACAATATATTGAAATAAAAAAATTATATTTATTACGTAAAGAAACAAAATAAATATGCGAAGGCTTTCGTGGCATTCGGCTGTAGGCTGCATGTTTTTTGGTACTTCACCTTGTTGATCGGCTGTTTCACAAGGCGACGTTTCGCCGGCGAGTCGGCTTCCTCAGGTCAGCTGACCTGAGGAAGCCAACTGCAATGCTCTTTACACTGAAAATTTTCCAAAAAAAGGAGTTGCATTGCTCTCGTTTATTAAAATACATAGCATAATCCGGTTTTAGTACAATTCCCTGGAGTATGAAGATACCAAGAAGAGTTTTTATTTCATTTGCAGTTGTCTCCCCCAACTACGTGCTCTAGATCGTGGTTTTAGGCTAGATTTTGCATCAAGAAATTTTTTGGCATAAGTATTAGTTTGCTCCACTATCATCGTACATAGTTCGCCATCAACAAATAGCTCAAAGGATTCAAGTATATCATCTCCATCCTCAACCTGTACATTTAAACCGGGGTTACCTGTAAATGTAAACTTGTTTCGCACTTCCTCATGTGTATTCCAAACATAAGGGTGTTCAGGCAGGTTCGTTAACGCCTCCTCCTCTTCCCAGAACGGATCCATTTCTTCGTCTGTTTCACTATCACTTGCATCTGTGTTGATGTAAACATCCTCCAAAAACTCACTGGAAAGACTTTCGTCATCATTCTCTTCCAATAAATGAAGTGCTTCATCTTCTGTGGCTTCAGTATGTTTCCTTTTACTGGACGAAGTCATTTCACAATGGTGAAATAAAAATTATTTCAAACAAAATAATTTGAATGAAATAATTTAAAAGTTATTGCAAAAAGAACAGTAAAATTTTCGCGAATAAAAGCTCCAAATAATACCACAAACCATCTACTCTGATGCTCAAAGGCCAACTGAACTTTTTCAATTACTTACCCACTCTCCTATGTGCACATCTGTGCAGACCACCCACTCTGGGGGGTTACAAGGGTACGTCAAGGAAAGGCGAAAAACAGAAAACCAATGGTTCCTTTGAGCAAAACCGTCAATGTGGGAGATATAAAGTAGGGTGCCATAAAACGACCCTTCTTGCCACTCAGCCGTCCTGGGAGCACAAAGTGACCGCATAACAGTGGAAAAGGCTAAATATGAAAGAAAAAGATTTACAAGTAGCATGCTGTTCAAGGAAAGTAAGATGCAAGCGGCGACAAACAAAATTTTTCGCATGAGGGTGAGAAATAATCCAAGATGTCAAACCCCGACTTTAAAAAAAATAGGGGCAGGGGATATGCAACCCTCATGGAAAATGCAGGCTTTCGATACAAGACGTATAGCTTCCTAAAATAAGGAAGGAAAGTCCATCTACTGGCAAGACGGTAAACTAAAAGGATGCCGCTATGAGTGAGAAAAGCTGCGTGACAGAATATAACGGCATACCCATAGCAAATAGGCTAAAAATCGGTGCCGTATATATACAGCATACCCACCACCGGAGCGTCTGGCTATGCCATATATATACGGCATACCCAGATGAGTGGTTAAATAGCTCAGCAGGCAACTCATGCCAGTCAACAATAGTTCTGTTTAAATATAAATATTTTTTATATTTCTTTTTTGTTTTCTACACTTAAATTTGTAATTGTGATCATTTTTCCCTTTAAAAGATGGTTCTTCCACCCCCACTCACTCCATGCTGCCTCCATATTTATTACATTAAAAAAACCACAGAGTAGACTCCGTTTCCTTCTCCTTTGCAAGCTCTCCCGGCCCAGTATTTCTAGCATCTCCGTCACGCTATCCGTTCTCCTGTGCCTACCCAATACATATCTGGCTGCCTTTCTATGAACCTTATCCAGCTTCCTGATATGCCCTTCTTCGTGCGGATCCCATACAAAGGAGGCATATTCCAATATCAGCCGAACTAGAGATTTGTATGCTTTCTCCTTTGTAGCTGGACTGCTTCCTTTTAGATTCCTCATAACCCAGTGCATCATTTTGAAAGCTTTCCTTTTTATGAAATCGACATTTAATCCCTATCCTAGATCCTTTAATAAATAGACACCTAAATATTTACAATGATCACTTTTTGGTATAGGATTTCCTGAAAAATTATACTCCCTATTTGACACTAATTTTCTATTAGTGAATTTCATGTACATACTTTTACTTATATTGATGTCCATTCCGTTGGTATTGGTCCAATCTGAAAGTTTGTCGATATCATTTTGGAGGGTATCATGGTCGCTTTCACTCTCGATCCGCCTATAAATTATGCAATCATCCACAAAAAGTCTTATCTCGGAGTTCATTTTGTCTGGAAGATCGTTGACGTAAATTAAGAAGAGCAGCGGCCCTAAGACGCTACCTTATGTGACCCCCGATATGGAATTCGTCTTATCTGAATACCTGTTACCTATTTTCACTCTTTGAGTTCTTCCAGTAAGAAAATTCGCAACCCACTCCAGTACCCTTACGTCGATTGGTAATTGCTCCATCTTCAACTGCAGTAGATCATGTGGCACTCTGTCAAATGCTGTCGAGAAATCGATGATTATAGCATTAACTTCTTTCCCTTCGTCTAATGAGTCAGCAATGTCTTGACACAGACCCACTAATTGGGTTTCCGAGGAATACCCTTTCCTGAACCCATGCTGAGTTTTAAATAGCCACTTATCCCTTACCCACCAATCCCGTATGTAGTCTGATATTACCTTCTCCGTTAGTCTACAAAAGACAGACGTTAAGCTAACCAGCCTATAGTTCTTTACTACTGTCTTTTCACCTTTCTTAAAAATGGGTATAATATGCCCCCTTTTCCAGTCTTTAAGTAAGGCATGATTATTCATCGTTACATTGAATAGGTGAGTTATGTAGGGAGACATGGCAGTAGCACCCAATTTCAGTATGTCAGTCGCAATAAAATCCGGTCCCACTGACTTATTTGCCCTCAACTTCCTAATTTATTTAAAAATGTCTGTATCTGTGACTCTAATGGGTATTATCTCTGATGTATTTTCGCATATCTTCCAGTTTAAGGAGTCATTTATCAGCTCTCGAGTTTTTAAGTTATCCATACTATTTTCTTGTTTCCTATATACGCTTGTAAACCATTCATTAAAAGCATTAGCTTTACTGTAATCGTCGATGACTAACACCCCTTCACTATCTTTAACTTACGCTATATCCATCATGTTATCTTTCCTTATCCTAATAAATTTGTAAAATTTGTTTCCGTTAGCCTTACAAATGACATTAACAAGAAATTTTTCCTTCGCCTTCTTCTTTTCCCTATTTAAATCGCGAACCAATTTCTTATAACTCTGAAACAACGCCCTATTCGAATTTCTTGTTCCGTGTGCTCTCCTTACTTTTTTCTTTAGTTTCCTGATTGTATGAATGTAATATTCATGATCTGTATTTTCTTTAAGAATCTTTTTTGGTACAAAAGTATTTAGCCCTTCAAACACTATCTCTTTAAACTCCTTCCATATTTCTTCCACATTCTGTCCCCTACTTGCCCATTCTGGAAACTTGTCTCTTAAAAATCCCTGGAACCCTTCTCCGTCACCTCACTTGTAATGCCAGACCGTCTTTCTTTTTTCCGAATTCACTCGACGTGGGCTGTCCCATTCTAGTTTTACACATGCAGCTGCATGGTCACTTATTCCTGGGCATACATCAACACTAATAAAAGAATTGAGTGGCCTCACTAGAAATACATCAAGAATATTTTCCCCTCGAGTGGGCTGTTTTACTACCTGTGTAAAGCCCTCCTCATCTATGAGTCGGTTGACCAGCTCTTGGGCCTTACCGCCCCTACCGTGTCGCCAGACCACCGAATTCCCAGAAGGATTAAATCCCCCGTTATGAGAGTATGACCTTGAGGGTTTTCCGAGCAAGCGTCCGCAAGGACTTCCAATGGGTGCAACCCTTCGTTTGGACTCTTATACATAGAAATTATGCTTAAGCTTTCCCTTTTATTTTCACCAAGTAACTTTATGCACATCATTTCACAGTCTTTCCTTGTCCATTCCAATACACTCGCGATGTTGATATTTACACAAATAAATATTTTCCCTCCTTGACCATCACAGTCACTTCTTAAAACGGTAAAGTTAGGTGGGAATATTTCATTGGATGTAATATTCTCATTAAGCCAAGACTGTGCCTATTAAAATATCAGGTTTGCATGCTTCCAATAAAGTCCCAAATTCCTTACTTTTCTTTAAAATACTTCTGCAGTTGACCTGGAGGATTATTAAACCCTTACCCTCACATTCTTTGTTGTTTGTAGATTCATCTCTAGGTTCCACTATTAGTTTCCCTGCCCTCCGAGCTTTTGGGCAACACCATGAAACAGATTAGCTAAAATAAATGTCCCTTCCCTGTTCAAATGAATTCCGTAACGTCCCAAGTGCCTATTACCAATCCAGCAATTTGGATCTACAAAAAGCATTCCTTGTTTTGAACATACCCACTCAATCCCTTCGTTTACATCGTCTACTCTCTTGTGGCTAACATCTCTTCTACGAATAATGCCACTCACAGCAATTTTCGCATGTTTAAACTTCTTTTTAGCAGCACTGCACAAATCCCATATATACCCAGTTATGTGGTCGCCTGATTTGACACTTTGATATCGTTTGTTCCTACGTGAATTATCACCACTCTTTCTTCACCTTCACTACTCATATCAGTGATCTTCCTCTCCATCTGCTCCATTCTTATTCCAGGAAAACACTGCACATTCACACTTTTGATTGGCCAAGCATTACCGGCAAAAGGTATCAAGGAATCACCGATAATTTTCACTTTCAGCGCTTCCAGCTGGCCACCATTTGTCTCAGGGCAGGACCTCTTCACCTTCTCCATTCTGTTTTCTCTCCCTTCCGTCTCACTTCCATTAGAGCCACCATGCCTCCTCCCTCCTCCTCTCTTCTTTATTTGCTCACTATGCCGTTTCCCATCTTGTATCATACCTCTCAACTTCTCATTTTCTTCAGTAAGAGAAATAATTTTTCTCTTTGCCTCCTCCATCTCTGTCTGCAACTTTGCGATAGCTCCTTCCTTCTCCTCCAACAGCCTCTGGCCCTTACGGATTCCGCAGTCACTGCACTTCCAATGCTCCTCAACATACTCCTCCAATTTAATTTTAGAACATTTAAAATGGTACCAACAATTGCATATTTTGCACTGAACACTGTTTTTTAGTTTTTTGTGGCATACGACGTACTTCACTTCGACCACGCCTCCCTTCTCCATTTCGTTGGCTCTCTTACGGTCACTTTCACTACCCCAGAGAGCTATTAGCGGACATGTCCACTCTCTTTGAGCGCCCAACTATAACTTATTTGAGTCTTCGGAAAAACAATCTTCTACTGTAATAAAAAATATTAATAACTTAACATTATTTTCAATAATATTGTGTATTTAAACATTTTTTGCTCATTTAATTTAAAAAATAGCATAACATTTAATACAGAATATTTGGAACTAATTATTAACAATAATTAATAACTAACCTGGGATGGATGCAGTAGTTTATTATAGTTTTTCTTAAATTAAATACAACTTGTAATCTAAAAACAGAAAAAATCTGGGCCAGGTCTGTATGTGTGTATATGATAGCTTTTTTGTGGGTCCTCTAACTCAAAAACTGTTATTCAGTTCCATGCAAAATTTTATATTTAACATTTTTATAAAAGTCACAAGAACTGATTAGTTTTTGGTAAAAATTGGTCAGCCAGAAGTGAGTGTTTACTCCTGTCACATCCGTTATTTTGAAATATTTGCTTTAATATTTGATAAATGTAAAAATGTATTGGAATAAAAGTTGTAGGAAATTTAATTTTCTACAACATTTGTTTGAAACATTTTCCCATATACTGCATTGTTTAAGAGATATCTTATATATGTATCTGCCACCAACACGCCATTTACAGACGACTATTGTTAACAATTGATGCTTAGTTATGTCTTACAAGGGGAGGACCCGTACGTGGGGTCACGGAATTTGCTGAAATTTGGTAGGTACGTAGCGCTAGATGCCAGGATCACAACCAACCCCCCTCTTGGGCATATATGATCAGTAGTTTTTATGTAAATTGCGTTTAAAGTTCACAATTTTGTGATGCACACGATAAAGTCACTTACGACGGCACAGTTTTTCATCGTAATCCGTAGCCTAGCACTAGGGAGCTGGGCTAGCATTTTCAAGGTCCAGAGTTCTCTGCCAGTTTCGGTCACTTTTTTTCCTCGCTTATTTTATTATTCCTGTTTTCCTTTTTCGTGGTGAAGTTTTACTCGGTATTCACAATCATTTTTTTCTTCACTACATTTTCGTTCTCGGAATTTTTCACATTCTCTTGTTCACCACACGGCAGACATGCTAGAATTTACTGTCAGATCAGATCTTCTTTCATTTGTCTCTCTATACGTTTTAACTAATATTTATATTCATAGTACATGGTAAAAAATCCATAAAATATTTTTGCAAACACTGTAATCGATGCTTTTAAAGATCGGTAATTGGCGAAAAATATATCAGCCATAGAATCATTGCCAATCTTTTAAGAATATCAATTGGTGAAGACAGTCCTAGATATGTCCATTCTTTTTCCTGATCCTTTGCTCATTGTTCATCATGCTTTTGTGATGATCTGCCTTTGATTCTTACGAGTGGACTGCGAAATCGGAGTTATGGATCAGAAGTGAGAAACAGGGACCATACACTCGTGCTGGTTAATGCATATTAAAAATATTTATTTTCTTTATGAATCCCTAAGAAATACGGTGGATTGATTAATTGCAAGATAGAAATAATCAATAGCCACCAATCATCACTGGAACCATAAACAGGATAGGTAGTATGGGAAAGGAAGTGTTTCCTGTGAATTGACATACAACACTCGACAATTTATGAAGTATTTTTAGTTATGGATTTCACATGTTCGTGGATGGTAGAAATCAAAGTAGCATTGAAAACAGTAATAATTTTTACACCAAGAACATCTAGCAAAGTATTGCTCTCCGCAGCTGCAGGTGGAATTTAAAATCTCGTCGGGGGATATTACCTGTTTTACATTACAAAATACCTCATGGGTACCAGACAGGTTGGACGCAAACCACGCATACCTAATCATCTCTATAAATACTGGAGCCGATAGCTGATTTTGTATTAAAGCGTGGATTTTTATGGCATCCATTCGGCTCGTTATTTCCCTCCATTCACGAACCAATTATGCTGCATTATGAAGCCGTGAAATAATTATTTTTACCTGACGGTAGAAGTATACATCGCAAGGCTGGCATACGGAGGTACATTTAGCAGGTATAACCTTAACGTTACTGGTAGGCTCGTTATTTTCATCTATAAATCGTTCGTCGTACAGGGCCTGGCTTGTCTGTCCTGAGATTTGTCAGGATTTAGATTTAAAAGATTGTTGATACTCCAGGTATGTAGTTCATAAGTCTTTGTTTATTTTTGCTATTGAATGTGATAAGTTATTGACGGTTGAGCTTAAATAAATCTGTAGATCATCACCATATAGATTGTATTTACATGATCTCAGAGAAGTTGACCAGTCATTGATATATAAAGAGAAAAGCGACTGTCCCAATATTAAACCCTGTGGAACACCGCGAGAGTTAACACACCAAGAAAGAGAGGAAGGAAGAGAGAGAGAGAATAGGAGGGAAGAATGGGAGGAAGGGAGAGAGAGAGAGAGGGTGAGAGAATAGGCAGAAGGGAGATAGAGGGAGAGAAAATGAGAGGAAGGAAGAAAGAGGGAGAAAACAAGGAGAGGTGAAAAATGTATTTATTTTTGTAAGACGCTGTAACTATATGTCTTGTTGCACTCTCTCAACATTTGACTATTCTTTTTATCTTTGCTCTTTGTTTGTTATTGCTTTTATCATTTTTGTTCACCTTCATGGTTTTATCTTTGTTCTTATTTGTTTGTTCCTCATTTTGCCACTCTCTGCCAATGTTTGTTTCTTCTCTTCTGTTCGTTCTTCATTTATTATAATACTTTTTGACATTTCTCAAAATTTCCCATAGTAGTACTGTGGGCTCTCTGCTAGTAATTATTTAAAAATAATCACTATAAAGTTTGTTTTCGTAGCTTTACAGTGGTATATAAAGATGATAAAATCTCTAACTATTAAAATTCAATTGGGTATAGTACTACATTATAAGCTCTTTTTAGCTTGACCTTCATTAGTGCAAATATCATTTGGAATGCATCCCTTGCTCTAAGCAAGGCATACCTGTATTTTTGAAGTAGATAATAATAATAATAATTTTATTTTGTCCAATGTCAACTTTTATGCAGTTTTATAGAATAAGTCAGAATACACATCACAAATAAAATACAACATCAAATAATACAGTAGAAAGATAAATCTGCTTTACAACTATTTCTCTACTTAATTTCGTTTCACAATTTCACATTTCACAAATGGTAGCAAGAAATACATTATAAATGACCAATAATACTTATATTACAATCGTTATTTCAAAGCAATATTGCGATACCAATTAGTTAAAAATTGAGGAATTCATCAATCACATAATAACAGCTTTGAATTAGTAATTTGCGTGCAGCCTTTTTGAAAGTGTTGATATTATTAAGAGAACTAATGTTTTTTGGGAGTTTATTAAAACATCTGAGTGCCATGTTGTAAGGTCCTTCATGATAGATTTTAAGCCTATATTGTGAGAAATATACAGTAAAACCTCATTATTTTGAAGTTCAAGGGGCTGCAAAAATATGACTTCGAATTATCCAGGTTCGAAATAAACGAACTAAAACAATCGAAATTTCTTACGATCTGCTACTTGGACAGTAAAATTGCAATATAGTTTTATCTATCCATTCTGCTACAAAACATATTGACCTTGCAAGTTCGTACACAGCAAATTCATGTACAGAGCTGAAGTAACCACTTAATTCATGATTCACGAACACCACCTCGTGTGAAAAATAGTATCAATTGAACATTCCAGTTTTCCTAGTGTGTATTTCAAGTTACTCTTTTATGCCACATTTTGGAAGAAAAGTTTTTCAACCACGCATACTCAGCCAAAAGATTTTGAAGAAGCCTGCTAAAAAGATTGAGAAAAATGCTTGTGTGAAATATTGTATAGATGATAGATAGGATTGAAAACAGAACATCCCAACACTGTCAATAAAGAATTAAAAATTCTTCGAGATTTGTACATCTCGAGGAAAATAATTAATTAAAAGTTGAACAGTTATGAGAAAAGAAAGAGCAAGTACGATAAATGTGACCACGGCAAGAGCTTGAAAAACAAAACATCGTGATGTAACGATTATGTATGAACCACGAGAAAACGAATGTGACCAAACATAGTCAACTCAAGTCACAGACTGAAGTATAGAATGGCTGTGGGAAAGATTGCATTGTGCACTTCCTCCTAATCAGTACACAAGAGGTCCTTCAAGTCTAAGTAAATATTTACTTAGTAACAAAAGGCATGTTCAGTGATATCATATTAAGCCTCTCAAGAAATGCAGGTGATAGGAAAAATGCATGATAAAGTGGACACCCAAAGAATCCCTGGGTAAACAAGATGGTCTTTGTCACCCCGACAGCCTTCATAAACATCCGAGTTTCTTCGATCTGAGTTGGATACATGTTATTTAGTTCGTTAAAGTGAACAGAATATTCAGTAAAAA
Source organism: Tanypteryx hageni (assembly GCA_028673005.1). Taxonomy (NCBI): domain Eukaryota; kingdom Metazoa; phylum Arthropoda; class Insecta; order Odonata; family Petaluridae; genus Tanypteryx; species Tanypteryx hageni. The sequence goes on from CM054112.1 coordinate 270,091,672, forward strand.
GTAAAGCTATAAAATTCAATTCATTCGTTAAAGCGAACATTCGTTCAATGATCGTTTATTGAACAAGAGTTACCTATACTGTTTTACACCATGTTTCGGAAGGAAAGACTTTCAAATGCGTGTATTCAGCCAAAAGATTATGAAAATGCATTCTAAAAAGACTGGGAAAATGCTTGTGTGAAATATTGCATAGGAACCATCACGTAGTAATTCTCTCCCATTTCGTTCAAACTTTCCCTGCCATCGGTATGGTAAAAAACATAATGAAATAATTAATTAATTCTTTATTAGCTCTAGGCAATTTCATACATTGCATCATAATTTTATTCTCATCCCCATTACAAAGCTGTAATAAAATATACGTGCTCTCAAAATAATGTGGTTGTATTTGTTATGACAGGTGGTGATTTTACAATTATGTACTTACGAATTCATTTCTGCAATATTCAATGCATTCTCCCTTTGGGACTGCTGGCGAGGGGATTTAAATGCATTAATTGCATCATGCAGGCAGGAGGGAGAGTAGGAGTCAAGCTTAGTGTAGTGCGCCCAGTAAGCCTGACATATTTTATGAACGATCTCTTAGAATTGTAAGAAATGCTCTTAACCCCTCAGCATCGTCCTGCGTACCCATTAGTATCTACACAGAATGAAAACTTCATATGCGGTCATACTGGGTATGCTGCAGAGATTGCTAATTTCTCTATTTCTTTGAAGCAATCAATTTTCTTAAATCTGAAAAACCTTAATGTATTTCAAAACAGTAACCTTGGACCTTCCTATTGTGCTTAATTCTGCTATTTTCACTGTTTTCCTTTTATCTACATTATACGTCAGATTTTGTGCTTGAATTTTTGTGCAATTATACGAATTGTGGGTTCTAAAAATCTCTATTGAATGCTGAGACTAACTAAACCTCTGCATGAAAGCTACTGCATGGAGGGAGGAGATGCAGGCACTGTTTATCTACGTTGTGATGTCTCTCACTTTTGAGAAGAATATTTTTTCTTATGCGTCAACACTTGAGAACTATATGGAAAGGTAAGAGGAATGGTCTTTGGATCTGTGCTAGTGCTTGGTTCAGCATTTCTTGAGAATAATATAATGAGAGAGAGAGAGAAACACTTATCTTACATCATTGCACAAACAAACCCATTCAAAGATATTTACGATTGACCGAAAGTGTGATCAGAGGGCATGGGCAGCGCTTGCATCACACAATAAATATTCTCTGAGAATAAAATTAAAGATAGTGCTCAAATTACTAAGGTAAAAACCTATATTTTTGGCATTTTTTTGTTGAGTGGGCAAATATGAAACCTCATCTCTCCTGTGCCTGAGTGCTTCTATCATCTTTGTTTGTCCTTATTTGAAGTTTTTTTCTGAAAAACTTACGGGGAAGAGGTAGAGATCCACAATAAAGCAGTATATGTGAAGTAATGCAAGGATAAGATGATTCCTCTATTTGTATCATCTACGATTTTAAAGAAGTTGCCTGTTTGAGGGTCAATGTATACATATTTTGTTTGCGAGAAATGGAGAAAATGCGATACCTTTATCATGTGTACGCATGAACTTTCCACTTAAACACATAATATGGGTAAAGGTTTCGAATTAAATTAAATGTTTGTGACTCACCACACCAGATCATGACTTTGAATTTCATTGTAGACGTATTTCGAATAATCTCTACTAAAAAGTATGCAAAATCCTATGATGCTGACTGGAGACTACTCTTAGCTTCGAATTACACACTATTTTGAATTATCTGGGATCGAAATAACGAGGTTTTACTGTATTTGGTTAGAGCTCCTGGTGGAGTAATTGTGTATGTCAGAATTTACTGTGTAGGGTTCCCAATTCCTTTTTACAAATACAAGTAACTGAAGGATATACATACATGGAATAGGGAGGATGTTTAGCTTATGGATTAAAGATCTGTAGTGAGTTCTAACTTTAGCTCCAGATATATATTGTATAACCCTTTTAATTTAAAGATTTGAAAAAATACAAAAAATGGCTGTTCAGAGAGAGAGAGAATGTGCTTTATTTATTTATATTTACAGGTATGCCTCATTTAGCGCATCTTCTTTTAGCACAATTTTGATATAGTGTGGTTGGCATCTTGGAACAAAAATTTTAATTTTTGAAAATTTATAAAATAATGTTTCGAAATACCCCAACATTTTTCTCACATTCATTCATCTTCACTCTCTGTTCAGCGATAGTCATTCCACTCTAATTAAAGACAAATTTGTGGTTGTTTATACGTTTATTAGCTTTATTTCTATTTCACTCGTTCACTTTTACTATGTTTTTTACATTCAATTGCCTCAATTCCAGTCTTTTGTAGTGATGCTAAAATTGGAAGTTCTAAACTTGTTAACATTACTGTTGAAATGTGCAGAATTGGGTTTGCTTTGGATGGGTTTTTGCTTGATTGCGATTGGGTTAGATGGAAAAAATCTCTTAGCAAATGTTATTTGAAAATTGTGATTTTCCATAATAAAGTTTTTGAAGCTGTTTTACATCAATATGTTCACAATAGATAATTATTTAAATATAATCGTCATATACTTCATTTTCTTGACTTTTAATTACCATATATACTCGTGTATACACTCTTGTGTATAACGTGCACCCATACTTTTTGCCAAAAATCCTGACTTTTTCATGTACCCTTTGTATATATCACTAGATTTAGAGAGGTATAAGAACAAAATTTTAGAATTATATTGTCGTGTTAAGTATCAAATAGAGTAAGATAAACAAATACAGACCATTTACAGGTAATGCAAGACGCAAATCCAACTTTACGTAAAAACCTCCGGAAATAATTTTTTTAAATCCAAAAATTCCGAGTCGCAGAAATTTGCTTACAACACAAAACATTTCAGGTTTAACAGTCCAATTTCGAATGAAGTTTAAAAATGTTAATTTATATTTAATTTATCAAACTATACATAACGCTTATTTTACAAAATATTAAATGGCTAGAGAAATTTAATGGCTGTATTTAATACAAAATACTGTGGCGTGGATGATAATTTTTGTCTTAATTAAATTGCTCTAGATTTTATATAAATAAATACTTTATTTTTGTGAAAAGGAGATAAGAATTTGTTATTGTCATTGAGGCACAATATAACATGTTTTCTAAATTATTGTTTTTAATTATAAAACAGACACAATATTTTAGATAAAGTCTGTTTTTCCAACACTGGCCCTTATTAAACAATGGTTATCCTAATGTGACTCTTCTATAGAGTCCATTGCTTTAATGCGGCCCTGATGCTTGTCTGAGTTTGAAATGCCTGGTTTAGGATAATCTATTCAATTTGTTTAAATATATACAATTCTCATGATTTAACTATGTATGTTGTTTTTATTTAAATGATATGTTTGTCTTTTACTAACAGCAACAACAGCAATGGAATACTTATGGCCTGCCCTTCGGAAAATGTTTGCACCGTGGCTTTTTCCATACTGGGAAGATCAGTTGAAGGAAGAAGGAGCCTCATGGATCTTTGAGTTAATGGATGGTCACCCGCCACTCACTCCGTGGATCCCATCAGACAACCAATATGCGCATGTGATGGCCCTCTCTTTCAGCCGTTGTATACAATATCTGATGGATATGTTTCCAGGTACTTTTGTTCTTAGTTCAAGCATAGTTTGAATTGTACTTATTAATGCCTGTTTTAATTCATTCACATATTTCCTTCACCTTGCAAATCTAACCTTTGAGTTTTTGAATTAGTCACTTTAGGTACAGAACCTCGAAACTTACAACCTTGAATGGATGGAATCTCAAATTGACAGAACCCTAAATTGACAAAATCCACATTGATAAGTGAGATATTTTTGAAAATTATGCATATTGCATTCCAATATAATTTTGACAATCTGATTTGGCAATATTTTACAAATGGATAACAGTAACAAATAATTGTAATTAATTATATCGTCATTTAGCCAAGTAATGAGTTATGACACATACCAAAGATGGTGGCTGCTTGGTTGTGTGGCAGGAATTATCAGAACAATATCCTACATCATAACGTATTGTGCTCCCAAATTGTTCAGAGAACAATTGATTCCTTGCTTCTTCTGGTCTATAATGTATTTTAGTCCCAACTAAATGTAGTTCTAGAAAAATTTGATGATATCAAACTCAAGTATATACACATTTTTTGTTTCTAATTATTATATTAATCTTTATTCTTTACAAATATGCAAAGCTCTTCTGTGATCCAAAAATCCATTTTAAATGCAGAAGGTCCATTATAAAGCTCACTCTTCAAAATTTATAAAGTATAATACATAATTGGAACTGATTCATTGCTAAGGGAAGATATTTATAGTAGCTAAATATTTCCAAGAGGCTTTGCAAATTACAGGGAGAACAGGGGAAAGGGGTTTTTTGTGTGTGTGTGTGAGAGAGAGAAAATATCTTCAACAGTTTACAATGGTTGGGGATGATCAATAGGGTTTGTTTGCCCTAGTGAATGTCTTACAGTTTACCTGAACAGCAGTCGAGTGTATCTTTAGTTGAAAATGGGTTGCCCAGCCCTAGGCCAGGTAATTTGGGGTTAAGGGATGCTTTTGATGAAACAGCATTAATTTAGCAATCTGGGAGATGGAACAGAATTTGGACATGTTGGCTGAAACAGATCATTGGATGTGCAATGGGACTTTTAAAACAGTACCTCCACATTTTACTCAGCTTTGGACTATTCATGCTTCCAAATTTGGGACAACTATATCATATATGGCATTCGAATATCTGATAAATATGCCTATCTTTGAAGATGAATATAATTGGCACATTCTCACTCCACTCACAGATAACTTGATTATAAGACAACAAGATTGGACAACTGTTGTGGAGAGGATAAATTCTTAGAACTCCAATGTGAGGTTTTGGAGCCAGTACAAGGTGACTCTTCAAGACCTTACAAAGAGAAATAATGGACTTGAGGAATGGCACAAGAATTTCACCTTACTCATTGCCTCGTGCCATCCTATTATTTGAAAGTTTATTGAGTGCCTGATAAATGAGCAATATTTGACGGAGCTTATGGTCACTCAATTGGAGGTGGGAATACGTAATAAAGGGCAAAATAATCACATCACTCTGGCAAAAAGTATTAAAAATGTTGTTTTGGAATATGCAAAGCATATGTATATGTATTTCCACCTAATCAACCTCTTGAATTATTATAGGGAATATGCGAAGCATAATCTGGAATAATATCTGGGTAGTATTACTCACAACATAGATTACTGATGGAAGTTAAATCAATTACCATCCAAATATTTTACATTGAGATGTAATTAATACAAATTAGGTATTTAATTGATAACAAACAAAATTTAGTTTTTCTTTTTTCCCATGTAATTAAATATAATGTGCATAGTTTTTAAAAATATCTCACTTGTTGAAATTCGAGATTCCATCCATTTGAGGTTGTGGGCTTCGAGGTTCTGTCTGCATGAGCCAAGAGTAAGAGAAACTTAGTAGAGTAAAACCTCGTTATTTCGATCCCAGATAATTCGAAATAGAGTGTAATTCGAAGCTAAGAGCAGTCCCCGGCCAACAACATAGAATTTTGCATACTTTTAGGTCCAGATTATTCTAAATATATCTACAATGAAATTCGAAGTCATGATCTGGTCCGGTGACACGTGAACATTTCACTTAATTCGAAACCTTTACCCATATTGTGTGTTTAAGTGGAAAGTTCATGCGCACACATGACAAAGGCATCACATTTTTATTCTCCATCTCTTGCAAACGAAATATACATTGTCCCCAAACAGGTAACTTCTTTTTACTTAATTAATAGTCAATGTGAAATAAAATCGTAGATGATACAAATAGAGGAATCATGTTATCCTTCCATCACTAGACCTTCTTTATTCCAGGTTCTCGTATTACGTCATGTATACTGCTTTATCGTAGATCTCTACCTCTTCCCTGTAAGTTTTTTAGAAAAAAGAACTTCAAATAAGGATAAACAAAGATGCTAGAAGCACTCAGGAACAGGAGAGATGAGGTTTTTTTATTTGCTCACTCAACAAAAAAATGCCAAAAAATATAGGTTTTTACCTTAGTAATTTCAGCACAATCTTCAATGTTATTCTATCACTCTCTGAACTGACACTTTCTTACGAACCACTTTCAAGTAAGATTTCCATCTACTTTTCATCACCAGGTATTGCTTGCGTTTTTCTATTAGTTGATACCATGATAAGTTCGGCTCTTTTAATCTCTTAGAAATAAAACCAAAGTAACAACGGAAAAATAACAAACAATTGCTGCCTCCGTAAAACGTAAATGTTTCCCTCAGAGTGTCAAGAGAATATTTTTTGTGCGATCCAAGCAATTCTCGTGCACTCTGATCATGCTTTCGGTCAAGAGGTAGAATCGTAAATATCTTTGAATGGGCTTCTTTGTGCATTGATGCCAGATAAGTGTTTCTCTCTCTCACTCTCATTATATTGTTCTCAAGAAATGCTGAACCAAGCACAAGCCCATATCCAAAGATCATTCCTCCTCCCTTTCCATATATGTAGCTCTCAAGTGTTGATGCATAAGAAAAAATATTCATCTCAAGAGTGAGGGACTTCACAAAGCAGATGAACAGTGCCTGCATCCCCTTCCACCACAAAATAGCTTTCGTGCAGAGGTTCGGTTAGTTGCGGCATTGAATAGTGGTTTTTAGAACCCACAATTCGTACAATATTTGACGTATAATACAGGTAAAAAGAAAACAGTAAAAATAGCAGAATTAAGCACAATGGGAAGGTCCAAGGTTACTGTTTTTAAATCCATCAAGGTTTTTCAGATTTAAGAAAATTTATTGCTTCAAAAACAGAGAAATTAGCAATCTCCGCAATGTACCCAGTATGATGTTCTGCATACTACTGGGTACACAGCTCATACATAGCATTTTATGAACTTCTTGCTGATATCTTCCTTTATATTCCCCATGTAGGTGTTTCTTTCTTCTGAAAGCCTCTTTTGCTTTTCCTATTCTAGTCCTGATCTCATCCATACATTTTGCTTCTCTTGTTATGATGCTTTAATTTAATTCTTTTTGTTCCTTTGAAACCACGATGACTTTCATTTTTCCGGCATTGATCTTCCATATTGTTCGCCAACCTTCACTAGTCTGTCTGTCATCCTCTGAAGTTCTTTCTCATCTTCTGCTATTAATTCCATCAATGCTTCTTTGTTATTGTTTCTGTGTAAATATTAAATATCGCTGGTGAAATAAGACATCCCTGCCTCATTCCCCTCCCTATTGAACTACTTCTGTTTCTTCTCCTTCAACCCTGACTCTAATCTTTTGATCTAAATAAAGGTTTTTAAGGATTCTTTTATCTGTCTAATTTATCCCTATTTTAAGCTTTCTCAAAATCTACATAACATATCCTTATTGACTTCTAGTGCTCTTTCTATCATCATCCTCATACATCCTATAGCATCTCTTGTCCCTCTTCCTCTTCTGAAACCAAACTGATTATCTTGCAGCTCCTTTTATATTTTACTTTCAATTCTTTTGGTTATTATTCTGGTTAGAACTTTAGCTCTATGAGAAATAAAACTAATACTTCTGTAATCCTTACAACTTTTTGCATTGTTCTTCTTCTCCAGTGGTACCATAACAACATCTAAAAAATCTTCAGGCCATATGCCAGTATCTTATACTTGGTTAAAGAATTTTGTGAGTTTCTTAACTGCTTTTGATCCCAAAAGCTTAAGAACGTCCACTGGTATATCATCACTTCCAATAGCCTTCCTTCTTTGTTTTCCTGGATTCTGCAACAAACATTTTCAATCCGCAAATTAAACACTAGCATTAAAAAGTGGTTCAATTTCTTTTACTAATTATGGTAGAAATGCGTAACAGAAAATCAAAACCTAGCATAAGAAAGTTATAACATTTCTTTTAGTAATCACGTTCAAAATACATGGCAGAAAATCTTACCTTACAAAATGATAGCAATTCTTAGATTTACATTAAAAATTCGTAATAAACAATGAAAACCTAACAAAACAACAGTTCCTTAAAATTACATTCAAAATACAAAGATAATAGCATTAAATCAATAAATATTTCAGTCAAAAACAGCAACCTCATACGCAAAGAACGAATATTTTCAATGTCATACCGTAAAAGCTGTGAATAACTAAATGCGTAGGATGTTTTTCCATTAACCAATAATGTCTGATTTGGCAATTAGATGCCAGTAACTTCAACTGTTATCGAAAATAGCGCCATTGGCAGTTAGTTTTAAACTGAACTACAAAAGTATTAAGTCGATGGTTATCACGTTTGTTTACTTTGAAAATGCTAATAATGAGCATTATAAATATAATATAATAATAATTTCCATTTCTTAAGTGTTAAAGTTTAAAATGAACTTAGAAACAAAAAAGTAGAGTGAGTTCACCCTTCTTGTCGTAGTAAACGCATGACGCGAAATGCAAGTAATATGCGCGAAACACAAGTATTGGTCATAAAAAGTTTTGTCGCTGTCCAAATTCGCGAACCACGAGCACGCTAAGTTCAAAAAGGTGGTGTATTTCCTTTTTCTTGTCACTAGAGAGCATCAAAAAATCCAACATGAAAGAGTCGTATTTTTATATACTAGTAAAAAGTGCATGCATTTTGCAAGTATTTCATCTCACCTTGAAAAAACATTCATTTTTCAGACAGATATCATTGAAAATATTTATTTAATTCCAAAAGATTTCACCTCTGTGCCAATTTTCATTCTTTCCTTATGTAAAAATAATAGAGTAAAACAATCCCTAAAATTTGAAATTTTAAGAATATTAGACTTTTTCCACAGTAGTGTACTAAAGCCACACATTTCTCTCAAATTTTAAAGTTGTAGCTTATCTAGAAGTGAAATAATGTTTATCTATTTGTTTAAATTTTAAAACATTTTAACAGCTGCAACAACATATTCATCGTGATTTTCAAATGTTTATTTGGGTATGTGCACTAAGCTTTAAATATCTTTAAAATTTCAGCTCCAACACGACATTACTTTTTTTTCACAATTCTCTAATATTTCCTGTTTTTGAATTTTGATGTCATTTTAAGTTTATGCCATAGTTTTAAATCAATTGCATTATAATGCAATCCACTGATTCTCTTTAGCAGAGCTAAATTAAAGCTATTATTATATACAGTTCATCAACCTCCATAATTTATTTTATTTTATTTTATTTAATAACATATCACGTTTTAGAATTATGACATCACCACATGTATACGTCTTTGGTTGAAATAGATTTGACAATGAGAATTTCCCTATTCAAAAGCATTAAAGCGATGCTATTATAATACAGATTGCCAATTCCCATTGAAAAGCATTGTCCTGGTTGCTATGGTAGCTGAAGTTCTTTATTGTAGTTCTTTATTGTTGAGCATCTGCATTTTACTGATTAAAAACATATTTATTTGTCAATTCTGCACAGATTTGAATTTAGTCTTCAAAAATAAGAAATCTCATTCTTTTAGCTATAGAATTGTTTTTGTCCTGAGTTTCTATCTGAATTATAACTAATTTAAAAATGCAAATTTATGAAACTGCACAGATTTCCATGTTTTTCTTATGGAGTATCACAATGGAACATTGGGGTCAAATATACACAGCTAAAAATGAAAAAATTTGGAATTTTCGATTTTTCTGGTAACGTAGTAGTAGAACATTTTTGTGATTTTCGTGCAAGTTCAACCATGGACGGTTCACTATTTAACTAGCAATTCTTTCTACGGTCAAACATTGATTAAAGACTTGAATAAAGTACACCACCTTTTTGAACGTTGTGAATAATTGTTTCCGGAAAACTGACGCAAAATGCAAATTCGCAAAGTACAAGTCCTATTTTCACATATGACACAATGTAATAATGGAAGTATGGTTCCAGTCAACCTAAAATAAAGTCACTTTTTTCATAAATAATGCAATCAATCGGCATGAAACAAAAGTAATGGTCATAAAAAGTTTTGTCGCGAAGTACAAATTTGCAAATTGCAACCACGCAAAGTTCGAAAAGGTGCTGTAATCTATGTGAATGTATGTAACATGCTTAGCATGTTTTCTTTGTTAATACGTTCATTTGTCCTGTCTCCTGCAAAAACCAGGTTTTACTGTAGCTGCTTCTTACGGAGGATATATATATGATATAAAACCTAGGGTACTTCTAGATATGCCATGGACCTGAAATATGGCAGGGTGATAGGTTATTAGAAAAATCGAAAATTCCAAATTTTTTAATTTTTAGTGGGGTATTTTTGACCCCAATGTTCCATTTCGATACTCCATAAGAAAAACATGGAAATCTATGCAGTTTCATTAATTTGCTTTTTTAAATTAGTTATAATTCAGATAGAAACTCGGGATGAAAACAGTTCCATAGCTAAAAGAATGAGAGTTCTTATTTTTTAAGACTAAATTCAAATTGGTGCCGAATTAATGAAGAAATGTTTTTAATCAGTAAAAAAGAGATGCTCAACAATAAAGAACTTCAGCTACCATAGCAACTAGGACAATGCTTTTCGATGGGAATTGGCAATCCATATTACAGGTTTCCCTCTCTTTATGCAGGTTCGCTTTATATGAATTCGCTAGTATGCGACAAACCTTTTGCTACCAGAATTTCTTTTTATGCGTCTTTGATTCGCTGTTGTGTGGTTACGTGGTCGGTGCAATATATATGAAAGAAGGTTCTCCTCTACACCACAAGGCGACCGTACAGCAGTGGTGGTCATTGGCATAGGGCCATGGAACCATGGCCCTACCAAAATTTACAGAAAGAAAAAAGCACCATGAATAATTGTTTTTGAACTGATTGATTTCATTTTTGAGTCTTGATTTAGTTTTATTTGTCGTGAAGCAGCACAATACTCTGGTCGGTAAGAGAATTTATGGGAGGAGTGGGCGGCAAGTCTGGTGGTGAGTTCCCCCACTCCAACCGCATAGCTGGCTCGATCACAAGATGTGGAACGCATGCCCACTGCATGCTTTTCTCCCTATCCCCTACCTTCTCCCGCGCTTGAGATTATCTACCATTTGGGCCAAGTTCAGTTTGGCTTGGCTCGGCCAGCCTTCAAGCTATCAGCTCGATGTAGTATTGGTGAGCATGAATGTTTCAATTCACATATGATAAGTGCTTTATTAAAACAGCCGTTTTCGATATGGACTGAAATGCTTGCTGAATGCAAACACCAACTACTTGTGTATCATTATAAATAGCTGCTTCTTACATATATAGGATACTAGCTGAAAGTACCTGGACTACACCAGACATCTTCGGCGAATAAAATTATATGTCATATGGTAACACAATCATTTCAACTTTTGCTCTGTGCATTTTTTCATGTTCATCAAAACAATACTTTCCCCTATACTACATATGGAGAAAGTAAAAATCCTATCACAGACAGACAGACCGACAGACACAGGCATCATTGTGAAAATAATCAAAACATGTTCATGGGACCTCAAAACTTGTATTTCCAATGGAATCTCGAATTCGAATTTTTTCATGAAAAAATACTTTTTCTATATTATGTATATGGAGAAGGTAAAAACTAATTCTGAGATATCTTTTATACTTATGAATTGGGCCAGGAGGGTTTATGGAGGTCCGGAGGGAACGGGAGCATATGTGAGAGTAATAGGATTTCTAGTTCAACAATGCAATCGGTTGGCAAGGTGACTTCTCCTTAAAAACACTAAATTTTGTCAAAATATTATATTAAAATGTTAAATTCGAGAGATTTAGATTCAAAGGAGATAAAAGATGATAAGAATAAGAAACTATTGTCATTTTTCTTTAATGCAGTCCTAGTCCAGAGATCGAAGGTCAAATATGTGAATTTTAATAAGCAAAAGAAAATAAGCTTACAGGTCGAAATATTGATTTCTCCATGCTATCTTATGGGGAATGGAAATCATTCTCAGAAATTGAACTCGGGTCGATTTTGTAAATTTTTTTTCAAAAATGGCTTTTACTTTAAGAATCGAACATTCCCACCAAATTTCCATCTTCTAGTTATTCAAAATGTTTGTTAAAAATAACATTTTAGTTCTACTTTCCTACCCACCGATGACGAAGTCATTTTTATATAATAGATATCATATAAAATCTAAGGTACTTCTAGATGTGCTACAGAGCTGAAATTTGGGATAAATATAGGTCATTAGGTATAATCTCAGGAAAAAACTGAAATTCCAGAAAATTTTATTTTTAAGGGGTGTTTTTGATCTCAATGTCCAATTTTAAACATTCATAAGAAATGCATCGAAAACTGTGCAGGGATATATAAAATTGCTTTTTTAAATTATTTACAGTTATGATACAAAGTAGGGACATGCACCATACTGTGGAAGAAAGAATGAAGTATATTTTTCCTGAAGTCAATTCAAATTCATGCTGAATATGCGTAAAAATTTGATTTTAATCACAAAATTATGAAATGTTTTGCGATTTTCAGCAATACAAAATTTTAACTGCCATAGTAATGACTCAATTTTCTTTCAGTGGGAATGCATTTTCCATATTTCAAGAGCATTGATTTAATGTTTATATTGCATTATAATCCATTTCATTTTTTATTTTTCAACAATATTTTCCACTTCTGGATATTATTATTACAAATATACAATGCAATTGGGCTCTAGACCTGGTGGCAAGATAAATACAACAACAAGAAATATATAAAATGTGAAAAGTATTCAATAAGGTTAGATAACTCATAGGGACAATATGTTATCACAAAAGTACTACTATGTCCTCTATTAGCCTCCTGAGTTTAGTTTTCGTGATTCAAGGTTATATATACATTTTAAGCAGCGTTAAAAATATTAAGATGCACTTTATTTACTAGATGTGAGCTATCAATGGGAAAATAGGGTATGTGTAGCAGGTTTTATGAGAGGAGGGTAAGGTTGCAATTGTGATTTCAATTCATTTTTAGAAAATAAGTATAATAGGACTTAATTTGTAAATACAAAAGTATACAATGATTTAGGAAATGAATAAAACCCTTCTATTCTTTACTTTTAATGCTTCTTTAATATAATATAAGTATATACCTTGCTAAGTGCTCAAAGTTTGGAAAATCCCAAAATCTGGCATAGTTATTATATACAAAGTTATAAAATTATAATATATAATAATAATATATAAATAATAAAGTTATAAAATTCCCAAATCTGGCAATTATCCGGTCCCGAGTGTGCCCTTTACTATACATTTGTATCTCATCCTCTTCCTTTTTTTATTTTCCACACATACATTGCGAGAGATATTCTCCTTACCATCCTAAAATTGGCTCAAGATGATGTTCTCTCATATTGCCCAAAAGTCTGCCTTGATGCTCCTTTGGAATGTCACAGTTTGTTGACATTTTCACCTAGTCCTTTTACTTCTCACTCAATGACTCACTCAGAATTCTCATACTCGTTGCTCAGTATTTAGGCATTTCAAGAAGAAACATCTTGTGAAAAGAGGACAAATAGCTAAAAAAGTGATGAGAAAAGAGGACAATATATATATATATAGATATTCTCCTTACCATCCTAAAATTGGCTCAAGATGATGTTCTCTCATATTGCCCAAAAGTCTGCCTTGATGCTCCTTTGGAATGTCACAGTTTGTTGACATTTTCACCTAGTCCTTTTACTTCTCACTCAATGACTCACTCAGAATTCTCATACTCGTTGCTCAGTATTTAGGCATTTCAAGAAGAAACATCTTGTGAAAAGAGGACAAATAGCTAAAAAAGTGATGAGAAAAGAGGACAATTAAAATTTGCCATAAAAATTTTTACTAGGAATTCACAGGCAAAGTATATATATAATATATATAATTTATGTTAATAAATGGTTAATTTATATTAAAAATTAACCATTTGTCAATGTTAGCAACAATAAAGAAACATTTTAATTGCATAAATGTTTAATAAAATTCTCTAGTCATGTTTATCAGCCTGCTCACTTTCGTCTGCAATTCCTCAACACTAGTTATGCTGTTAAAGAATACTAATGCGTAACAAAAATCAGATTTACAACATCTTTTGAATAAAGAAAAAATTCCCTATTTCAAATTCCCGTAATTTACCCAAATTTGTCACTACAATGAACTTTTTTATAAATCGTTTTTTGTTTCTACCAAGTACAAAAACATTGTAATATACTTTCCCTTATATCTCGTAAAATATTAGTCATACCAAAATCTCTTTGAATAAAATTTGTGGAACTAATTAAATAGAATATTTCTTTTCATATGCATTTTTATTGAAATACTAGCCATTTTTAAGAAAATCTAACAAAATCGCAATTTACTTTAAAGTTTGAGAATCTCTTGCATGATATTGTATTGTAGTCAACGAAAACAATTTTCTTAGCAACCGATGTAAACAAGATCTTTTATAAATATGTGAATGCATTAATTTTTTTCTTGCACACACAGCATTTAGTGAGTGAATGGAAATGCATTATGTACCATGGAGAAATTAAACTACCATATTTGCCCGGATATAAGCAAGCCAACCCCCCCAAAAATTTCCACCATTTTTCGGCAAAATGTAAATTTCGTAGATTTTATGCTGAAGTGTGCCAGGTATGCATGCACAGCCTAGAATACATTATTCAAGGTCGAAAAAAAGAGTGGGAAATGGTTTGGTTGTTGACATTTTGAAATATTAATCCAATTAATAATTTTGCATTGTTGAATAATGTTCTACATTCAGTTAGAATAATTTCATTCATCTTCACGAAAGGTCATATAAAGCAATAACAACCTCACCAAGATAATTTTTAAGCCAAGTCTATTTCTAATGAAATTAGCATTACATTGCCTTTAAGAAATTGCATTTTTATAATCATACACGTTCCATGTATAGTTTTACCAAAATTCAAACAGTTGAGCATCAAAAGTCGTCATCACATTTTGCAAAATCATCTGCGAAGTCAATGTGCGCAATTTTTATAGATTCCATGAATGAGGTTTTAACATACATACAAACATTACAATGGCTCTAGCAATAACTATAATAGCCAGTAAAACTAATAGGAACTTCTTTTAATGGCTAATGAAAAATAATACAAATTGCTAACTATTCTTAATGATACATATGCATAGCCCTGAGAAACAAAAGAAAATATCCAATAGCATTTAGAAACTAAAGAACTGATAACAACGGTAACAAAGCATGGACACTGCTAAATTCAATATTCTAGCTTTATTATTTATTCATTAATATTCATTGTAGATCAAACATTTACTTTACGAAATATATAGTACTATCATTGATAAATAGACTAGTAATAAATACAGAAAAATCCAAGGTCATTCGAATATCGGGCAAAGAAGAGAATCTGAACATAAGTAATGGAGGAAAGCCTTTAGAACAAGTTTCAGACTATAAATGCCTTGGAAGCATCATAACACGAGAAGCAAAATGTACAGATGAGATCAGGACTAGAATAGGAAAAGCGAAAGCGGCTTTCAGAAGAAAGAAACACCTACTTATGGGGAATATAAGGGAAGATATAAGCAAGAAGTTCATAAAATGCAATGTATGGAGTATAGCTTTGTACGGGGCAGAAATAGGGATGCTAAGAAAAAATTACATCAAATACTTGGAAAGCTTTGAAATGTGGAATATAAAATGGACAGATAGGAGGAAAAACGATGAAGTGCTATGAAGAGTAGGAGAGAAGCGAATGATTATACAGACTATTAGAAAGAGGAAGGCAAACTGGGTTGAAGATTACCTGAAGAGAGAGAGTATGATTAAAACGTGTTAGAAGGGAAACTAGAAGGAAAAAGGAAAGAGGTAGGAAAAGGTTTCAGCTGATAGACGATTTGAAAGGGAAAGAGAGTTATCAAGATGTGAAGAGGACAGCGGAAAATAGGAGTATATGGAGAACCAGGTTGAACCATGAATAATCACGGACCAGTCTACGCACAGACTACCTATGATGGTGATGGGAATAATTTTGAAACGAGAAAATGATGAAGTGTTTCTCATTGTCTTCAAAAGCTGTGTTTTGAAAAAATTTGGTAACTTTTGATGTTGAAGCATGCTCATAAAATTTTTCATGACCAAATGAGCTATTGTGTTGAACGATATCAGATCTTCCCTTATTTGTGATGGAAAAGTCAGACTGCATACTATAGAATGATCCTTGTCTTTAGCCTTGACAATATGGGAAATTCCAAGTGGTGTGTTTCATTAAAAGTTGTTTTTCTTTTCTTCCTTTGTGTAGCCATTATCCATTAAACAAATATAAAAATATTATGGATGGGATGATCAATTCTTCGGTTACTCGGTTCTGCCGGTTCTGTCAAGAACCGAAATAACCAGAACTGACTGTTTATAATCCAGTTCTTTTGTTCTGATGCTTATTTTAATAAAAAGCGTGGAAAGATGCACACATCATGTGTGTATACTCGCGAGGCAGAGGCATTCTTTACGATTTATACAATCATGTCACAAAAGATAAATATTAATGGCGAATTATAATGTATACAAACTGAAATGCCAGTAGTGATGCCAAGAAAATGTTGAATTTTTGATTCACCGACTAATTTCCTAATCAATTGTAATTAATAAAACAATCAACAATTATTTAAAACTTACCTCACTGAAATAGTAGTAATGTAATCTTTATGTTCACGTTCATTCCTTCGTCATAAATTACCCATTTCTTTTCACTTATGAATGCTGTAAAAAATAGACGTATTTACAATAATTTCTTCATCGTAGATTATCCATTTTCCTAATGTTGTGTGCACATGAAAGAAAATTAAATTAATTAGGTATTTACAGCAGTTATTGTGTACATCAGTCATCACAAAGATTGTTTTTGTTGACAACAAATAAAACGGGTCCTAAGTGAATTACGACTTTCTCGTTTGATTTTCTTGAAATCGGTTACTCCTTCGATAAAAATGTAGTGAACAAAACACATTATTTGATTAGTTCTACGAAGTTCTTTAAATACTTTTTTTTTATAAGTTATATTGTATGAGATATAAAGAAAAGATCATTTTTTGTCACCTGTATAGTGGCACTCCCAATTAGGTCACATAAACTATTTATATAATTTTCTTAGTTTCTTTAGCCCTATGTCCTAAATACCAAATTTCATCCACATCCGCCCAGTAGTTTCTGAGATGAATCATGCGGACAGATGGACATGCATGACCTGAACATAAGGTGTTCTTTTTTATTTATTGTAAAGAATGCCTTAATATGATTGCGTCTCGGAAGCAGACGCTAACCACAAAGCGACCGCCTCTCTCTGCCATATGTTTTCGCGACGGCATTCCATTTTCGATACATATATCAATGATGAAAGTTGTTCATTAACTTCAACGTAAGATAAATTTTTATGCTGGATGTGTTATCAGTTTCAAACGGGATGAGCAAGTCTGAATTTCCTTTATTTCATAAGAGAAAAGAGCTTTGTAGCCCGTACAAAAATCAGGACGTCGCATCAGTTCAACGAACAATAGTTCCGCTAAAATATCTATCAAAAACATGAATGATGGGTTTCGAACTTCCAGTATTCAATATTTGGTTCATGGCTGCATGATTTTATAATGTAAACATTCAAGCAATATTTTGAGTCAAATCCATTAGTTTGAACTGTTACTATAACTTATTAACAGAAATAAGTTTTATTTTGTTGTGTAGTAATTTTGAATAGATACCCCACAGATAATTTTTAAATTTAACAGATTTATTGTGAACCTTGTGTTTGGAACAACTTCAGAATTTACAGTACAAACAACACATACGCTATATGCAACGATTCGAAAGCTATAATTTCCCATGGTGTATCAAATAGCACTTCTAACCTAACAGAACTGAAACCGAGAACTGGGATCAGATTAATATAACCAAAAAAAGGAAGAAGTGAGAGCATCCCATGCCTAAAAAATATAGTTAATATATATTATAATTCAATATAAATTTTTAAAATGTTACTTTGTAAATAAATAATTTGCAATGAAAATGTGAAAGTAGATGAGGAACTTTTTAACAAATTTGTGTTTATAGTTTCAGCATCCTGTGTGTCCAACTCAACCAAATCAAGATAAATTGTTGGCGATAGATCAGAATCTTCGACTTTTACAAAAATTATGATCACTGGTTTATTAGATATGGTTGAAGCTTCATCAATGATGATACAAAGCTTTAAATCTTTTTAAATTATTTTAATAAATATTTCCTTTTTAATTTAATTTAACAGATTTATTGTGAACCTTGTGTTTGGAACAACTTCAGAATTTACAGTACAAACAACACATACGCTATATGCAACGATTCGAAAGCTATAATTTCCCATGGTGTATCAAATAGCACTTCTAACCTAACAGAACTGAAACCGAGAACTGGGATCAGATTAATATAACCAAAAAAAGGAAGAAGTGAGAGCATCCCATGCCTAAAAAATATAGTTAATATATATTATAATTCAATATAAATTTTTAAAATGTTACTTTGTAAATAAATAATTTGCAATGAAAATGTGAAAGTAGATGAGGAACTTTTTAACAAATTTGTGTTTATAGTTTCAGCATCCTGTGTGTCCAACTCAACCAAATCAAGATAAATTGTTGGCGATAGATCAGAATCTTCGACTTTTACAAAAATTATGATCACTGGTTTATTAGATATGGTTGAAGCTTCATCAATGATGATACAAAGCTTTAAATCTTTTTAAATTATTTTAATAAATATTTCCTTTTTAATTTCTCTTGCAATATGATCAACTATTTTAACGGCAGTTTTCCGAGAATGGAGTCCCACTCCCATGTCCAGCCTATTTTTTACTTGTAGTTCAATCTCATCTTCAATGTCAGAAAATGGCCTACTTCTTTTTGCTATACTGTAAATTGTATTGAAAACTTTACATGTAGAGCTGATATATTTTTGGTTCATTTTATCTAGGCATTTGGTAATTACATCATCTGCACGATCTTTCAATTGTTTCACGCATATATGGTGTGCCTTCGATGAAAAGTGTTCACTCATATTTTTTTCTGAGAGATGCTTGCTGGACGGTTTTATTTTTTCCTGATGCTTCAGTTCTGCAGCTTCTCCATTCCATCGATACATGAAATACATGAAAATTCAGACGATCACAGGTCAGCATGTGCGACGCTGTTAGCGAGGAAGAACGTTGGCGGTAGAGTTGACAAGAGTCTTGTTCTTCAAACGGAAGAAGAAATAAAATACTGACATGAGGTTTTGAGGTGTATTGTGGCTGTTGTGAGGTCACTGTCTGCACGCGGATTGCCGTTTAAAGGTTCAAAGGGGAGATTTGGATCGAGAAACAGTGGGAACTATGTCATGACCCTAGAACTTTTGGCTGAGTTCGATCCTTTTCTGGACACGCACATAAAACGCCACGGAATCAAAGGATGCGGTACAACATCATACCTCTCGTCTAGAATATGCGAAGAAATTATCAACATTATGGCAGAGAAGGTCATAAGCATGATCGTGACTGAGATAAAGCATGCCATGTATTTTTCCATCTCTGTCGACTCAACTCCTGACATCTCCCATATGGATCAACTTTCATTCATAGTACGATATGTGTCTGCAGAGGGATGTCCTGTCAAACGATTTATAAGATTCATACCAAATTGTGGCCATATAGCAGAAGACCTAGCTAACATCGTTCTCGAGACCTTGAAAAATCACGACTTGGATATCGCCAAATGTCTTATGACAATGCAAGTAACATGTCGGGTGTATATTCCGGTCTTCAAGCGAGAATAAAACAAGTGAATCCTCTGGTAGTTTTTGTCCCCTGTTCGGCTCATTCACTGAATCTTGTCGGATCATGTGCTGCTGAGTGTTGTGAGGCTGCTATACCTTTCTTCGGTATTTTACTGGAATTGTACAATTTTTTCTCTGTCTCGACACACAGATGGGAAATTTTGTTATCTCAACTGAAGCCAAATTCAACAGTTGTGAAGAGCCTTTCTCAGACAAGATTGTCTGCTCGGGGTGACGCCTGCCGAAGTCTCTGTTGCTTTTGGAATGAGATCATGGCAGCTCTTCAGATAATCGCCAGTGACACAAGTGAAAAACCATCTACGCGTTCTGAGGCTTCAGGTCTTTTTAATTGAATTGACTCCCTGGAAATGAGCTTCCTGACCCTGCTGTGGAATGATATCCTGGAAAGATTTAACAAAGTGAGCAAATCTCTGCAATCTGTGAACATCGAACTGGGTACGATCACTGAACTTTATCGGTCCTTGGTAACATAGCTAGAAGTTATATGGAAAGTCGGTACCTTTGATCATTATGAGTCGAAAGCTGTGGAAACAAGCGGTGAACAAAACTACGCATACGATATGAAGAGGAAACGTAAGCGAAAGGTCCAGTTTGACGAAGTAAAGGAAAACGAGGTCGAACTCTCCAGCAGGGACAGATTCAGAGTTACCGTCTTCAACGTCATTATCGAAAAGTTTGACTTTCTCACGAAGCTACATAGTTTGGAATCTCAAGACGTCTGTGACGGAGCACGGAACCTGGAAGCCTTCTATCCGGGGGATTTGGACGGTACTTTGAAAAACGAGTGTCTGCACCTGCGAGCTCATTTGTTGTCCTCTGAGGATACAAGGGGAAAAGGGTTATCGTCACTGGAGCTATACAAGTACATCCTGGAAAAAGGCTTTTTGGGCATTTATCCAAACGTGGGAATAGCACTCCAGATGCTGTTGTGTACACCAGGGTCAAACTGTTCGGCAGAACGGTCATTTTCAGTGCTAAAGAGAGTAAAGAATTATTTAAGATCTACCACAGAAGAGAAGAGGCTTAATTCACTCTCTGTGCTGTACATAGAGTCAGAAATAATGCAGTCTGTGGACTATAGTGAGGTCATCCGTTCCTTTGCAGAGAAGAAAGTACGTCGTGTGGCAATGTAATCTTGTAATTATATGTAAATGTAAAAATTATAATGTGTAAAAAAGTATAGTTGGTACTTATCTATTTCATTTCTAAGTCTGCTTGTCTATTTTCTAAAGTCAAAGTACGTTAAATAAATAAAAAATAAAAGTAAAGTTTGTTTTCTGCTAAATTACCAAAAACTCTGTTAACTGCCAAGGGGCCCTGGGTCTCTATGTGCGGGCCTGTGTGTATTTTAGAGACATCATAGTTAGTGAATATGTTGTCAAGGAGTATCTGGGATGTGGGAGTAATCCTAGTTGGATTGCTCACAAGAGCCTTCATGTTGTACAAATTGAAAATGTTTATAAGTTTTTCATTTGTGCTGTTAAGCAAGAGATTAACATTAAAATCACTAGCAGTTATTACAAAAAAGAAGATTATCAAGTTTGTCACAGAAATAATCTAGCCAGCAGATAGGCGAATGATAAACCACGATAACAAGAAAGTTTAGGTTTGTGTAGCTGAAACTGATAGCCGCACACTCAAAGGATAGCTCTTGGTTTTAAAACGTTAAGTCAAAAGAAAAATCACTTAAATTTATACTGTTTTTCACCAAAATAACAACACCACCATGTTTATGTACTGTTCGACAATAAGAACTAGCACAGGTATACCCTGGAATAGAGATAGAAACATGACACATCCAATGTTCACAAATACATAATACATCTGGATTTTCATCGTGTGATAACATTTCAAGCTCCGATAATTTATTACTTAGACACTGAATATTAATTAATAATACTGTGAGCCTACTAGAGCCTGAGTCATCTAGTCACATGGACTAGGGCTTAAGGGATCCAGTTAGTGATTGTGCCACCCTATCTGAGTGGGTAACTTGTGGATCAAGGGTACTCACTTAGTTGGTGATTGGAAAGCTCACAACTGGGGGCACGCCTGGGGAAACATCTGGGGGTGCAACTACTGGGACATTAAGATCACTTACACTAGCATTAAACACTTTAGGGAAACGGAAACGGGAGATAAACACTCCATTAGGCCAATTTTCACACTTTATAAGATCATTCAAGAGGGAAAAATTTGCGCCAATTTTGAAAGTGCTGCTCTTCTCACCGGCGTAAAGTTTTTCACACACAACATCTTCAGTTCTGAATTTCGTTTTCATATAATTAATAATGTCATTGCATTGCGTTAAAGGTGTTACACGTTTTAAATGTAGCCATGCACATCGCTGAATCCCACTAAAATTACCATTATGCATGTCACAATTTTGACCAATAACTAAATTGGTGCGTCTACGGCAGCGTCAAAACATGGAAAAGCCGTCGGTATCAGATAAGCTATCCTTCAAAGGAATGGCACTAGAACTTGATGCGGATTGATCTGTCGACTTCTTGCTCAAATTAAAATTATCATGGGGTTTTTGACACGTAGTTGGGTGTTTATTTGCCAAGGGAGCTTCACGTACACTCGTTTGGGATCTATTAGTTGGAAGATTGGTCACTTCAGGGGACTTTTCAATATTCTTCACATTTAACTGTCGTACTAGGACCTCAGAGAAGCTATCACAAGGTTTTTTGGGGTGGAAAGGAGAGGCTATGGTGTCTTTCAATGAGCACATTTCCGCTTTTAATTCGGCGATCTCCGTCACCATGTTGAAAATGAATCTACTTCTATATCAGAACAACAAGTCTAGATTGTTTCAATGTCACACCTGTTATATAAGGCCATCGAAAGAGAGAAAAATAATATAATAGCACTGTAGCCACAATATATTGTTGAGCGACAGCCGTTACAGGAATAAAGCATAACATTTTCCAGCACATTTGAAAAATCTCCAAAAAGAGGATGTGTGGTTATCTTATCCTTGACATGGATTGCTGAATAATTGACACATTGTTTTGGTCTTATATTACATGCACATAACATTTATTATGCTGAATTAGTTTTTGTATGTAACTTAGAATTAAATTAACCATCATTAAACTATCCAATCAACAAAAAATGTGATCTCTTCTGTAGTTTTTGTGCTATTTCGATGGCATTACATTAGATTTTCTCAATATCAGGATTAATAGATTTTACTTATCTGATTTTGCTGCGACAAGTCACCTTAATTTATTTTTTTATCCATATATTCTACAGTAGCATTTATTACCCTCTCCTTTAACTTTTATTTGGTTACGAATTATTTGACAATGATATCCTTGAACAAAAGGGATTTTCATTTATGACCATTCTGATGCTAGTTCACATCTAAAAATATATAGTCGTAGGTGCAAATGTGTTGGGATGGAAGCTATGAAGGTGCAGCTAATTCATTTGGCAAGTTGGCCATTCTTCCTTAATAAACAAGAAAAGAAAATTCCCATGCGAAACAAACATAACTCCCCTTCACCCTCATTTAGTCTTCTGTCTTATGTGGTATTATTTATAAGATTAGCGTGTTAGTGGAGTTATTTTCTATTTTTTTGAACCCTCATATTATTTGTAATGAATCAATAGCAAGAAAATATATATGCTATTGATGTTTCTGAGAAGAAACAAAGCCAAACTTTGTCATTTTCAATGAAACTTGATGTAATTCTACGAATTGAAGGTGGAGAATGGCAAGTTGATGTTTGCAAAGCCTTGAAATAAGCAGGATCAATGATAAGTTAAAATGATGTATATTTTGTTAGCGCTTTAAAAATATCGCATTTTTTACTTTGTCTGTCCATGTGCAAAATTTTGAAGCAATGAAAAAAGCTGGGATGCTAAGATTATCAGCATGAACCAAATTGGTTTTGTAGTCTGTCCATAGATCTGTTTGCCTTTTCGCTGGATTACAAAATACCCATATTAACTATCTGTATGGGTCCATTATTATGCTAGAGCTTCATTTTGTTTACATTGCTACAACAATAAAAATGAATCATAAAAAAAATTCAATTTACTTTCGAAGAGGGATACAGATCATATTACACATAGTTAACTGTAGTGAGGTACCTCCCTGCAGATGAGGGGATAGAATACTCCTGCAGCACCTCTGCTGGTCGTAAGAGGCGACCAATGGGCGAGGAGACAACCTCGTTAAAAAACCCACAGCTTGCTAAGGGCAGCTTCCAGACAGTGTGTGGGTCTGCTGTCTGAGTCAAGCCATTACATCTGCTGCTTCCAGTGCCACAAGTACAGGCACACTGCTCCATGTTGCAAGAGCAAAGCAATTTGTCCCATGCAATCGTGACAAGCATGATGGATGGAATGCACTGAGGCTATATTGTGCGGTAACTGTGAAGGCCCACACCTGGCATATTCCTGTGACTGTCTGAAACTTCAAGAAGAGAAGAAGATTATGGAGATAAAGACGATAGAGGCAAGGAAAAAGTACAGAATGCTTGTCGCTCCTGTCTTCTCAAGGTCCTTTGCGTCCTTGGCAGCCACTCCCATTCAGAAGAGTACCATCGTTACCCAGACAGATGAGGTGCCGCAGAAAATGCCAAATTAACCAGAACAAAAAGAAAACAAAACCAAAGAAAATAAAGCCAAAGAAAATTCTAAAGTTAATACTAAAAAACAAAAGGACGGAAGTTCTATGGAAGTAAATAGGATACCAACTGCTTCCAAAGAGGACTTTTAAAAAACATCCCCAACCAAACAAAAGGCTAAGCCAATAAGGTCATCCATATCTAATCCTGAATATATGGATTTGGATTACCTATCGGATAGCAGCATCAACCTGTTCAATATACAGGGAAGAGGGAAAGACTGGAAAAAGGTATCAATTAAGAGGTAGTCCACTAATCCCATTAACAGAGAATGGATAAAATAATACAATGGAACTGTAATGGATTTCGATGTCACCTGCCTGAACTTCATATACTTTTATCAGAGTTATTGCCAGCATTTGTTTCTTTTCAGGAAACACGGTTCAGGGAACCAGACATAGTCACGCTCAGAGGGTATTCCTTGTATAGAAAGGACCTTGTGAGTGACCAGCAAGCTCACAGAGGAGTGGCTGTGTTGGTTCATGACTCGAGGTACTCGAAGGAGGTAACTCTTAACACACAGCTGCAAGCTATTGCAGTTACAGTTGCCCTCCCTCAGCTGGTGAATGTCTGCTCAGTCTATCTGCCCCCTAACAAGAATGTAACAAGAAGGTCAATTCTAGACTTTGTACATCAACTGCCACTTCCATTCATTCTTATGGGCGATTTTAATGCCCATAACTCGGAGTGGAGGTCAAAGAGGACTGATCGTAGGGGACGTCTCCTGTCAGAGATATTCTCGAGCCTGGATCTGGCGATACTCAATGATGGAAGCGGCACACACTTTACTGCTAGCAGTAAGTCCATTTCTTCAATTGACCTAACCATCTGTTCTAGCACGCTTCCTCCATTGTTTGAGTGGGAGGTATACCAAGATCTATGTGGCAGTGATCATTTCCCGATTATCCTGAAATGCTTATCTGCCAATGTTACAGAGTTACGTTGCCCTAAGTGAGCTATAAAAAAAGCAGCTTGGTGCAAATTCTCAGATGTCATTCAATTTACAGAAAAGCAGTTCCCCTCTGGAGATGAACATGTGAGGTATTTCACGGGAGCCTTAATAGAGGCAGCAAGCTCAAGTATTCCAAAGTCCTGTTCCCGACTCTGGTGAGTCCCAGTTCCCTGGTTGAACAAGGAATGCTATGAGGCGATCCGTGATAAGTGACGGGCATTTCGGGTTTTTCATACTCATCCCACAGAGGGGAATATGTTGCAGTACCTGAGATTTGGCTTGCAGGATAATCAGAAAATGTAAAAAGCAATCTTGGAATAAATATGCATCGACCATTACAAGTTCCACTCCAGTCTCTGAAGTATGGAAAAAAGTGAGAAAGATTTCCGGCCGAACAACCTCTCATACAATTGGTGGACTGATGATTAATTTCTTGGTTATTACTTCTAAAAATGAAATAAACAATGAGTTAGGATCTCTGTTTGCCAAAGCATCCAGTTCAGAACAAATGTCACCAGTGTTTCTTGCTCAAAAAGTTGAGCTGGAATGGCAGACTCTCAGATTTGCTTCTCGGAGCACTGAGACCTACAATTCGCCTTTCAGTAAGTGGGAACTGGAAAGTGCTTTGGCAGAGACATGTGACAGTGATCCAGGTTTGGATACCATTCATAATGACATGATACGTCACCTAAATCCTCCTGAGAAGGTATATCTACTACAGATGTACAACCAAATCTGGGTAGAAGGCATCTACCCCGTGCAATGGAGAAAGGCCATTGTAGTGCCATTACATAAGTCAGGGAAGGATAAGAAACTGCCTGAGAGCTACCGACTGGTGTCTCTCACTAGTTCTCTCTCCAAACTTATGGAATGAATGCTCAATATGCGGCTGGTTTGGTTCTTGGAATCAAATAACCTATTGACCAACATTCAGTGTGGTTTTCGTCGCCACCATTCCACCACCGATCATCTGGTGAGATTGGAGAGAGCTGTGTATGATGCCTTTATCAGGAAGCATCACCTCATCACAGTCTTCTTTGACATTGCTCGGGCTTTCGAGACCACGTGGAGATTTGGAATACTTCATACATTGCATTTTTGGGGGCTATGGGGTAACCCACCTATATTTATTGAAAGCTTTTTACGGGAACATTACTTCAGGGTACGTATCGGGAGCATAACCTCTCGAATGTTCCTTCAGGAGAATGGTATTCCACAGGGGCCTATTTTGAGTGTATCCTTGTTTGCCATTGCTATAAATGGAATGGCCCAATGTATTGTCTCCAGTAGAGGGAAGCCTCTATGTAGATGACCTTGCTGTGTATTGCAGTTCACAAAAAATGGCACCGGTTGAATGCCAGCTACAGATTACGATTAACAGCCTGCATGAATGGGCAACAAACAATGGGTTTACATTCTCAGCGAACAAGACAGTGTGCATCCACTTCTGCCATCTGGTGAACCTTCACTATACATGTGCCGAAAACTGCTAGCTACCCGTTATGTAGCAGCTTGAAGTGCTAAGCCGGACCATCCGGCTTACAAAGCAGTTTTTGACTATCGATATGTACAGGTATACGATGCCCATAGTCTCTCTGTTAAACCTCTGGCTTGGAGAACACATTATATTTTCGAGGAGATGTCTTTCGAGATGCCTCAGACATCAAGGATGGGATGCAGTGTATTGCCACCTTGGATGTTGCCTCGCCCCAACATCCAGTACTCTCTTGCCAAACTAAATAGACTGTGCACTCTATCTACCGAATACCGATGTGAATTTGAAAGACTATGTACATTTTGAGTCTTTCACTGCTATATACACAGACGGCTCCAAGCAAGGAGAGCATGTGGGGTGTGCATTCACCATCGGCAAACATTCGTTTTCCGACTACATCCACTGTGTGGGATATTTACAGCAGAATTATATTCTTTATTGAAGGCACTGTGGTTTGCATATGCACACCCTAGCAGTGAATATGTCATCTTCACTGACTCACTGTCGGCTTTATATGCAATAGATTCTTTGAACCCAACTCACCCTCTGGTTCAGCAGATCCAGTTATCCTTAATGGATCTAGATTCAATAGGGGTGACGGCAGCTTTTGTTTGGGTACCAGGTCACGTCGGTATTCCAGGTAATGAGAGAGCAGACAGGGCAGCAGAAATGGCTGCTAATAGTAATTTGACAAACTATTCCAAAGTTCTTATGGGAGACAAAAATACGTCTGAAACAAATAGTTTATTAACAATGGCAAGAAGAATGGAGTGGGATTGTCTCAAACAAATTGAGGGCAATAAAAAACTCTGTACAGCCATGGCAGTCCTCCTCCAGGTTATCTCGTGGGAAGACTTAATATAGGTTACTGTTGGTGGACGTACAGTTACCTATTGCGGTCGGAGGAACCTCCACATTGTGAGACATGTGATACTGTATTGACAGAATTTTATCTTTTATTTAGTTAGTATATAGTGTATTTAATCATTTTACTATGGGATAGGAGGAAGTGAATTATTACTCCCCTATTTTAAAAGGTTTCTGATTTTATGGACGTAACAGTTCCTTCTAGAGCTGTATGACTATTTTATACATGCTATAGTCAGGAGACCCTTTTACATTCTCTCGTAGTCTGTTTTAATTTTATCTATTTATTTATTTATTTATTATGTATTTAATAGAGACATGTGATATTGTTATATGATGTCATAAGTTGTGTTGTGTAATATTTTTATTGGTGCATCGTATATGTAGAGTTACAGCGATAATAGCCCAAGAGGCCGATTCACCAGAAAATACACACACACACTGTGGTGAGGTATGTTGAAAATAACTTTTGATTGATTTTGGGTTTTATGTTTTGTTTCCCAGAAATAAAGGCATTTACCCAGAATTTCTAAATTCTCTGGCAATCAGCTCGCGCCCAAGTTTTCGAATTTCAAGTTTCATGGCTCAGATCGCCCTTTTTAAGCAATAACTATAATCATCATTAAGACAATAGCCTATATGTTACACTAAAATATGTATATGTAAAAATTAGGATATATTGTGTGTTATGATTATGGTGTCATCATCTGTGTTTTTAGTACCTACATATCTGAATAAAAAAATTATTTTAAAATTATCATGTCTTCATATGCGTACATCATTGACTGAAATCAAATGGATTATAATGCAGTCCAAGCATTAAATCAATGCTCTTGAAGTATGGAAAATCAATTCCCGTTGAAAGGCATTGGAGTCATTGCTAAAGAAGTTAATATTTTTCATTGTTGAAGACCAAAAAATACTTCATAATTTTAGAATTACAATCAAATTTATATGCAAATTCAGCATGGATTTGAATTCTGTCTTCAAGAAAAATAAACTTCATTCTTTCATCCACGGCAAGGTGCATGTCCCTGACGTTGCTCGGGTTTTTAAATTGAGACAAAAAAATTGAGTAAGATTTGAGAATAAAACCAAGTAATGAAACCAGGTTAATTTTTATTTTAGTGCTTAATAGTATGCAATATTTCTTGTCTTCCCATATTTTGCCCAATTAAATAAATTTTTCCCACATCTCCAGTGTAAGAAACTGCATGATATTATGTGGTCATGTCTCTCAAAAACATTAAATTCTTGGACTGGAATTGGTTCTAGGGATGCAATTGGTGGAAAGATGTTTGAAGATGTAACCAAATTTAGCTTAACCATACGTTATCCCATGCAAAGGCTGATTTTGTGAGTCTAATTTGTCACGTGAATATTTTAAAGCCAAACCTATGAAACAAAATGAGTTCTGGGACTTTGAAATCCATTTAGGTGCTAAAAAGTTTGTTAGTACGACATTGAAAGTGTTGTTTTAATGTAATAAGTTCAATTGGCTTAATTGATGCATTAAAATGTTCAGTTGAAAGGAATGCAAAATGTACATATAGATGTTCAAAGGAGGAATAGTTAACGATTATAAATTTTGGTCTAAATTAAAGAATTGTTATAGAAGTTTTCTTACTTTACCTTCTGAGATATCTTTCACTTTATTCATTTTCAATATTAATGAAAAACAAATTTCACTGTCTATTAAGTATAGAGAATATTTAGAATACATAAAAAGCTTTTAGAGAACGAAAGCACTTAAAATTGCACATTAAAACTGTCTTCCACTTACCTTTTGAAACAATTAGCTTGATTTATAGTTTTTCGGTGATTGTCCTTTGAATAACCTTAGTGTTTCTTTGTTCCCTACTTAAGTTTATATTAGGTATATATTATTTCTTTTAGTTAATGTTAGGTATTAGGTATTGTTTATAACAGTTGTCACGTAGATTGTTAATCCAACAATATGCTCATTCCTGTGTTATTTAAATGGGAAGAATTAAAAGAGAAAAACATTAAAAAAATAAAAAATGTAGTTCAAATCACTTTAAAAACCCTCCCATTTTGCTTAACATTTTATTGCGATTAAAATGGCACTTTCATCTTGCTTCTACGTTCTGTGGTTGTTGCATTATAAATGCACAAATAAACAAATTCTTCAAAATATTTATGGTAGAGATATCATTTATCCTATACATATCCTGTATATGTAAGAAGCAGCTATTTATAATCTAAAATCTATAAAAGCCTACTTCTGTCACTTTGTCCTTTTGTGGCTCCTTCTGTCACTCTATAAAAATGGGAATAACTCGATAAAAGATTGAGATATATTTTTTAAATATGGCAGGAATTCTAGATTTGCATATTTTAAGGTGATGACGACAAAAAATCTTGAAAAAAATCCTGAGTTCGACTCCAAGGAAGACATTTCCGTTTCCCATAAGATAATACAAAAATAGACTTTTCGATGTGCAGGCTTTTATTCTTTTTGAGATCTAAATAGAAAGAATTAACCTACAATCTTCGGATCTGAACCATTTTAAAGGAAAAAATATAAAGTTTCTTATTCTGTTCATCTTTTTCTGCCTACAGTTCGAAATTCCTCATGTTAAACGTTTATTTCGCATATTTTGGGGAAATCTTTCCATTTTAACAGGATGTTGCCTTGCCAACCCATTACATTGTTAAACCTCGAAATCCTATTGTTAGATGAAAGCATGCTTTGAATGCTTTTAATATGAGAAAGAGAGAGAAGGAAGGAGAGGGAAATGATTTTCATAACAACGAATGTAAACAGCATTTGTCGCGTTATTTACAGGAAGAAATAAATTTGAATGTAGAAAATCAATCATTGGCATATTAAAATTACTTAGAGTCATCGTAGGAGTTCAAGACTACCAATGCCTTAAAGGAACAAAAGTTTGTTTTCATGAATTTGAATTTCAACGAGCATATCCCTAGTGATGGTATATAAGTTTATAAGTATAGTATTATTTATGCATCTATATATTAAATAAATAATGCATAGTAATGTTAGAACAAATTTTATATCATATAAATAGAAAACATTCCCGGCGATGAACCTATACGTAAAGAAGGAAATACGTAAGTCGAGTCACCCGTAAGTAGGGGACTGCCCGTATCCTGACTGTTTAATAATTCCAGAGAGAACAAAACAGCAGAATTTACAGTGTTTATGGTAGAGGATTAAAATTTTCACATATCGTCAATGAAATATGTAAGATTTTGGTGTGCAACAAAAAATAATTTTAGCAACCCCTTAAAGGGCTGAAATCAAGAAGTTGAAATTCTCTTATTGGATTTCAGTGTAAAATAAATTGTAGATTTTTGCAATGAAAATTACCGTACTTGTAGATTGAAACTTGCTAATCATCATAGTCACAAGGAAAACTTTAAAAAAGGGAAATGGAGACTACGGTGTACAGATTGGAATTAAAATTTAAAACTCCTTAACCGTAAATTTACCCAGAGGGCACTCACACGTCAATAAGAAATAAGGAAAATTAAAATTATACTTACAAGTTTGCAGGACGATGATGGCCTACAGGGACCTGTTGTCAAAAACTAGCCTAAAAAAAGAAAAAGAAAACACACACGCACAAGCACTCTGGAAATCTCTAGATACGTATTTCGGGAGCTATGCTCCCATCTTCAGTAGCTTACCTTACGGATATTGCTCGTGAATTTGGCCTATCTAAGACAACGGTGATTATGATACACAGTAACAAAAAAAAGATCATTGAATGTGCTCCTAGTTAAAAATATAATCCTTAAAAGAGTTTTGAATGCTGTTGTTGTCTCCATTTTCATGCATATTTGAGACAAAATTTCGTTTTTGGCACACATCCCTTTATTTTACCATTAATATGCATGGGAAAATCTCTCCCGATTTACGAACTGCTTTTCAGGAACACATTGTATTCTTAAATCAGAGGATTACTGTACAGTTAGCATTACGTGCTACTATTTCACATCCTAGTGAATAAATGAGCTATGTATTGTAGTTTTATTCTTCTAATGTTTTGCTTCACCAACTTTTTGTTGATGTGAAGAAACATGTTGTTTAACTGTTTTGCTGCTGCACTTGAGTATAACTGAGCAGCCGGCTGTGCTCCTCGAATTTCTATAGTTGTTTCTACCATCAATCTTTTTTAATTTACTCTAAATCAATTTAAATGCTTTCTTTTATATTTAAGTAGATATTTTTTCCACAGGTCATCTTATTTTTCAAATATTTTTACTAAAATGTATCTTTTTTCATGTTTTTTATATGTTTTTACCAAAATGCCCAGCATTAAGTATGAACAACATGCTTGATGAAGATCTTTTGAAGGTTATGGATGAAAATGAATAATAGTGTCAAAAACAAGCATCTTTCTGTTCAGGAACATTGGTTAAGTAATCCATTGCTTCAATCCCCTGTATTTCAACAAAAAATGTCTAGAGATCGATATTTTGTTTTTCTAACAATAAGTAAAAGATATAACAATTAAAAATGCAATCTTATAAATATTTTAGAGTGTGTGTATGTATGTATGTTCTTTATACATTTTTACACTGTTGAAGCTATTGAATTCAAAAGTTTCATGGGCCATCCTATGGACCAAAGGAAGAACTTGGTCTAGGTTTCCTGACTGGGGGGTCTCTTATACCCCATGGGGTCAACAAAATACTATTTCCATAAGAATGCATGGGAAATAGGATGAAGAAACTCATGCACAAAAGACTAAATATTTTAATTCTGTTCATGCTCACTCAAAATTTTCCTTTAAGCGCAAAATTTATCGGTTTAGATGAGCATTTTCTAGGCGGCAACAAAGCTAAATTTCTTAATTGTTGTTCTCTTCAAAGGGAGATAGCCATGTAAAGATTAATGCAAGGAAAATCCACGCCATGGTGCACCATAGAGGAAAAATAGCCAACGCCAAGATAAAGGGTACAAATGGATTCATGCCTAAATATAGCCTATGAATACTTTTAAAGTGAGTCAAATGATTTTTAAGGAACATTAGAGCATTGTTATCTTTTACCATTGACATTGAAAGATTTATCACAACATAAATTGATACATCTACTTACATTTGTTTGGTAACCAAGATGTTGCTTATTGTTTACGTTTTGGCTAATAGTATTGACATAATCCATAATTTTATTACTGCTTTAAAGGCTTTGGTGCATCTATCCATATTAAGTAATACGTTAATGCATAATTATATTAATGGTAAAAGTTTACAATACAATACATAAAATAGTAAATGTTAAGGTAAACATCTCTTGCAACAGCGTTGGGCCCTGAGTAATAAAAATTGTTTGTTACTTAAAAGAAAACTCTTTCCCGAGTGAAGCCGGGCGTTTCAGCTAGTATTTAATAAATGGTTAAAGGAATTTATAAACAAGAGTTGTACATAACAGAGGGCAACTTAAATACATGTATAATCATGTTATTATAAGTAAACACTATGAATAAAAGTGAGAGCTGGTGAGCCTCAACTAGCCCATCACTGGGCAGATTGTAGGTTACCATCATAGCAATGAAAGGGTTAAGCTTTCATAATCACAAAT
The DNA here is from genome assembly GCA_028673005.1 of Tanypteryx hageni. NCBI lineage: Eukaryota > Metazoa > Arthropoda > Insecta > Odonata > Petaluridae > Tanypteryx > Tanypteryx hageni. Next base: position 270,125,059 of record CM054112.1, read on the forward strand.
ATTTTTATGCATATGTCAAGGTAATGTAATATATTGATATTTTATCTAATAAATACCAGAAACATTGTTTATATCTCACTTTTTATAACATGTTGCAAAGAAAAAGTTATTAGAAATCAATTTTCATTTTCCATAACATAGAATTCTTTTTTCGAACCTTTACGTTCATAATGAATAGTTAATTTTAAATAATCATCATAAACTTCGTTTTCTTGGCCTTGCAATGGTATATAAAATGCCATATCATTATATAAGCTGCGAAATAAAAATAGTAAAATTTCTGACTAGTAAAAATCAATTGGGCTAAATACTATGATATGAAATGTTTAACACAAGTTTGGTTAGCAACACTTACCTGTATAGGGAATTCATTAGCATTGAGAGTAGTTTGGAAGTATGGATTAAATCTATTTACATTATTTTTTATGAGAAAAATTCTCTCGCTTAATGCGGTTTCAGTTAGTGCACTGTTTTTTATGAACCAGTTAAGAGCACTGAAGGAGGGATGCCTATACATTCTGCTATTCTGCACCATTTATTTGTCACAGCATTTATGACAAAATTTAAATAATATGTGGTGATTCATGAAAAAAATTCATTAACAAAAACTCTCATTGTGTCTCATAAATAAATTCAGGTTCCACTTTGTGGAATTTAGTCATGTTATAGATAAAACAAGAATTCCAAACTAATGGACTAATGCAGGCTGGTTTCCCAAAGTTGATGTCCCGAATTGGTTACTTATGTATATTGATGGGAAATGTTTCAGTATGTGTTAGTCATTCCAAGGAATTCTCATACCATAAGTACCATTTGCAATTCATAGTTTATCATTGATAGAGAAAAATTGGAAAACAAATTAATAGAGCACTATCAGGTTTAAAATAATAAAAGAAATGTCAAAATCTCTTTTTGACATTATATTTTGCATGTATTTTTTAAAATTAACTAATTTAATAAATGTTACTGTTTATACGGTAATATATATTGATATTGCTGAAGAGTAGTCGAGCAGGAAAAAAATAACCCATTTGTTCACTCGTCTATGCTCAAGCCGAGTTCGGTAATAATCATCTCCATAGTAACAATCAAATAAAATGTGATTTAAAATGCAAAAACACATTGTTTTTGTAGAAATTCAAGAAAATACGATCAATTTAAATGAAAAAAGAAACTTGTAAATTTCCACTCAAAGGTTTAATAATCGACTGGTTTCGCCTGTTACAGCATCATCAGGTGACAAAAGCATGGTCGCGAGTTTTATTTATACAGAGAGTAGGGTAGGAGTGTTAATTAAATAATGATAGGTAGGAGGGAGAACATACATTCAGTAATGAGATAATGTGAGTACAGTACAAACCTCACTCCAATATCACAATTTTAAGATATTTTAAAGTATTAAAGAAAACATCTTGCACGATGAATTTGGGAGTTCCTATGTAAAACAGTAGGGAAAAAACGTTCCTGGAATTGAACCCGGTACTTCAGTCTTCGCGAAATTAAATATAACTCGGAGGTGGGCCCTGGCAGCATGAGCCTCGTACCAAGTTTCATGATAGTCGGCCCATTCATGCAGAAGTTGTTAGTGAGGGATACACAGACGGGACCATTTCATAAGGCTATGTTTCCTTAGGAAACCAGCCTAAAAAACTGTCTTGCATGAGGAAATTTTTCTGAAATATACATAGTTTTTAATCTGTTTCATTGCACCTGTCCAATGTATATAAAAATGTAGTAAATTATGTCAGTAAAGAAGATCTAAGAGATAAAATAATGAGATCCCTGGAAAATGGAGATTTCCTTGAGCAGTACAGTATGCATGGGATAAAAAACGGAGATGTCTTTGATATGTATGCATTGTGTGGTGAGTTTTCTTCATGTTTATTGTTATTGTTATTCTTCTCGTGTGTTTTTTTGATGTTTTAGTATACATATGTCTAATCTTGAGAAATTACTCTCAGATGTATGGGTCAATATCTTTAGATACAGTATTTTTCGTATATTCAAGAGCAGTAAATGCTGTATGTTATTATTGGCATATGATATTTTTCTTTGCCAAGTGCAAAGGAGATTGGTGATCTGCTGTTTCTTCTAACAGAGACAAAGTGACACAAATGATAATGAAAATTGTGTCATTTATATGATAATTGTAGACAATTGTTGGTATGTTAAATTATTACAACGTAACGTTCTTTTATTCTGTTCAGGCCGTCATAACGTGCTGAATCCTGTTTGGGAAATGTACTCATCATTGTTTGCTCATGCTGGAGTCGGGAACCACATTTTGGATATCATGCATGAAGCCTTATTGATGCTACCTTGGAACAAGTTTTGGCCTTCCATACAGAACGTTAAGGATATGGTTCACGTAAGCCTCAATTGCTATAGCATTTTCTTTTGCAGAGGTGGGGAATGATCAGTCATATAATTTGTTCAATAGCGGAGACTTTATAATATATAATGTTTTTCATATAATTTTATTATATAACATATAAATATAAATTGTCGTAAATAATGCTTTCAAACGTATTCAGCCTCTTTCAATAACAGGAAAACCACTATAACTGCGACAAAAGATCAAAAACTCCTAGTTACCGTATCTGCTCGAATCTAAACCAATGTTTTTTGTCAAAATCTATCATGAAAAAATCACCCCACGGCTTAAATGCGAGTCTGAGAAAAAATTTGTGGTTAGGGTTAAGTCTCATAGTCACCCATAGATGGATGCACGTCTGTCATTGCCGTCACGTTCAAATGATAATACATACTATATTTTTCGTAAGGTAAATATATGATCTACGATAAATATTAACGAATAAATAATGAATCTATAGTAGAAGGGTTAAAAAACGCTGCATTTCAAATGCTATTGTTGGAAGCTATGATGACGTTCTTTGGGACGATGATTCCAGTGACCAATCTTCCGGTAGAGAAGAAGAAAGTGATGTAGAACATACTCATAGTACCCGATTCAGTAAATCAATGTTAATTATTAATTTATGTTTAAGAATATGTTCTTTCATTTCTAAATGCATTTTCTTTCATTTCTCAGGGGTATGCATATGTATCATTAACACATTCACAACAGCGTGTGCCACCGGTGGTACATGCGTGCTATTCCTGATGGACATCATGTACCACCGGTTGCACACATAATCTTCATGTACTTTATCCTTCTGTAACAGAAACAGAAAACTGAATGCCTTGCATTCTATGCTTATGGCTACAGGAATAGACTTTTAAATGTGTGCACCATGGGTGGAGCACGGCCTACTCAAGTAATGTGCACAATTGGTTTTTATTAAGGGTAGTAACTTGAATCCTCCAGAACCAGCATTTCTTTCCTCACTGCCTGCATCATCGATTTACATTTAATTTATTAATAAAATATGTTGATTCATATTCTTCAAGTTCACAATGTGCAAACGAGTTGACACACCTATGTCAGAACTTGTAATCTGCTAGATAGGAAATTCGATAAATACGGCATTGAAAATGGCTACATTAAGATTGGCGGCATTTTACGCATGTCTTGATACAATTTAAACATATTTGTTATTTTTCGATTGATCGACCACCATCAGACGACAAGTACTGCTACAGTTTTAAGGGTATATCCTCTATGAAAGCAGGCGATTGGTACAAACTTTTCTAAATTTTAATGTGAAGTGAGGACTATTTATTATTTTTAGCAGTTTTATATAAGCTGCCCCAAATGACAGATTGTGTAGAGAGGAGAGGCACCTCTGTAAAAGGCAATGTATCACAAGGTATAAGGCAAAGTTTTGATAGAAATTTTAATTTGTAGTGGTAAATTATGCTGAAGAACCTGACAATTGTGAGGCCGGGAGGAAATATAGCGTGACAGAGGCAAATGTGCAAAGGCGAAAGAATGCAAAACAAAAACATAAAGGTGCTAACTCAACATAGAAATCATGTAGTGTACCCAAACAAGGTCGATTTCATGAGTTAGAAGAAGAAACTATAAAATTTGTGCATACTCAAAGAACAGATGGAAAACCAGTGACCCGGGAAAACATTAAACTGAAAGATAATGAATTATCGTGATCACTATACATCCCACAGCAAGAATTCAAGGCTAGTAAATGGTTGGTGCGTATGGATGATGCGATGTAATGGTTTTTGCCTGCGATGAGGAACGTCTTTTTGTCAACATTTACCATATTTCTCGGCATATACGGGTGGTTCAAATGAAAACAGCAAAAGTGAAAAGAAAATTTTTTTGTTAAAACCTTTGACAAAATACTCATATACTTTGCAACATAGTCCCCTCCTCTTGCAATGCACATTTACCATCGCGAAACCAACACATGGATTCTGTCGGAGAAGAACTTTTTTGGTTGCTTGCTCAGCCAATCATGCACTGCATTTTTAAGATCACAGTCGGAATGAAAGTATTTTCCTCGTAATGCCCCTTTGAGTGGGCCAAAAAGATGAAAATCACTCAGAGTCAAGTCTAGGGAAGAAGGAGATTGGGGTATCACTTCAAAATGCAGATCCTGAATGGTTTCAAGAGTCCCACGGGCACTATGAGGACGGGCATTGTCTTGTTGCAAACAAACTCCTTTTTGGATGAGTCCCCGACGTTCGGACAGGATTGCAGGCTTCAGTCCATTCTTAAGAAGATCGCGGTAGGAATCACTATTGACAATTGTCCCTTTTTCCATATAACCCCAAAATTACTCGATTTTTGTCCCAAAATGCAGTCATTATCACTTTTCCTGTGAATGGTGTCGCTTTGAATTTTTTTGGCTTCGGCGAGCTTGGATGCTGCCATTCTTTACTTACTTGCTTACTCTTAGGCTGAAAGTGATTGACCTATGTCTCATCCCAGGTCTCTATGCGGTTCAAGAAATCTTCCCCTTCAGCTTCATATCGAGAAAGTAGCACAGAGCAGGCATCAACACGTTGTTGCTTCAGTTCTTCAGTGAGTTACCGGGGCACCCACCTCAAACAAATTTTATTGAATCCAAGCTCTTTGAGGACAATATTATGAACAGATCCAATGCTGATGCTCAATTTCTTGCTGATTTCTTTCACTTTAATGCGACGACTTTCGCGAATGAGCCTATCAACGGCAGAAATGTTCTCCGGTGTGATTACACGATCATCCTGGTCTGGCCGAGCAGCGTCTTCCACGTCTTGTACACCATTTTTAAATGTTTCAACCTATTTATACACTCTCCTCTGTGATAAACAGTTATCTCCATACACATTAACCAACCTCCTGTATATTTCAAATGGTTTCACTCCTTCTGCGTTCAAAAATCATATCACTGATCTCAACTCCAACTTTGTGCAATGTTCTATACGAGATGCCATACTTATATGACAAGGGGTACCAAATACCACAAAATATCCCACCAAAATAATAATAACAATAACAACAAAAATAATTAACAACAATAGCAACAAAAATAGCAATTACAATAATAATAGGATTTCATACTTTTTCCACTTTTGCTGTTTTCATTTGAACCACTCTTGTAAGATACACTTTTTTCCAGAAAAATGACCCCCAAAATCAGCCTGCCTATTACACGCCGAAGGTAAGATTATTACTGTTCTCAATGCTGACCGTAACTAACTTCATTAATAAAATGAGGACTGTTTTTGATATTTGAATCGTGTTTGAGAGGAAATTGTTTAAATTTATCATTAAGCCAATGTGAAATTTTGTTGGGTTTAATAGTAGATTCAAATATTAAAAACTCTCCTCAATTTATTAATGAAAGACATAATACTACAGGACAGTGAAATTTTAGTTTCTTTTGATGTTTCTTCTCTCTTTCCTAGTGTTCCCATTAATGAAACATTAAAATTCCTCCAAGAATAACTCACCGATCAAAACTTACTATTAAAAACAGTAGATGAATTAGCACGACTAACATGCTTATGCATGAACCATATTTTTTTCAAGTTACCAAAAAGTTCTACCAAAAAAACCACGGTGCAACCATGAGAAACTCCCTTTTACCTTTCTCAGCCAACCTATTCAATGGTTAACTCTGAGAAACAATGCAGATACACTTTCAACTACTTCCCACGTTTATGGCTAAAATACGTAGATGATATTTTAATGATTTTCTATGCCTTCAATAATAACATAACAGATTTTGTACAGTAACTAAACGATCAATATTCTTCAATCAAATTCAACATGAGGTAGAAAAACAAAATACGTTACCATTTCTTGACCTTCCCATAAAAAGAGAAAACAACATAATTAATTTCAACTTATTCCACTTGGGAAGGCTCTACTTTGTGGAAAGATTCCATAATGCAAATAAAAAGAATTATGTAAATTTCCACTAGACAAATGTATTGCGACTGGTTTTGCCTGTTACAGCATCATCAAGTGATGAAACTTAGCAGAGGATTCTATATATATGGAGAAGGAAGGAGGGGGAGGGTAGGAGGGTTAAATGAATAATAATAGGCAGAAGGGAGAATATACAATCAGTTATGAGATAATTTGAAAACAATCAAAAAGTAGAAATTACAAAGTAAATTCAAACGGTTATGTATAACAGTAAAGCGAGCCAAGTTTGTAATTAGAAAATAGAAGTAATTAACAGAAGTTACAAAACGGCATTGAAATTACAAATTAAAAATGCATTAATTTAATTAGTTGTGGATAGCAGTAAAGAGAACAATGGAAAGTGATTAGAAAAAACATTCATTAGTTAGTTCAACATTGTCCATAACCTCATTGATTACAATTTCCAACTGCTCTAAGATGTCTAATCTGTTGCCCTTTGATTCAAAGTGGAGAAACTCCAGAATGAACAAACTGGAATGGCCATTCTCTTCTTGAAACTTCTTCTGGTCTGCCCTATGTAACAGTGTCACAGTTGGCACTAGATAGCTTATAAAGACCGCTTTTTAATAAAGTGGATATAGAATCTTTTGTATTCAGGAAAAGTTTGGTGTAAGTGACCAAAGAATAGAAGGGAATAGACTCCCCTTCAAAGGCCCCATCTCCTAAAAACTTTCTAACATCTTCCCTGAAGACATCAAACCCACCTTATATTCCCTGATCACTAGGGTGTTCCTAAAAAGGGGGTAAAAGTTCATATTTCGCCTGGAAAAAATTTCATCCCGACAAAACATGCCATCTTAAGAGAAAACACTTTGGGTAACATTTGAGTCCTGTAGACCGACATTTAATGCTAGCACAAGAGGTTCTAATTCTCTTATTTCCATATTTTTATCACTTAATAGAAGCAGCACTCTTCCCTCTCATTACCTATTTTGGAGTGATTGTTGTCTTAATTGCTAATGTAAAGGGAACAAATTAAACAATAAATGTGGTTGTCAACTGATTTATTAATATTACAATGGCACATATATTTGAAGAACAAAACAAAAAAATATAATCATATTCATGAACTAGTTCAATTTACTTTTTTGTTTTTTAACAAGAGTAGACTTTTTGGCATAGGGGACGCTGCGAGGGTAACTGCAGTTAGACAGCAGCTGGTTTTGAAGCTGGTCTTCCTTGTAGGTCACTGATTTATTTAACTGCTTAATATGGGCAATAACTCTTTCAGCATAGTCATTCACCACCCTTAGGCTACGCACCACATGCATGCCCTTTCCATAGTCTTTCCTCTGCTCCCATGTTCTGGGGTCAAAATCCAGGAACTCAGTATAGATATCAAGCATCTTGAAAAAGGTCTCAATTCTTGTGGTTACCAAATCTGTGAATGTCAAGTTTGCGACATTAAGATTAATGTTGCAGCGCTTGTTGGGCTTCATTGAACCTTCCCTGGTGTGTAGGGCTTCCACAAGTTTTTGCTTCTCATTAATAGTGAGATCAGAATCAATGAAAGCTAGTTCTATTACCTCTTCACTAAGGTACCACAGTTGCTTGCTAAATTTCTCTAGACATAACTACACAACACTATTGTCTATCTCCTCAAACTTCATAAGGCTGATCACAAAACTGAGATCATTGCAAGGTGCTGAGGCTGGGTTCAATGCAGTGTACCAGGGCTGCAAATAGGTGCACAGGAGATTCAGAACCTGCATAAACCTTGATCCTCCTCAGAGGTTAAGGTCCTTCTGAAACAACCATATCTTGAAGGCATTAATTGTTCGATCCATCCACCTTGCCCGATGGTGAGTGCCAGGCAGGAGGAATCTTACTCCCTTCGGAGGAACTCCACCGAGGAAGATGACCGCAAGCTCAAGAAGCTCAAGGTAGTCATGCCTGGGTTGGTGAATCTGCAGAAGAGATTGGACATTTGTAATCTATGGACTTTAGTATTCCTCTTAAATTTACTAACATTTTCTTATGGAAAGAAATATTTTCTATGAACCATACCTGGATTTGAGTCAGTGCAAACTGTAGGATGTCATCAGCACTCTGCCCCAGCGCAGATGTCACTTCCTCACAGTTCACTCCGATGTTATATCATGACTGGTTTATAGAAAACCAACTCTGCTGGAACCTCTTGAAAATTGCAATGTCTGGCCCTGAAGAAGGCCTCATATAATGCTTAAAGGTAGCCTCCAGAAGTATCTCAAAAATATTGTTCCTGCATGGCAAGTATAACATATTCTTTCCTAGCTTCCTTTCAATGAGACCGGCAGCCCCAGTCAAACATCCTGAAAATATTGAATCATAAGTGAATTTTAATATGTCGGTGCCAGAAGTCGGCAGATAGAAAGGATAAGGGTCTTTTATATTTATTTCATTACCTGTATTGCTGGCAGTCATGTCAAAAGAAAATGCCTTGACATAATCGACGATATTCCATTCCTTCAGGAGGGTGACCACCATTTCAGCAGTAGTTTCTCCTGACCCATTAACCATGTAGGGCATCCCGAGAAGCTGGTCACCATTTATCCTAGTCACAACGACAGCAAGACGATCGACATTCTTGTGATCCAGTAACGATGGAAGAATTTTCCTATTCCAATGCACTGTTAGACTAGGGCTAGGCTCAAAACTAAGTTTCATGTTGGCAAAAGCCTTTTGACATAGCTGCTCTCATCGACAATTGATAACCCCAGGACTTATAATAAGCACATCTACATCCTGATCAAGAGATGCAGCTGTTGCAGAGATAACTTAGCTGCCTTCCTACAACTCACCTGAGCGTCATCCAGTGCTTCTGCAACTTCTGATGACATGACATTCTTTATTCCTCTTTTCCTAGGTCACGATGTACTCAGACCCGCAGTCACTTTGGTCTCTTTTTGTTGCTCATCCTTACCTTCACTTCAGCTCTCCAATGTCACTGATTTAGAAAGGGAGAGGGAGAGAGGAGTACAAGTACTATATAAGTGAAGCCTATAGACCCATATTTCATATCAAAAAGTGAAATAATATTTATTATGAATTTACCTAGTGCCGTTCTTTCCTGCCATTCTTTCTCCACAAGAACAGCAATCCAACATTCTCGTGCAGCACAGCATTTCTCCTTCTTCGTAAGCTTTGTGTCAATGCATGCCATATACACACAACAGCCTTTCTCTCACTGCGCTTCTAGAAAAAGTCTTCTTTATTACTCATATCTTGTGTGGCAGTTAGGGTCGCAATTTCAAAGAGTAAATGAAGCTTCTCAACAAAGTCACCAATGTTCTTCTTCTGTCTCTCTATTTCACTGTTGCAGCTCTTCTTAAGATTTAGCCATTCCTTGTAAAGCTTCTCAATGCGTTGAATCCCATGAATTTCTTCCACAATAGGAATTCTTGCTTTTTTCCAGAGGGGCACTATCTGGTTCATAGTGTATCTTGCGCAATCATGCACATTTGTACACACAGAGAACTTGCCTTGCTCGTGCAGGTGGTAGGATAACATGCTCATTACTTTTCTGTTTGAGGGCAGGCGGGATCCCATCAATGCAACACTCTCCTGTCCTATCAAATAAATGTTCCTCGAGGCTGAAATGCTTCTCGTGCTGTAAGCCATCTTTAGTATGCAATGCGTAATGAGAAGCAACATATCTATTCGCGGCTGAACCTCTACTGCTTGTCGAGCCATATGTTCGGCTGCTCGCCAGCTATAGATTACCATTATAAGAATTGGACAAGTCCATTTCATCTCAAAGGGAGTTTTGATTCATTGGCAATAGAAAATGAACCGTAAATTATCTTCCTGTAGTGACAAAATATTCCGTAGCTCTTACATTCGCAAAATGACAAAGTGTTTCCTTTTCTGCCTGTATACAATGTTATTAAACTTATTATTGTATAAATTGTATAGGCTAATACTTATATATATATATATATATATATATATATATATATATATATATATATATATATTAACTAAAGGAAAAGAAAAGGTAGTGATGAGGGTGGCAAAAAGGTGTTGAGGGAAGCCCAGCGGACACTCACCAAGTTGAGGACCAAGCTGGCAGGCTGCTGGGGGCGTCGAAGAGACACGTAAAACACACGAACACAAAAACACACACAAGCTTATCGGGCCTATGCCCTTCTTCAGCGAAAGAGTAACGTAAAGTGACACACTGGGCGGGGAATGACAGGGTGATGTGGGAAGGTTGATGATTGGAGGAGGTGGGGAGTAGGAGGGGTGGATAGCCAATGAAGAGGGAGTGTGATGAGGTAGAGTGCGAATAGTTACAAAGTAACAAGGAGACATTGTAAGGGGGCTAATAGGGTTAGCGGAGGTTGAGGCCAGGCGGAGAGAAAGAGTCGAGAAGATGGATATGTGCTAGTTCCCAGTGTCGGAGAAGGGGGGCAGGAGTGTCATAGGGTAAAGCGCGAATAATCCTAACATTCATGGTGAATTTTTCTCGGGTTTCCAACCGGGTTGTCTCGGAGATTTCTTCCGACGTTTCGGCGACTAGCTCTGTCGCCATCTTCAGGGATCCTGAGTGCCAGGGAGATTTCTGTGGAGGTTTATATACCTGCCGGGGGATGACAGCAGGTCGGTGATTGGCTGTTGTATGGAGCAGTCCTATTGGCTGGCTCTCGTTGGTGATTGGTTGTTGCATTGTGTGGTCCTATTGGCTGAGCGCTCGTTGGCTAATTGGGCTATCATAGGGTCCCACGCCTTGCTGAGAAGGAATCCATTGTCTCGGTTGATGTTATTGCGGTTCAGGCGGATTTCGATGGCTTCCTTCACTACGCGGTCCCAATAGCCATTAGCTCTCGAAATCCTTTTGGTGTCCTTGAATTGTATGCGGTGGTCCGAGGACAGGCTGTGTTCGGCCACCGCAGACTTCTCCGGGTAATTAAGTCTGATGTAGCGAGCGTGTTCCTTTAATCTGGTTTCAATTGTGCGGCATGTCTGTCCTAACATTGTAGCAACTATTGAAGGGGACATTGTGGGTATTAGCATGTAATGCAACTGGGAGGTGGCATCTGAGAGAAACGCTATTCCGGTGACCGTTCATTCGGATGTTTAACGGATTGCTGGTGAGGCCTACGTAAAACGTGGGACAAAGGGTGCAGGTAAGGAGGTAAATGACGTTACGGGTGGTGCAGTTGCTTCTGGAGGTGATGGGGTAGGTGATGTTGGTGGAGGGACTCGAGAAAGAAGATGATGGTAGGTGGATAGGGCAAGTGAGGCAGCGAGGTTTTCCGCAGGGGTGGGAACCTATTGCAAGAAGCGTGGTAGAAGTGGGAAGTTTCTACCTCCACAAGATATTTCCCAAATTTGGGGGCCGACGGAAGGAGAGGAGCGGAGGATTGGCAAAAAGGTTGATACAGAGGGACTGATGGGAGGAGGAGGTAAGAATTGGGTGGGCAGCATGAAGGATTGTTTTGAGAGCTTCGTGGATACCAGGATGGAAAAGTGTCGTAAGAGTGAGTGGAGGGGTAGATGCAGGAATAGTGGGTGTGTGAGGATGAGATCCAATGTGGGTAGGCGTCATCGCCCTATGGATCTGTTCGCGGACCAAGACTGGAGTGTAACCACGTTTGAGAAGAGCATCCTCGAGGACAGAGTAATACTCTAGAAGGGATGCTCTATCGGAACAAAGCCTCCATCCTCGACGAGCAAGGGCATAGGGGATAGAGGTTTTGGTATGAAGGGGATGGCAGCTATCAAAGTGGAGGTATTGGAGGCTGTTGGTGGGTTTGATGTGAACACAGGTGCGGATTTGGCTGTCTTGAAGGTAAAGATCGACATCCAGGAATGTGATGTGGGAGGTAGAGGATTGGTGGGTGAAGGACAGTGAAGGATGGGAGGAGAGACGCGAGAGAAATGAAAGGAGAGAGTCAGGTCCATGCGTCCAAATGAGGAAGACATCGTCGATGTATCTCAGCCACAAAAGTGGTCTGAGTGGAACGTTGAGGAAGAGTCTTTCCCATTCTCCAAGGTAGCAATTGGCGTATGAAGGCGCCATTCGGGCGCCCATCGCAGTGCCTCTAATTTGAAGGTAGTGACGACCATCGAAAGAGAAGTTGTTCAAATTGAGCACCATTGCTGCCAAGTCTAATAAGAAATGGGAGGAAGGTCTTGCGTCGGGTGGTCTTGAGTCCAGGAGTTTACTAAGGGCAGAGAGTCCATCATCGTGGGGGATGTTTGTGTAGAGGGAACAGACATCGATAGTGGCCAAAATGGTATTGGGTGGGAGAGGAAAGGGGAGGTGTTTGAGACGTTTGAGAAAGTGGTTAGTGTCTTGGATGAAGGAAGGGAATTGACGAATGAGAGGTTGTAGGTGGGAGTCAACGAAGGCGGAGATGCGTTCTGTAGGGAAATTAAAGCTGGCAACAATGGGGCGGCTGGGGATGTTGGGTTTATGGATTTTAGGGAGAAGGTAGAATGTGGGTGTGGGGGGTTTGTTGGGGATCATTAGAGCAATGGCGGAATCGGAAAGGCCTTCCTGTTTGCCTGAGGAATGAAGATAGGACGAAATTTGGTAGGAGTGGTGGTTTGTGGGGTTGGAAGTAAGGTGATGGTAAGAGGTTTCGTCAGAAAGTTGGCGCTCGGCTTCCTCGTTATATTTGGCGTGATCCATCACAACCGTGGTGGTGCCCTTGTCGGCAGGGAGGATGATGATATGGTCAAGATGTTTGAGTGTAGAAATGGCATGACTTTCACGTCTGGTAAGATTATCTGTATGGTCGATAAGATCGGAAAAGTTAGGTTGGGAGATTCTGGAAAGGATATAATTGAGGTATTGTTCGACCGGGTGCAGGGAAGGAAGGGTGGGTGGAATGTATTGGGAAGGAGGTTTGAAGATGGAAAAGGTAGGTGGGAGGCCGGGAGGGAGTTTTGGGTTGGCAGAGGTGAGAGAGTCTTCTTTGGGAGGGTTAGTTTTTAGACGTAGTGTGCGGGCAAAGGACTGGACGTCGGCAAGGAGGCGAAAATGATCAAATTTGGTGGTGGGACAAAAGGAAAGGCCGCGTGAGAGGAGTTCAATCTCGGCAGGGGTAAGTACGTGGGAGGAAAGGTTCAAGACTTCATCTGGTTGGCAAGATGAAGAGGTGGTGGCAGGAGTGTGCGAAAAATATGAGCGCTTCAAAGGTTTGCGGGTTAGGAAAGTGTGGGTCTTTTTCAGGATATGAAGTGATGGTGGCGTTAGGAATCCCAGGAGGTCCGCAAGACAGGGAGTTTGACCGATGAGTGGCGGGGAAGGAGGTGGTTTGTTGACCTCGCCAGCTGTTATGAACGGAAGGGGAAGACCAAGTTTGAGGTGCCGGACGCAAAGCAGAGAGAGTTTACGGAGAAGTCTGTTGCGATGTGCGGTGATATCATTAGCCACTTGAAGGAAAGCGGCACGAAGGTCGGATATGGATTGCGAAGAATGACGAAGATAAAGAACGAGAGATTTACAATTAGCGAAGTGGGAGTTAGAGAGGGTGGTATAATGGTGTATGGTGGAACGGATAATGTGGATAGAGGCGAGGTGATACGTGAGGGCTAGGGAAGCGCGGATAGGGAGAGGAAGACCTGAAAGAGGAATTCTGATGGTGAGGCATTTGGGGGTGAGTCCAAGTGCAAGGCAGGAGTTGAGGAATTCAATCTGGCAGTTGAGGGTAATGTGTCTACGGAGAAGATAACGGAGACGGGTCAGTTCCATGGTGGAAGAGAAAGATAAGAGGAAAAGACGACAGGAAAGAAACGAAAAGAAATAGACAAAAAAGGAGAAAAAAGGACGGTATATTTATTAACTAAAGGAAAAGAAAAGGTAGTGATGAGGGTGGCAACAAGGTGTTGAGGGAAGCCCAGCGGACACTCACCAAGTTGAGGACCAAGCTGGCAGGCTGCTGGGGGCGTCGAAGAGACACGTAAAACACACGAACACAAAAACACACGCAAGCTTATCGGGCCTATGCCCTTCTTCAGCGAAAGAGTAACGTAAAGTGACACACTGGGCAGGGAATGACAGGGTGATGTGGGAAGGTTGATGATTGGAGGAGGTGGGGAGTAGGAGGGGTGGATAGCCAATGAAGAGGGAGTGTGATGAGGTAGAGTGCGAATAGTTACAAAGTAACAAGGAGACATTGTAAGGGGGCTAATAGGGATAGCGGAGGTTGAGGCCAGGCGGAGAGAAAGAGTCGAGAAGATGGATATGTGCTAGTTCCTAGTGTCGGAGAAGGGGGGCAGGAGTGTCATAGGGTAAAGTGCGAATAATCCTAACATTGTACCAACTATTGAAGGGGACGTTGTGGGTATTAGCATGTAATGCAACTGGGAGGGGGCGTCTGAGAGAAACGCTATTCCGGTGACCGTTCATTCGGATGTTTAACGGATTGCTGGTGAGGCCTACGTAAAACGTGGGACAAAGGGTGCAGGTAAGGAGGTAAATGACGTTACGGGTGGTGCAGTTGCTTCTGGAGGTGATGGGGTAGGTGATGTTGGTGGAGGGACTCGAGAAAGAAGATGATGGTAGGTGGATAGGGCAAGTGAGGCAGCGAGGTTTTCCGCAGGGGTGGGAACCTATTGCAAGAAGCGTGGTAGAAGTGGGAAGTTCCTTCCTCCACAAGATATTTCCCAAATTTGGGGGCCGGCGGAAGGAGAGGAGCGGAGGATTGGCAAAAAGGTTGATAAAGAGGGACTGATGGGAGGAAGAGGTAAGAATTGGGTGGGCAGCATGAAGGATTGTTTTGAGAGCTTCGTGGATACCAGGATGGAAAAGTGTCGTAAGAGTGAGTGGAGGGGTAGATGCAGGAATAGTGGGTGTGTGAGGATGAGATCCAATGTGGGTAGGCGTCATCGCCCTATGGATTGGTAGCACCTGTCGTAAGACAGAACACAAATGAATGAATATATATATATATATATATATATATATATTCATTCATTTGTGTTCTGTCTTACGACAGGTGCTACCAATTAATTAATTAATTGGTTTTGACTAGGGAATATACATACACGGTGTGGTGGTATCCCGTTGCCTTCCACACCAGACACACACACAGAAGGGAGGAGAGAAACCCGGTGCCGGCATTTGCCTGCTCTTACGAAGAACACCAGGAGGGCCAACGGCTTAACGTCCCTTCCGAAGGACGGAACAGCTGAATTTGCATGGTCTCCTCAAACCACACAAACAGGGGGCCAGGTGATCTTGAGAAAAATCCTACTTGCGCAGGATTCGTACCCGATGACTTTTTTCAAGCATCGGGCGAGTAGCAGCCAGCGTCCTAACCACTACACCACCGTAACCCCATATATATATATATATATATATATATATATATATATATATATATATATATATATATATATATATATCCCCAACTTCTTTTCCTTAAGTTTATATATATATATATATATATATATATATGTATATATATATATATATATATATATATATATATATGTATATATATATATAATTTTTATCACCTGTGAAGGTAGATAGTGAAGAAAAGAGTGCCTCCCCTGGGCATATATTAGGGCTATAAAAATTGTATTAATTTAGTAAAACTTTTCAATAATTTTCTGAACTTTGAACCATTTGTGCTAGCATCACAGCTGAATGAAATTTTACAGTCGATGTTTTCTTTCAAGATAGAACAACTTACAGGGGTGAAAACATAAAATTTCAAAATTTAGGAACACCCTACTGATTACACCTAACCTTTCCTGAACACAAAGGATTCCATATCCAATTTATTAAAAAGTGTTGTCTGTAAACTACCTTGTGCAAACTATGACGCTGTTTACATAGGGTAGACCAGAAGAAAACCATGCTAATTATCGATAATCCAGCTTAAAGATATCTTAATTAAATGTATCAAACACCTAATTATACTTCCTTACAATTGTATTCCCATCCTCTCCAAATATTCCACATTTCAGTAGATTGTCAGCTGATTGCTGAAATTTCCCGCGAAATCGCCAGGTATAAAAAAAACAGTACAGTCAAACCCTGATTTAGTGCCACCCCCGCATATCGACCATGAATCGTTGTGAACAAAACTTCCATCTTATGTCTACATAGAGCAAGCATATACCTCGATTTACCGCCACTCCCACTTTAGCGCCAATGTCACTGATAGACAAATGGTGGCACAAAATCGAGGTTTGACTGTATATAAAAATTGAAATAATTTCCTTTAGTTAATGAATGTATTATAATATATCATTAACAATGTAAGTAATTTAAAACCCATAGAATTCATCTTCCTCTTCATCTTCAGCACCAAATAACTATGAGGTAAAGGCGACAGCGATACACAACATGCATCAAAATTTAAGATTTCATATTAAATACTGTCATTAACTATCTCTAGCCATTTAATACTCTGTAAAATAAGTGTTACATATAGTTTGATAAATAAAAAAAAATAATGTGTTTAAACTTAATTCAACATTTGACCTTTAAGCCTGAAACATTTTTCCTTGTGAGCAATTTTCTACAACTCGGAACTGTTGGATTTAAAAAATGTATTTTCGGAGGTTTTTATGTCATCATCATCATCATCATAGGTAGTCTGTCCGTAGACAGGTCCGCGATTATTATTATTTTATATAAAGTCTTATTTTTGTAAGTCGAGTCTTGCCTAATTTTTAGAGAGTCTGTATTTATTTATGGAACTATAGTTAATACCTAACATGACAATATAATTCTAAAATTTTGTTCTTATACTCCTCAAAATCTAGTGTGCATTATACACAGTCTATACAAAAAAGTTGGGTTTTTTTGGCAAAAAGTTTGGGTGCATATTATATATGGTAGATATAGATATAAATTGTAGTTGATATTTTTTATTATTAAAAATGAGAAATTCTCGTAGGTCTTTTTATTATATCAGCTATTATCACCCTCTATACTCTCTTATCACTCTTGTGAAACTGCGATGAGGAAAGCAAGGAGAAACTACCTCATTATATTTCCCATTAGAGGCTGAAAAGCTGCAAATACCTCTATGGATCACTCTGGGGTAAAATATTCCGGAGGTAAAATAGTCCCCCAATCGGATCTTCGGGTGGGGACTACCCTAGGGGATGCACAGAGGAAATGTAACATTAATAAGAAGAAAGCAAGTGGTGAGAAATTAAGAATAGGCACATGGAATGTTATGACTATTAATTCAGGGAGTAAACTGAAGAACTTAAAAAGGGAAATGAGAAGGAATAATGTAGGTATAGTAGGTCTTAGTGAAGTTCGGTGTGAAGGAGAAGGCGTGATAAATTCAGACGAATTTA
This sequence comes from Tanypteryx hageni, assembly GCA_028673005.1. Classification (NCBI taxonomy): domain Eukaryota; kingdom Metazoa; phylum Arthropoda; class Insecta; order Odonata; family Petaluridae; genus Tanypteryx; species Tanypteryx hageni. Next base: position 270,142,661 of record CM054112.1, read on the forward strand.
AGATTATTTACTCGGGAGGAGAGAAAAAGGAAAGGGGAGTGGGAATTGTAATGAGAAAAGAGATAGCTGAAAGAATTAGCAAGGTAGTGACAGTTAATGATAGATTAATAGCCGTAAAACTTCAGATGGAGCCAGTGGAAATGCTTATAATTCAACTGTATATGCCAACAACTAATGCTGGTGATGATGAACTAGATAAAATGTATGAACAGAGATTACGGAGATATTGGAGGAGGAGGGAAAAGGAAGGATCACAACCATAGCAATGGGAGACTGGAGCAGTGTAGTCGGAGAGGGACAGGAAGATAACATATGGACTAGGGAAGAGAAATGAAAGAGGGGAGAAACTTGTGGATTTCTGCCATAGAAATAGATTGATTGTAACTAATGCATGGTTTACATCACATGGAGGAGACCAGAGACGATACCAGATAGATTACATAATAGTCAATGAAAGATTTAGAAATAGCATTAAAAATGTGAAAACACTACCAGGGGCAGATATCGATTCCAACCACGACCTTTTGGTGGCAAATACACAATGTAGACTGAAGAGCATTAAGAGAAACATAACATTTAACAAGGAATGGAACTTAGAGGAACTCCTTAAGAACAAGGATGCTATCATGACTGAGCTGGAGGAAAGGTTGGCAGAGAGAGCTGAAGAAAATAGGAACAATGTAGATGAGGAGTGGAGATACATCCATAGAAACATTAAAGATGTAAAGGAAAAAATTTGTAGAATAGACTTCATGTATAGCAAAACAAGGGAACTATTCAAGAAAAAAGCAAGAAAGATAGGACGTAAAGGAATCATGAACAAAATTGGTAAAATAGTATCGGAGCCAGACAATGTAAAGAATGTCTGGAAAGAATACATTGAGGTTCTGTATGACAAAGAAGGAAAGCCAAGAAATATTGAATTAAATGAAAAAGAGGATGTGGAAAATGACCAGCTAGGACCAAGTATTCTCGAGTCTGAAGTTAAAAGAGCAATTGATGACATGAAAAGAAGGAAAGCTGTTGTCAGTGATGATATACCCATGGACGTTCTTAAGGTTTTGGGGTCGAAAGCAGTTAAGCAACTCACAAAATTCTTTAACCAAGTATATGATACTGGCATATGGCCTGAAGATTTTTTAGATGTTGTTATGGTACCACTGGAGAAAAAGAACAATGCAAAAAGTTTTAAGGATTACCGAACTATTAGTTTAATTTCTCATACAGCTAAAGTTCTAACCAGAATAATAACCAAAAGAATTGAATGTAAAATAGGAAAGGAGCTGCAAGATAATCAGTTTGGTTTCAGAAGAGGAAGAGGGACTAGACATGCTATAGGATGTATGAAGATGATGATAGAAAGAGCGCTAGAAATCAATAAAGATATGTATTTTTGTTTTGTAGATTGGGAAAAAGCTTTTGACTAAGTGATATGGGATAAAATGTTGGGTATTTTAAACAAAATAGGAATAGATTGGAAAGATAAAAGACTGCTTAAAAACCCTTACTCTTGATCAAAAGATTAGAGTCAGGGTTGAAGGAGAAGAAACATTTATTTAATATTTATGCAGAAACAATAACAGAAGAAGCATTGAAGGAAGAGAAAGGATTTAGGATAGGAGGTGAAAGTATTACCACCATTAAATATGCAGATGATCAGGGATTAATAGCAGAAGACAAGAAAGAACTTCAGAGGATGACAGACAAACTAGTAAGGGTTGGCTAACAATATGGTATGAATATCAATGCTGAAAAAACGAAAGTCATGGTGGTTTCAAAGGAACATAAAGAATTAAATATAATGGTAAATGACCAAAAACTGGAACAATTAAGTAGTTTCAAATATCTTGGCAGTATTTTAGCGCAGGATGGAAGTAGTACACAGGACATCAGAATGGCAAAAGCAGCATTTAACAAGAAGAAGGAGCTTCTCACAAGCAAGAAAATAAATTTAGAAACAAAGAAGAAATTAGCAAAATGCTACATATGGAGCTTAGCTCTTTTTGGTTCAGAGACATGGATGGTAAGGAGAAAGGAGGAAAAATATTTAGAAAGTTTTGAGATGTGGGTATGGAGGAGGATGATGAAAGTGAAATGGACAGAGAGGCAGAGAAACAAAGAAGTATTAGAAATGGCGGGAGAAGAAAGGATGCTAATAAAAACAATCAGAAAAAGAAAAGCAAATTGGATAGGGCACATATTGAGAAGACAGTGTTTACAAAGGACGATCTTAGAAGGCAAAATTAGTGGAAGAAGAGGGAGAGGGAGAAAAAGAATAGGAATATTAGAGAATATAAACCAGGAATATAGTACTTATAGAGGTATGAAAGAGAGAGAGAGAGAGAGATGGAGGCAGCTATTCAGCTAAAACCTGTATTCGGACAGCAGCATGATGATGATAATTACCTTGTAGTGACTAATATATGGTTCAAAAACCATAAACGAAGGTTATACACATGGAAAAGCCCAGGAGATAGAATGAGATGCCAAATAAATTACATCCTTGTAAAACAAAGATTCAGGAACAGCATAAAGACTGCCAAGGCATTTCCAGGAGCAGACATTAATTCAGATCACAGCCTTCTAATAGTTGACGTGAGTACAAAGCTCAAACATATAAGAAAAACGAGAAGAGAAAGACAGGCCTGGGACCTAGAAAACTGAAAGAATTGCAGTATGTAGTCAGCATGAAATTGGAAGATCGTCTAAGAAATTTGGAAAACAAACCATAGACCGTGGATATAGAATGGGAAGAAATTAAAACCATTATCAAGGATACCTTGGATAAAGAGATTGGAAAACAAGAGAAGAAAATCAGAAAACCATGGATCATTAAGGAAATTCTGGAGAAAATGGATGAGAGACGAAAATGAAAAAATGTTAACAGTGAAGAAGGTAGAACCAACTACAGATGTATAAACAATGAATTGAGAAGGGTAACAGATAAAGCTAGAGAAAATTGGATAAAAGAAAAATGTGATGAAATACAACAAATGGAGAAGTTAGGATGGTACGATATGATGTACGCTAGGGCACTGGAATTACCAGATAAGAAGTCTAATGGAATTCATGGTAAAGAAATTATGAATATGGATGGGAAGATAGTTTTAGAAACAAAGGATGTAGCACAGGTATGGGAAGAATACATTACAGAACTATACAGCAAGAAGGCAGGATTGGAAAATATAGAACTGGAAGATGAGGAAAACATTGAAGAAGACAACTTTGGACCAAGTATTATGGAGAGCGAAGTAGAAAAAGCGATAGTGGAACTAAAGAAAGGGAAACCCACAGGCAGCAATGGAGTACCGGCTGAGGTACTTAAAGTCATGAGATCAGGACTAAAAGTGATCATGAAATTAATTAATAAGATTTATGACACGGAAGAGTGGCCTCAGGATTTCCTAGAAGTAACAATAACAATTCGACAGGGCACATATTGAGAAGACAGTGTTTACAAAGGACAATCTTAGAAGGCAAAATTAGTGAAAGAAGAGGAAGAGGGAAAAAAAGAATAGGAATATTAGAGAATATAAAGCAGGGATATAATACTTATAGAGGTATTAAAGAGGCTTCCAGGGAGAGAGAGAGATGGAGGCAGCGATTCAGTTAAAACCTGTCTTCGGACAGCAACATGGTGATGATGATACTCTCTTCTCCACTGTCCTCTTTCTTTCTATCTTTATCACTCCAAACTTGGTCCATATGTTCCCACAATATATCATCTTCACTTCCATCCATTGCATTGGATAAGCAGCACTTCCTAAATCTGTTCACTGTTACTTCGGGATTTATCTATTGCTACGATGCCATGATCTTTTGGCAGAGCATTGATACAGTATGTTTATTTTTTCACTTGGAATATTAACCCTTTAAATTATCTTTACAAAGCTTTTTGACAGCAACATCGAGAACTTGAAGCTGTGATGTCATTCCTCCAGGTACTATTACAAGGTTAATGAATCTTGAACTGTAAGAGTTCTGTATCCTTTGAATGCATCTATTACAAGTATCCGTCTTTTTCTTATTATAGTAAAACCCCTATTTAACGAATTGCTGGGGGATTAGAATATATTTCACTAAATTGAGGTTTTCATTAAATGGAGGTTTTCAATTAAAATGAGTTAAATATATCTTTTTTGCTTGTGTATTAGTTCCATTATATAATACGAGAATAAGGCCACTGAAAATGGTCTCTATAATAAAAATCCATTTTTCAATTTTGTATGCACAATACTTATATTAATACTTTTAAAATAAACGTTTATAAACAAATTCCAGTGACAAACAAGCCTTATTGCTATTGAATATGAAAATTTCTGTAATGAATCATTCATATGATTACAAAAAATAATTTCAAAATTTTAAAAGTATTTTCAAAATTGACATAAATCTTGAAACAATTTTTCATCCCTCCTTTAAAAAGCTTCAGCATACAACATTAAATAGAAAATATTAAAATATATTTGGAATTTCACAAAAAATATCAAAATTATTCAAAAACCAAGCATACATAGCTACAAGAAAATTATTTATTAAAATATTCCAGCAAGCTTGTTTGCTTCTTCTGGCAGGTGCTCTGAACATTCAGAACTTCTCGCTCCAAAGAATTTACTTTTGATATAGTAGTGCTGTTCACATCAAAAGAAGTCAAATATCTTCGCACCACTTCAAGTGCCTGAACCGCTTCACCAAGTGTGGGAACTGATTCTTCTTCTTGTACTGCCTCTTCTTCTACTACTGCCTCTTCTTCCTCTGCCTCTTTGGTATTACAGATTTCTTCCACGTCTTGTGGAGGACCAGACGTACTCTCAAGATCATCACACCGGACAAACTCTTCAAAATTTGTGTCCATGTCAGGTGCAATTTTCAACCAATTTTCGTGGTCAATCACATCGATATCTACATCAATTTCCATAGCATTGTTGCAATTGAACGCAGCCTTATGAAAACAGTTTGATATTGTTTGAGGTGTAACTGAATTCCATGCAGCTGTTACCATATGCAAACCCTGAAGGACGCTCAGTATCAAATGTTTATTCATCTCAATGTAGGATACTGCTTTCTGCAACAAAACCTTCCTGTACTTTGCTTTCATGGAGTGAATAATGCCCAAGTCAAGTGGCTGCAGATGGCTAGTACAATTAGCTGGAAAAAACACCACTTTAATATTGCGAAGAAAATCAGTATCTGGAGGGTGGGCCGGACATTTATCAATAAATAGAAGAATTTTTCTATTTGCACCACCCATCTTTGCATCTAATGATTTCAAAAATGTTTTAAATATATCCGTTGTCATCCATGCATTTTTATTACTGGCATATTTACATGGCAATGCCCGGACATTTTTAAAACACCTTGGCTTGGCAAATTTACCTATTATTAGAGGCGTCAACTTTTCACTGCCATCTGAATTTGCACATAAAAGTGCAGTTATCCTATCTTTACTTCTCTTTCCACCATGGCACTTGTCTCCTCTAGTAGCAAGAGTTTTTGATGGAAGAAGGTTGAAAAAATGCGTTTCATCTGCATTAAAAATATCATTCGGCTTATAGCCTTCTAAATACCTTACCAATGTTACACTCTTTCAGTAGTCAACAGCTCCTTCATCAACACTAGCACTTTCTCCACAAACACTTTTATATTCAAGTCCATGGCGCTTCTTAAATCTGTCCAGCCATCCATTGGAACCCTTAAAGTTTTCTATTCTAAGCCTAGTTGCTACCCTAATTGCTTTCTCCTTCAACAGTACACCATTGATTGGGAGGTTGGCGGAGCACATTCCCACAAACCACTCTATCAATATCTTCTCCATTTCATCATATGGTGATGATTTTATATTTTTTCTTTTGATGGCTTTACCCCCACATTTCACTTCTTCGTCAAGTATTAATTGTTTATTCTTCATTATACAAAACAATGAAGACGGTGCAAGATTAAATTTGCGTGCAATTTCTATCGCAGGCATGCTTGGGTTCTTTTCCGCTTCTTGAATGATTTTCACTTTTTCCATAATTGTCAGCTTCTTCCTTTTACTAGTAGCCATTATTAAGGAATAAAAATATAAATAGTAGAAAGAATATTTTTCACAATTGCTTCAGGTTTACACAGTGATCGCCGAACAGGCAGGCAGCACAACGAAGAGTTGAACTGGTAGATAAGGTAGACGGAGAGGGGACAGGCATTACGTCATCGGGATCGGAGTAATCAGCTGACATGTCTCACAAGGGAAGCCCCCAAGGTGTGACACTCGTATCGGAATTCGACTTTGCAGAATGAAATTATATGCAAAATAACGGACTCCTATTTCTACCTAGGTGCCAACTCGACGTCGTTTACGAGAAAATGTCCTTTGAAAATTGCGATCCGAGAGTCATCGAGATAAGAATGTTAAAACTTTTTCATGAGCAAAAAGAAATCAGAAAAGAAGCATATTGTACGTAAAAATTACGATATACGCTCAAAACATTGTGAATGGCTCATCACGCGCAAGCGGCTACATTGTCTGCTAAGACGGTAGCGTCTGCAAGGAAACCGTAAATCCTACAATGTAATGAATCCCGCTCGTATGTTCCTCATTTCTGGTATCACGCTCAGTTACCTGTTGTCATAGTGTGCTATATACTCGACGTCGTTTACGAGAAAATGCCCTTTGAAAATCGCGATCCGAGAGTCATCGAGATAAGAACTTTAAATCATGATCAATACATGACGAGATGGTAAAGCGAATGGGTGATCCGTAAAATTATGTTCGTTAAGAATTACGGTGAAGAATTACGATGAAGAAAATAGTGGTTATAATGCATTGAATACATTTTTTTAAATGGTTTGCATGTTTTATCAATGATATGCTGGAAATTGCGAACAAATTTAAAAAACCGGAGAAAAAAATATTGGTCCGTTCGGGAATCGAACCCCGGCAAAAATATTTGAAATCCAACTCGTTTCCCCTAGACCAACGCTCCAAGAAAATTAGGAAAGGACTTTTATCGTTCTTATTTCGATGACTCTCGGATCGTGATTTTCAAAGGGCATTTTCTCGTAAACGACGTCGAGTATATAGCACACTATGACAACAGGTAACTGAGCGTGATACCAGAAATGAGGAACATACGAGCAGGATTCATTACATTGTAGGATTTACGGTTTCCTTGCGGCTGCTACCGTCTTAGCAGACAATGTAGCCGCTTGCGCGTGATGAGCCATTCACAATGTTTTGTGCATATACTGTAATTTTTACGTACAATATGTTTCTTTTGTGATTTATTTTTGCACATAAAAAAGTTTACTAAATGCGGGAAGCGTCAAATAAAAATTGAAGTACGAGTACATAATATTTTTTCACTAAATGCGGGTTTTTCACTAAATTGGGTTTCACTAAATGCGGGAAAATAATACATTGTTTATATGGAGCTATTGTCGGGACTTGAAAAAATCTTCACTAAATCCGGGATTTCACTAAATGCGGGAACATTAAATCGGGGTTTTACTGTAGTTCTTATGGTCTTCCATTCCAGATGATGTGTAACCAATCTCTCGTAAGTTCTTTTGAAACCCATCCATTTTTATGACATCTTACAACTATTTCAAAAGGAATTTGTTAGTTCATTTTAGGATAATTTTGCTCCATCTATTACACAGCCAACATTACTGCAACTCACATTTTTTTGTGTCATTTTTATCACAGATTTTCCACCTTTTACATTGACAATATTATTAGATGGCATGTCAAAGAAAAGTGGAGTATCATCAGTATTGCCTATTTGACTTTAAAGGTAATTGTTGGTTCCATTGTATGTTTTTGTTAGGCAAGACATTTCTCACTGAATGTATCTGCTTTATATTTCAAACTCACGTATTCAGTATATGTACATACTAGTTCATTCATTTATTGAAATGATTTGTTGAAAATTTTTGTTTGAGAAAAAAACATTTAACGGAATTAATACCATATTAATTTCAATCTCGATTGTAAGTTTGCAAAAAAATTTCAGCAGATACAATTATTTTTTCTTGTTTCATTTGTAATATTTCTAAAAATTCCAAATAGGTTACATAATAATAAATATTTTAAGGAACTGCGAGAAAAATTTAGACTACAAAAAACTGAAATAAACTCATGCCATAGCCTTCTGATATTGGATATTGCCACAAAGCTCCAATAATATTAACAAAATAAAAAGGAGTGTTACTAAACAGTAGCTAAGTGTAAGGTGTTTACTCAAGTTGCCACCAGGTGGTGTGTTGGTGGCAGCTAAAAATATAATTTTAAAAATATCTCTTAAACAATGCATATGGGAAAATGTTTTGAAGAAAAGTTGTAGAAAATTAAATTTCCTACAATGTGTATTCTGATTATTTTTTATATTTATCAAGTAGTAAAGTAAATAATTCAAACAAATGGATTGACAAGAGTAAACACCCACTTCTGGTTGACTGATTTTAACCAAAAACTAGCCAACTCTTGACCCTTTAACCAGATTGTCAAATATAAAATTCTGCATTGATCTAATTAATAGTTTTTGAGTTAGAGCACCCACAAAATTCCTATCACACACACATAATTGAGAAAATGGTCAAAACGAGTTCAGAGGACCTCAAAATGTGTACTTTCCTTGAAATTTCGAAATTGATTTTTTCATGAAAACAATACCTTATCCTACACTACATATGGAGAAAGTAAAAAACATCCATTAAACGCATCACCATACTTTATATGGTTCTATGACAACTCGTTGTGGTCAGTTTGCCACGTGTCAATTCGTTTCCTTATAAACTCATTGCACGTCAATTTATCATTCGACAAATTCATCACAAGACAGATTGGAACATTAGACACCATGACTGTTGTACAGCAGGGAGAGATACTTTTCCACAACAAACTAGGATAGTTTGATTTAATAAAGAAGTTGCAAGTTGGTCGGCTGACCAGGTGGCAATGTAAATAAATGCACAACCAAGGCACAGCATATTATCCAACACATTAATTATCTATATAATACCCTTGCACTGGTGGTGTAGTGGTTAGCGTGTCGGCTTTCTATTGCAAAGTTCGGGGGTTCAAACCCCTCGAATGGAGGTTTTATTAAAAAAAAAAAAAAAACTATCATCAGTGCCTGGCAGTAGGCAGCAGTACTGTCAGTATGGTATAGAGCCGAAAACAAATGATGTTGGTTGGGTCTATATCCAATACAGCTGTAGGCGTGATCAGGACGATTTGAACGGCTACAGTACTGCGATGTGGAAAGCAAGAGGGAAACTACCACATTACAATCCCTAGTAAAGATTATATGGTTGGACAATATGAGTTCTCTCGAGGTAAAACAATCCGGAGGTAAAATAGTCCCCCAATCGGATCTCCGGGCGGGGACTGCCTTGAGGAAAACATTTGTCGAAAGTAAATTACGAATAGGGACTTGGAACGTAAGAACTATGAGAAAGGCAGGAAAGCTAGAGAACTTGAAAGAAGAAATGAGAAGAAATAGAGTTGACATTATAGGGCTAAGCGAAACTAGATGGGAGGGAGAAGGACAGTTCGACTCGGAAGAATTCACAGTAGTTTATTCTGGAGGAAATAGTGGGGAAAGGGGAGTAGCTCTGGTACTTAGGAAAGATATGATGAAAAGCGTGACAAAGATAATAGCAACGAACGATAGACTGATGGCAATAAAGCTAAAAGCAGTCCCAGTGGACATGCTGATAATCCAGGTATATATGCCAACGTCAGCTCATGACGATGAAGAAATAGATGAGATCTATGAGCAAATTAATGAAATTTACGAAGAAGACGGAAGAGGAAAGGTAAACTGCATAATAATGGGAGATTGGAACAGCATAGTCGGAGAAGGACAGGAAGAAAAGGTTGTCGGGCAATACGGACTTGGGAAGAGAAATCGAGGAGGGGAGAAACTCGTAGAATTCTGCATCAATAATGACCTTGTAGTGACTAATACATGGTTCAAAAACCATAAACGAAGGTTATACACATGGAAAAGCCCAGGAGATAGAATGAGATGCCAAATAGATTACATCCTTGTAAAACAAAGATTCAGGAACAGCATAAAGAACGCCAAGGCATTGCAAGGAGCAGACATTGATTCAGATCACAGCCTTCTAATACTTGACGTGAATACAAAGCTCAAACAAATAAGAAAAACGAGAAGAGAAAGACAGACCTGGGACCTAGAAAAACTAAAAGAAAGGCAGGATGTAGTCAGCATGAAGTTGGAAGATAACCTAAGAAAGTTGGAAAACAAACCGAAGACCGTCGATATAGAATGGAATGAAATTAAAACCAGTATCAAGGATACCTTGGATAAAGAGATTGGAAAACTAGAGAAGAAAATCAGAAAACCATGGATCACCAAGGAAATGCTGGAGAAAATGGATGAGAGACGAAAATGGAAAAACGTAAACAGTGAAGAAGGTAGAGCCAACTATAGGCGTATAAACAATGAGTTGAGAAGGGTAACAGATAAAGCTAGAGAAAATTGGATAAAAGGAAAATGTGATGAAATAGAACAAATGGAGAAGTTAGGACGGTACGATATGATGTACGCTAGTGCACTGGAATTAGAGGATAAGAAGTCTAATGGAATTTGTGGTAAAGGAATTATGAATACGGATGGGAAGATAGTCTCAGAAACAAAGGATGTAGCACAGGTATGGGAAGAATACATTAAGGAATTATACGGCAAACAGGCAGGAGCGGCAAAAATAGAACTGGAAAATGAGGAAAACATTGAAGAAGACAACTTAGGACCAAGTATTATGGAGAGCGAAGTAGAAAAGGCGATAGTGGAACTAAAGAAGGGGAAAGCCACGGGCAGCGATGGAATACCGGCTGAGATACTTAAAGTCATAGGATCAGAAGGACTAAAAGCGATCACGAAATTAATTAATAAGATTTACGACACGGGAGAGTGGCCTCAGGATTTTCTAGAAGTAACAATGATCCCTCTAAAGAAGAAGCCAAAGGCAATGCAGTGTAAAGATTACAGAACTATAAGCCTTCTGTCACACACATCGAAGATCATCACGAGGATTCTTAATAAAAGGCTGGAGAAAAAGGCAGAAGAAATAATAGGGGAAGATCAATTCGGTTTCAGAAAAGGACGAGGAACTAGAGATGCTATAGGAGTAGTTAGAATCATATCAGAAAGGGCAATAGAATACAGTCAAGATATCTGCGCATGTTTCGTAGACTGGCAGAAGGCCTTTGATAGAGTAAATTGGGTAAAGTTGATGAAGATATTAAAGGATATAGGTGTAGACTGGAAAGACAGGAGACTGATTAGGAATCTATATGAGAATCAAGTTGTAAAGGTCAGGTTTGAGAATGTGGACACCTGCGGAATAAATATCGGTAGAGGAGTAAGACAAGGCTGCTGCCTATCGCCAACCCTATTCAATATATATGGAGAAAGTCTAATGCAAGAAGCTTTAGAAGGCACAGGGGATTTCAAAATTGGAGGAAGGATTATAAGAACAGTAAAATACGCAGATGATCAAGTACTTCTAGCAAGAAAGGAAGAGGAGCTACAAAAAATGATAAATAGACTAGTGATAACAGGTAGAAAATACGGTATGGAAATAAATACAGAAAAATCCAAGGTCATTCGAATATCGGGTAAAGAAGAGAATCTGAACATAACTATTGGGGGAAAGCCATTAGAACAAGTTTCAGAATATAAATACCTTGGAAGTATCATAACACGAGAGGCAAAATGTACGGATGAGATCAAAACTAGAATAGGAAAAGCAAAAGCGGCTTTCAGGAGAAAGAAACAACTACTTACAGGGAATATAAGGGAAGATATCCGCAAGAAGTTGATAAAATGCTACGTATGGAGTATAGCATTGTATGGGGCAGAAACATGGACGCTAAGGAAAAATGACATCAAATACTTGGAAAGCTTTGAAATGTGGACTTGGAGAAGAATGCTGAAGATAAAATGGACAGATAGGATGAAAAACGATGAAGTGCTACGAAGAATAGGAGAGAAGCGAATGATTATACAGACTATCAGAAAGAGGAAGGCTAACTGGGTTGGACATTACATGAGGAGAGAGAGTATGATTAAAGACGTGTTAGAAGGAAAACTAGATGGGAAAAGGGAAAGAGGTAGGAAAAGGTTTCAGCTGATAGACGATTTGAAAGGGAAAGAGAGTTATCAAGATATGAAGAGGACAGCGGAAAATAGGAGTATATGGAGAACCAGGTTTAACCAAGAATAATCACGGACCTGTCTACGGACAGACTACCTATGATGATGATGATATTTATTTATTTATTTATTTACATGTAAGGCACGGGAGATGGGAAGAGGTTAAGGCAGTCACAATAAGAAGGGATGAGGACAACAATATTGGCTTTTAAAATGCAACAAAGATAACAATTTAACGGTGTGTGTGTACCTTTCCCCTTCTCCTCTCATATTGGTCGTCATTATCAGCATGAGACCAATGACTGCCTTAAGCTACCCCCTTCTCCCATGCCTTACCTATATATAACATGTGTATGTGTGTATTTCTGGCTAATCAATCTCTTGGATTATTATAGCTCCTTACACACTAAACACTCACGAGGAAGGAGGGAAACCCAGTTAACCTACTCTTTACGAAGAGCATCAAGGGAAGGACGAAACACTGACTTTGTGTGGTCTCCTCAAACCATGATGGGAAAGCACAAGAAGAAGAAGAAGTGTAATATATCCTTTAATATCTTCATCAACTTTACCCAATTTACTCTATCAAAGGCCTTCTGCCAGTCTACGAAACATGCACAGATATCTTGACTGTATTCTATTGCCCTTTCTGATATTATTCTAACTACTCCTATAGCATCTCTAGTTCCTCGTCCTTTTCTGAAACCAAATTGATCTTCCCCTATTATTTCTTCTGCCTTTTTCTCCAGCCTTTTATTAAGAATCCTCGTGATGATCTTCGATGTGTGTGACAGTAGGCTTATAGTTCTGTAATCTTTACACTGCATTGCCTTTGGCTTCTTCTTTAGAGGGATCATTGTTACTTCTAGAAAATCCTGAGGCCACTCTCCCGTGTCGTAAATCTTATTAATTAATTTCGTGATCGCTTTTAGTCCTTCTGATCCTATGACTTTAAGTATCTCAGCCGGTATTCCATCGCTGCCCATGGCTTTCCCCTTCTTTAGTTCCACTATCGCCTTTTCTACTTCGCTCTCCATAATACTTGGTCCTAAGTTGTCTTCTTCAATGTTTTCCTCATTTTCCAGTTCTATTTTTGCCGCTCCTGCCTGTTTGCCGTATAATTCCTTAATGTATTCTTCCCATACCTGTGCTACATCCTTTGTTTCTGAGACTATCTTCCCATCCGTATTCATAATTCCTTTACCACAAATTCCATTAGACTTCTTATCCTCTAATTCCAGTGCACTAGCGTACATCATATCGTACCGTCCTAACTTCTCCATTTGTTCTATTTCATCACATTTTCCTTTTATCCAATTTTCTCTAGCTTTATCTGTTACCCTTCTCAACTCATTGTTTATACGCCTTTAGTTGGCTCTACCTTCTTCACTGTTTACGTTTTTCCATTTTCGTCTCTCATCCATTTTCTCCAGCATTTCCTTGGTGATCCATGGTTTTCTGATTTTCTTCTCTAGTTTTCCAATCTCTTTATCCAAGGTATCCTTGATACTGGTTTTAATTTCATTCCATTCTATATCGACGGTCTTCGGTTTGTTTTCCAACTTTCTTAGGTTATCTTCCAACTTCATGCTGACTACATCCTGCCTTTCTTTCAGTTTTTCTAGGTCCCAGGTCTGTCTTTCTCTTCTCGTTTTTCTTATTTGTTTGAGCTTTGTACTCACGTCAAGTATTAGAAGGCTGTGATCTGAATCAATGTCTGCTCCTTGCAATGCCTTGGCGTTCTTTATGCTGTTCCTGAATCTTTGTTTTACAAGGATGTAATCTATTTGGCATCTCATTCTATCTCCTGGGCTTTTCCATGTGTATAACCTTCGTTTATGGTTTTTGAACCATGTATTAGTCACTACAAGGTCATTATTGATGCAGAATTCTATGAGTTTCTCCCCTCCTCGATTTCTCTTCCCAAGTCCGTATTGCCCGACAACCTTTTCTTCCTGTCCTTCTCCGACTATGCTGTTCCAATCTCCCATTATTATGCAGTTTACCTTTCCTCTTCCGTCTTCTTCGTAAATTTCATTAATTTGCTCATAGATCTCATCTATTTCTTCATCGTCATGAGCTGACGTTGGCATATATACCTGGATTATCAGCATGTCCACTGGGACTGCTTTTAGCTTTATTGCCATCAGTCTATCGTTCGTTGCTATTATCTTTGTCACGCTTTTCATCATATCTTTCCTAAGTACCAGAGCTACTCCCCTTTCCCCACTATTTCCTCCAGAATAAACTACTGTGAATTCTTCCGAGTCGAACTGTCCTTCTCCCTCCCATCTAGTTTCGCTTAGCCCTATAATGTCAACTCTATTTCTTCTCATTTCTTCTTTCAAGTTCTCTAGCTTTCCTGCCTTTCTCATAGTTCTTACGTTCCAAGTCCCTATTCGTAATTTACTTTCGACAAATGTTTTCCTCAAGGCAGTCCCCGCCCGGAGATCCGATTGGGGGACTATTTTACCTCCGGATTGTTTTACCTCGAGAGAACTCATATTGTCCAACCATATAATCTTTACTAGGGATTGTAATGTGGTAGTTTCCCTCTTGCTTTCCACATCGCAGTACTGTAGCCGTTCAAATCGTTCTGATCACGCCTACAGCTGTATTGGATATAGACCCAACCAACATCATTTGTTTTCGGCTCTATACCATACTGACAGTACTGCTGCCTACTGCCAGGCACTGATGATAGTTTTTTTTTTTTTAATAAAACCTCCATTCGAGGGGTTTGAACCCCCGAACTTTGCAATAGAAAGCCGACACGCTAACCACTACACCACCAGTAAATATATATATATATATATATATATATATATATATATATATATATATATATATATATATATATATATATATATATATTTACTTAAGGAAAAGAAAAGGTAGTGATGAGGGTGGCAACAAGGTGTTGAGGGAAGCCCAGCGGACACTTACCAAGTTGAGGACCAAGTTGGCAGGCTGCTGGGGGCGTCGAAGAGGCATGAAAACACACGAACACAAATAAAAACAAAAAAACATGCAAGCTTATCGGGACTATGGCCTTCTTCAGCGAAAGAGTATATATATATATATATATATATATATTTTTTTTTGTCACGTTCCTCCTCCCCACCAACTTCCGACTCTTTTTGTTTGCCTTGACTAACTCGCGGTTCCATGGGGTTTAGGTCCTTTCAATGCTCACTCCGGTTTGTGAGTCGGCCGCACGTCGGGGATGGAAATGTCACAAATACAATACAATGCATTTATTATATCTAACAAAGAATTCCAATGCAATTATTCAAACACAAAGAATTGAAATTACATAAAACACTAATCATGACTTATTATATCAAACAAAAAATTCAAATGGAATTATTCAAACACAAATTCAAGCACAAAGAATTGAAATCACATTAAACACTAATCATGAATGATTATATTAACCAAAGAAAATTCAAATGGCATTATTCAAGCCCAAAGAATTGAAATCAGATGAAACACTAATCATGAATAACAAAGAAAATTCATATGGCATTATTCAAGCACAAAGAATTGAAATCGCATAAAACACTAATCATGAATGATTATATCAAACCAAGAAAATTCATATGGTATTATTCAAGCACAAAGAATTGAAATCACATAAAACACTAATCATGAATGGTTATATTAAGCCAAGAAAATTCATATGGCACTATTCAAGCACATTGAATTGAAATCACATAAAACATTAATCACTGTGGATTTAATGGCTCTCGGTTCATTCTTGCCTAAGTCATTAAGTTGGGCCATCACTTCCCACGCATTGCTAACATTAATAATCGTACTTATCACTCAATTTGCTGTTTTACCGGTGTCACTCACTGGTAGTTGCGGAAATCATCCTTTTTTGCACCGGATCTATAGTTTTTTTTCTTTCTTCTTGGATCTCGTGACTTCTCCTCGCCAACTTCGGACAAGGTTCCCTCAATCTCCTTGCGCTTTTGGGACCCTCAGCTCCCTTCTCTTTAGGTCACGCTAGGCCTACCTTTCGGTCTCTCTCCTCACTCTCCTTAGCTCGGCTTCTCTCTAGCTCCGCTCCCTCGGTTCAACCTTGAACTTTCTCCTTGATCAGCTGACTCACGCGTCGTGACGCGTACTTGCTGGTGAACACACGAACTAACCCACAATTTTCCTTGCATTGTTATGTAATCGGGAGGTTCCCGTTCCGTTACAATATATATATATATATATATATATATATATATATATATATATATATATATAACGATACGGAAAAAGAAATAATACTAATACGATGAAATAAATGCAACGAGAGGTTGAGAGGGATAGGAAGGAGCCAGTGAACACTTACCATACAGTGGTGGACTTCCACAGCGTTAGAGGAATGCTTGTAATTTGGAGCTTTCGGTCAACACACACCCTTCTTCAGCGAGAGAAATACGGAGGGCGTGTGTTGCCCGAAAGCTCCAATTATTACAAGCCTTCCTCTATCGCTGTGGACGTCCACCACCGTATGGTAAGTGTTCACTGGCTCCTTCGTATCCCTCTCAACCTCTCGTTGCATATATATATATATATATATATATATATATATATATATATATATATATATATATATGGATGTCAACAAGGTGTTGGGATGAGGAAACTGAGATGCACCCAATGTCCCGCCTTTTATGTTGGCCTCACCAGCAATCCCCTCAACATCCGCATGAATGGCCACCGCAACAGCGTCATTCTCAAACGACCGCTGCCGGTGGCCGTTCATGCGAACAAACATAATTTAAAGTTCAACAACTGCTTCACAGTGAGAGTCATTCGCCCTCTCCCCGACAATGCTTCGGCTCCCCAACTCCGTCAGTGGGAGCTTTCGCATATCCATCTCCTAAACTCCTTCACTTCCCCAGGCCTCAACCTTCGATAGCTTTTCACACCCTTTCTGTCTTCTTCCAACACCCTACCCATCCCCAACCCCCTCCGTTTCCTCCAATCCTCGACCTTTCCGCACTACCCTTCCACCCCCATGCCTCCACCCAGTGTCACCGCCATCAGTTCTCTCTCTGTAGCTGAAGAAGGAGTAGTTCCGAAAGCTTTACGTTTGTGATGTTTCTGTGTTTTTGTGTTATTTTACGTGTGTCGCTTCGACATCCCCGGGGCCTCGCCAACCTGAAGTCGTCTGATTGGTGAGTGCTCACTGGGTTTCCTCATCCCAACACCTTGTTGACATCCATATATTCATTTTACCTTTCCTTTTCCGTAAGTTGTTATATATATATATATATATATATATATATATATATATATATATATATATATATATTTGTCTTTTTGTGTTTGTGTGTTTCACGTGTCTCTTCAACGCCCCCAGCAGCCTGCCATCTTGGTCCTCAACTTGGTAAGTGTACGCTGGGCTTCCCTCAACACCTTGTTGCCACCCTCATCACTACCTTTTCTTTTCCTTTAGTTAATAAATATACCGTCCTTTTTTCTCCTTTTTTGTCTATTTCTTTACGTTTCTTTCCTGTCGTCTTTTCCTCTTATCTTTCTCTTCCACCATGGAACTGACCCGTCTCCGTTATCATCTCCGTAGACACATTACCCTCAACTGCCAGATTGAATTCCTCAACTCCTGCCTTGCACTTGGACTCACCCCCAAATGCCTCACCATCAGAATTCCTCTTTCAGGTCTTCCTCCCCCTATCCGCGCTTCCCTAGCCCTCACGTATCACCTCGCCTCTATCCACATTATCCGTTCCACCATACACCATTATACCACCCTCTCTAACTCCCACTTCGCTAATTGTAAATCTCTCGTTCTTTATCTTCGTCATTCTTCGCAATCCATATCCGACCTTCGTGCCGCTTTCCTTCAAGCGGCTAATGATATCACCGCACATCGCAACAGACTTCTCCGTAAACTCTCTCTGCTTTGCGTCCGGCACCTCAAACTTGGTCTTCCCTTTCCGTTCATAACAGCTGGCGAGGTCAACAAACCACCTCCTTCCCCGCCACTCATTGGTCAAACTCCCTGTCTTGCGGACCTCCTGGGATTCCCAACGCCACCATCACTTCATATCCTGAAAAAGACCCACACTTTCCTAACCTGCAAACCTTTGAAGCGCTCATATTTTTCGCACACTCCTGCCACCACCTCTTCATCTTGCCAACCAGATGAAGTCTTGAACCTTTCCTCCCACGTACTTACCCCTGCCGAGAATGAACTCCTCTCACGCGGCCTTTCCTTTTGTCTCACCACCAAATTTGATCATTTTCGCCTCCTTGCCGACGTCCAGTCCTTTGCCTGCACACTACGTCTAAAAACTAACCCTCCCAAAGAAAACTCTCTCACCTCTGCCAACCCAAAACTCCCTCCCGGCCTCCAACCTACCTTTTCCATCTTCAAACATCCTTCCCAATACATTCCACCCACCCTTCCTTCCCTACACCCGGTCGAACAATACCTCAATTATATCTTTTCCAGAATCTCCCAACCTAACTTTTCCGATCTTATCGACCATACAGATAATCTTACCAGACGTGAAAGGCATGCCATTTCTACACTCAAACATCTTGACCATATCATCATCCTCCCTGCCGACAAGGGCACCACCACGGTTGTGATGGATCGCGCCATATATAACGAGGAAGCCGAGTGCCAACTTTCTGACGAAACCTTTTACCATCACCTTACTTCCAGCCCCACAGACCACCACTCCTACCAAATTTCGTCCTATCTTCATTCCTCAGGAAAACAGGAAGGCCTTTCCGATTCCGCCATTGCTCTAATGATCCCCAACAAACCCCCCACACCCACATTCTACCTTCTCCCTAAAATCCATAAACCCAACATCCCCAGCCGCCCCATTGTTGCCAGCTTTAATTTCCCTACAGAACGCATCTCCGCCTTCGTTGACTCCCACCTACAACCTCTCATTCGTCAATTCCCTTCCTTCATCCAAGACACTAACCACTTTCTCAAACGTCTCAAACACCTCCCCTTTCCTCTCCCACCCAATACCATTTTGGCCACTATCGATGTCTGTTCCCTCTACACAAACCTCCCCACGATGATGGACTCCCTGCCCTTAGTTAAACTCCTGGACTCAAGACCACCCGACGCAAGACCTTCCTCACATTTCTTATTAGACTTGGCAGCGATGGTGCTCAAATTGAACAACTTCTCTTCCGATGGTCGTCACTACCTTCAAATTAGAGGCACTGCGATGGGCACCCGAATGGCGCCTTCATACGCCAATTGCTACCTTGGAGAATGGGAAAGACTCTTCCTCAACGTTCCACTCAGACCACTTTTGTGGCTGAGATACATCGACGATGTCTTCCTCATTTGGACGCATGGACCTGACTCTCTCCTTTCCTTTCTCTCGCGTCTCTCCTCCCATCCTTCACTGTCCTTCACCCACCAATCCTCTACCTCCCACATCACATTCCTGGATGTCGATCTTTACCTTCAAGACAGCAAAATCCGCACATGTGTTCACATCAAACCCACCAACAGCCTCCAATACCTCCACTTTGATAGCTGCCATCCGCTTCATACCAAAACCTCTATCCCCTATGCCCTTGCTCATCGAGGATGGAGGCTTTGTTCTGATAGAGCATCCCTTCTAGAGTATTACTCTGTCCTCGAGGATGCTCTTCTCAAACGTGGTTACCCTCCAGTCTTGGTCCGCGAACAGATCCATAGGGCGATGACGCCTACCCACAATGGATCTCATCCTCACACACCCACTATTCCTGCATCTACCCCTCCACTCACTCTTACGACACTTTTCCTTCCTGGTATCCACGAAGCTCTCAAAACAATCCTTCATGCTGCCCACCCAATTCTTACCTCCTCCTCCCATCAGTCCCTCTTTATCAACCTTATTGCCAATCCTCCGCTCCTCTCCTTCCGCCGGCCCCCAAAATTGGGAAATATCTTGTGGAGGAAGGAACTTCCCACTTCTACCATGCTTCTTGCAATAGGCTCCCACCCCTGCTGAAAACCTCGCTGCCTCACTTGCCCTATCCACCTACCCTCATCTTCTTTCTCGAGTCCCTCCACCAACATCACCTACCCCATCACCTCCAGAAGCAACTGCACCACCCGTAACGTCATTTACCTCCTTACCTGCACCCTTTGTCCCGCGTTTTACGTAGGCCTCACCAGCAATCAGTTAAACATCCGAATGAACGGTCACCGTAATAGCGTTTCTCTCAGACGCACCCTCCCAGTTGCATTACACGCCAATACCCACAATGTCCCCTTCAATAGTTGCTACAATGTTAGGATTATTCGCACTTTACCCTATGACACTCCTGCCCCCCTTCTCCGACACTGGGAACTAGCACATATCCATCTTCTCGACTCTTTCTCTCCGCCTGGCCTCAACCTCCGCTAACCCTATTAGCCCCCGTTACAATGTCTCCTTGTTACATTGTAGTTATTCGCACTTTCCCTTACCACACTCCCTCTTTATTGGCTATCCACCCCTCCTACTCCCCACCTCCTCCAATCATCAACCTTCCCACATCACCCTGTCATTCCCCGCCCAGTATGTCACTTGCAGATATTCTTTCGCTGAAGAAGGGCATAGGCCCGATAAGCTTGCGTGTGATTTTTTGTCATTTTGTGTTTGTGTGTTTCACGTCTCTCTTTGACGCCCCCAGCAGCCTGCCATCTGGGTCCTCAACTTGGTAAGGGTCCGCTGAGCTTCCCTCAACACCTTGTTGCCACCCTCATCACTACCTTTTCTTTTCCTTTATTTAATATATATATATATATATATATATATATATATATATATATATATATATATATATATATATATATATATAAAAATCATGAAAAAGTGCAACAATGCGGCCGCTATAAATTCGTAATTGTTTAAACAAATTTTCAGGGTTTAGGCATTTTTGAATGTGCTAGGGAGCTGAAACTTTTTTTATAAGTAGAATTCTTAAAAAAAATGAAATGGGAATTATACAAATTTTGATATTTTAATTTGTTTGGCAGTTAAAAATTCTTCAAGTTTAAACAAATAGATAACTCTTTAGGTACTAGGGGATAAGCTAGGAAGCTGAAATTTTCAAATTATTTACAGAGTAGCGAATTTGCACAAATAAACATTTCAATTTTACCATATATGAATTGCGGCGGCCGTTAAAAAGTATTTAAATTTAAACAATTAGAAAAATATTATTTTACTTCTAGAAGTGCTACAACTTTAAAATTTGGCTAAAATGTGTAGCATTAGTACCCCATAATGAAGAAAGTGTGAAATTTTTAAAATTGCAACATTTGGGGATTGTTTTAAACTAATATTTTTACATGTGGGAAAAACGACAATCGCTGCGGAGGTAAAATCTTTAGAATTAAGAGACTATTTGTAATGATGAAATGTCTGTCTGAAAAAAGAATGTTTTTTCAAGGTGAGATGAAATGCTTGCAGTATGCAAGCACCAACTACTAGTATGTGTGTATATATATATATACACACATACAGTAAGCTCTTGAATGAGCAGCACCATTGGGGATCAGATGGTGCCCCTCTTTCAAATTTTCTGCTATTTCAAGAGTTTTTTTTTCGAAGGCGGATTATATAAGGAACAGGTGTAAGTGTGATGCAAAACAGCCTCATTATCTTACGGCTAAAGATAGTAACACCCCCAACGGGCAAATAATGTACTCCATAGTCACTGAAATGAACAAAAAAGTGACAATAAAAAAAACAAAAGAGTAATTGCCAGTTTAATCACAGTAAACACTGAAATATGTTAAGAAAGATATGTAACAAAATCGAACATTCCAGAAAAGTATTTGAAGAAAAAAGATTACCGTTACATACGTGTTTAAAAAACATTTGAAAAAATTGATCGTATAACTTACTGTTAGATTATGTCCAAAGATACAGTTTTCACTAAAATGTGTAATAAAAGAATTATATAAAAAATATTGTTTAATTCTCTTCTAACAGTTCTGCTTACATTGTATCAACACGATCGATTCCAGAAATTGACGCAACACTTTCTTGTGAATTAGCACAAATCATTTCTTTAAAAAACTTGCTTATATCACCTTGTTTGTAGCATGCTTGTTTTTTGTTAATCATTACGTTTTGCAGCATGTGTGCCTGCATAACTTCTTGTGCCCTAAAGTTTGGCTTTTGTTCCATAAACGATAGTACAGTTTCCATACATTTTTCGGCCACAGCCCAAGATATCTTCTTTTTCGAAACATTTTCATCTTCATCGGAACCATCAGAATCATCATTTACCTTCGCAGGATTAATAACACTGTCGATGATTTGTTGATCCGAGAAAGATTGTGTTATATCTGCTTCTTCATCAACAGCAATCCACTCTTCGATGTCTTCAGCATTTAGATTTTTTATAGGGATATCATTAAAACCTATAAACTCTTCATCATCCGATGATAAATCGGGCGAAATCACATTTGCCCACAATTTATGCCAATCTCTCATCAGAGTTATGGGGTTTACTGCATTCCAAGCTATCGCTATTGAAAACAGAGCATCTTTAATTGTAAAGCTTCGTTGAAAGTCCAGAATAGGGGTGTCTTTGTTGATCATTGTTTTCATGAAATCGTTTCTGTAATGGCATTTTAAATTTTTTTATAACTCCCTGATCCATCGGCTGTATAAAAGACGTTACATTAGCTGGCAAATAGCAGCAAAAGATATTCCCACAATCGGATACCAATTGTGATTCATGTGGGTGAGCCCTAAAGTTATCCAAAAGTAAAACACACTTCGAGTTTACAGGTTTTTTCAAATTTTGAAAGTTCTCTCTAACTGATGGAATAAATTGTGAGTGAACCAATCAAGACATATGTCTTTATCCATCCATGCATTTTTTTAGATTTATAAATAACTGGTAAATGAATAAATCCCTTCAAACGCCGAGGACGAGCAAATTTGCCAATTTCTAAAATCTTTACCCTGTGTTGGTCAGAAGCATTAGCACATGCAAGAACAGTTACTCGTTCCTTATTCTGCTTGAAACCACTAGCGCTTTACTCAGTCCCATCAGCCAGAGTTTTTGTTGGTAAACACTTCCAGTAAAGCCCAGTTTCGTCCACACTGTATATTTGATCAGCTGTCAGGTTATTATCCTTAATAAGCTGCTCAAAAGTAATACTAAATTGCTTGGCTGCCTCCACATCAGCAGATTGTTTCTCACCAGCAATATCCAAATTTCTAATTCCATGACGGCTCCTAAAATTAGTTAACCATCCATCAGAAAATGTACATTCGGTATTTATTCCCATTTGTACTTTAAAATCTTTTGCCTTGGTAACAATAATTGGTCCTGAAATAGCAATACCTTGTGAGCATTTTAATAAAAACCACTCGTGCAAAACTTTTAAGTTTTTCTAACTTTGGTTTATGAAGACTTTTCTATCAGCAATCATATTGTTAGGCTCAGAAGACTTAGTAAATTCTAAAAGTTTTTCCTTCGAATGCTTAATATCATACAGTGTTGATGATCCAATATTATACCCTCTCATTAAGACGCTCCTACTTACACCCCGTTCTAGTTTCTTAACTATTTCAAGTTTGATCACTTAGTTATAATGTTGTTCTTTTCTTCTTTGTAGAATAAAGTTTATCACGTTTAGGAGACATACTTAAGGGTAAATAACTTGTTTTTAAATATTTAAAACAATAAAGCAACTGTGAATCAGCATTTGAGGCACATTCCGTACGGGACGGCAGTGAAAACTTAACTGTCACTTATAGCACTTATATGCACTTACAATAGCATTTGTAAAAAATGAGTAGTGTCCATTTCCAGCCGCCACGCTTTAGTGGCGCTTTTATAAGTGGTGGGAGAAGTGCCGTTATCTCGAATGTGCCGTTCTTCCGAGTGCCGTTCTTTCTAAAGTTTACTGTATGTATATATATATAATAAAAGCAACGAGAGGTTGAGAGGGATAGGAAGGAGCCAGTGAACACTTACCATACGGTTGTAGACATCCACAGCCATAGAGGAAGGCTAGTAATTAGAAGCTTTTGGGCCACACATGCATTTCTTCAGCGAGAGAACAACAGAAACTAAAAGTAAGCGTAATACTGGAGGTAGGGGTTCGGGAAAAGAGGGGTAAGGAGAAGGGGAAAGAGGGGTAAGGGGAAAGGGAAAGATTGATTGATTTGGTAAGGGGAAAGGAAAAAGAGGGATGATTGGAGTGGGGATGTTATAATATATATATATATATATATATATATATATATATATATATATATATATATATATATATATATATATATATATATATATATACATGGTGATATGGAAATACCTCCAAAAACTTCGGGAGCTTGTTAAGCGGCTCAAAATAAAGAGAGTGGGAGTTGTGGTCATAGAAGGAATATTAGGAGCGGCATTGTAGTGCCTAACTTTATCAATGTTCTCAACAATCCTATGAAGTACTTAAAAATCATAATAAATGTTCAAAAAGACCTCCTTCCAAACGTTTGTACGCTTCGTGTTAAGGACCTCCTGATATGCTCAAAGAGGACAGGTGTGCTGCAACGGTTTGAATCCTCTGTCAAAGCTTCTCTCTTGTGTTGACGTATTCAGTGTAAACCATTGTTTTTAGGGTCCCCCAAATGCAGAAATCACACGGATTTAAGTCTGGAGATCTAGCTGGCCAGTGCGTTGGGCCTCCTTAACCAATCCACCGAACTCCGAAGATTTTATTAAGAAG
This sequence comes from Tanypteryx hageni, assembly GCA_028673005.1. Classification (NCBI taxonomy): domain Eukaryota; kingdom Metazoa; phylum Arthropoda; class Insecta; order Odonata; family Petaluridae; genus Tanypteryx; species Tanypteryx hageni. The sequence goes on from CM054112.1 coordinate 270,167,555, forward strand.
TCCTTGTACCATACGGATGTAATGTGCTGGAGCGCCATCATGCATAAACCACATTGTGATTCTCATTGCAAGTGGAATGTTTTCTGGGAGAGTTGGAAATGCATCCTGTAGAAACTCAAGGTAACTTTGTCCAGTAAGACGTACAGGCAATTGATATGGACCAATTAAATGATCGCCTACAACTCCTATCCATTCATTGACAGGAAATTGGTGCTGATGGAGAGCGTGTCAAGTTGCATGGGGATTCTCATCACTCCATACGTGAGCATTATGGGAGTTGAAGATGCCATCCCTGGTAAAAGTTGCTTCATCGGTGAATAGCTCTCTCGACAGAAAGTCCTGATCTGTCGCGCACGCTTTAAGTAACCACTGACAAAAAACTTGATGCAGCTGAAGGTCAGCTTCGAGCAAACTGAACTTGCTGAAAGTGGTACAGATTAAGCTGCTGCTCATGAAGAACTGACCAGACCGTGAAGGATGATGCATCAACAGTGGCTGCTATTCTTCTGATGCTGGTCTCAGGATCGTATTCAATTCTTTTCAGAACTCGTTCCTCTATTTCGGGAGCACGATTACTAGCTCGCCCCTTGCCAATATTTCTCGGAACTAGTGAACCCGTCTCTCGCAATCTGCGATCCACTGACAAAAACGTTTTGTCAGTAGGTGTACGGCGATTCAGAAACTTCTCACAATATTGGCGAACTGCAGCTGATGCATTTCCTTCCATTTCACCGTACACTAAGTGCATGTCTGCAAACTCTTCAAAAGAATAATCTATAATGATGACCCTCCTCTTAAAGAGTTCACAAATGTACGAGGACTATCCCTAAAGTAATGAGACTGGAATTCTTATGCACGATATGGCAACACTGGCCCCTCCTACCCCTTAACATTATTTAAATAATGACAACAGTTGCGTCTTGTTCTGTTTATTGTCGACCGTGTATTTGTTAACTATTGAAGGTCATTTTTGTGCATCTCGTAATGGTAAAAATGGATCGGAATATTGAGCAACGATACACCATTAAAATTTGCTTCAAATTGAACAAAACTGCTACGGAAACGTTTGAAAAGTTAAAAAAAGCATATGGCGATGAAGTTTTATCCAAAGCAGAAGTTTTTCAGTGGCATAAGGCATTTAAGGAAGGAGGAGAAAATGTGGAAAATGATCATCGCTCGGGAAGACCTTGCACGGTGAAATCAGATGAGAATGTGGAACATGGTGAGATCTTTCATTGCTACAGACCGACGGTTGTCAGTTAGATTCATTGCATATGAGTTGAAAATTAATTAAAATGCTGCCCATCAAAATTCCTCCCTGCCTGGCCTCAACCTTCGCTAACCCTATTAGCCCCCTTACAATATCTCTTCTGTTACATTGTAGCTATTTGCACTTTACCTTACCACACTCCCTCCTTATTGGCTATCCACTCTTCCTACTCCCCGCCTCCTCCAATCATCAACCTTCCCACATCACCCTGTCATTCCACGCCCAGTGTGTCACTTGCAGATACTCTTTCGCTGAAGAAGGGCATAGGCCCTATAAGCTTGCGTGTTTTTTTGTATTCGTGTGTTGTGCGTGTCTCTTCGACGCCCCCAGCAGCCTGCCAACTTGGTCCCCAACTTGGTAAGTGTCCGCTGGGCTTCCTTCAACACCTTGTTCCCACCCTCATCACTACCTTTTCTTTTCCTTAAGTTTATATATATATATACCCTAAATTCCCAGGTATAACGTGCAGGTATCTCCAAAAATTCTAGTATAATGCGCAGGACACCCGCAGAACACGGGATCGTTGAGATTAGCATTTTTTAAAGAATGCTACACTTTTAGGGCCCTTCCCCAACTCTCCTGTGCGAAGGAGAACATTTGGGGAAAACCCCTGGATACCGATTTTTCCCATTCTTATTTCCGAAACAATGACCACTCGAGAGTCAAAGAAAACTGGTTGGGGAGTGAGGTCTAAGGAAGTGGTGAGGGTGTCATGGGATGTGTTGGAATGGTGGGGGTGTGTAGAGGTGCACAAAATCAAAGAGGGACTAGACCTCAAGGGTGGTACGGCAGGGGGCAAGAGAAAGCTAGCGTAAATAGCCAGAGAATCTGAGTGTGGGAACGAATGTGAAAGGGACACATGCCTGTTGATGACTCACAGACAGAGAGACGACCCGTAATCTGCATCGCCCATTCATTTGTGGTTTGCAGTCTGGCTGTAATGTTGTGATCAACGAGGTAGGGCACTGAAAGTACCTAGTTTCGTTCCTCTTTGACAGAAACCAGGTGAGGTATTTTCAAGAATTTTTTGTTTTCTTTAAAAACATTGACATTATTTTTACTGAAACTTGTTGACTTTGTCATTTATGGAGTGTTACCTATTTAATTTTTGTTTATCCTGACTAAGAAATGGTATGGTTTCTGTGCAGTATTTCTTGATTTGGTAATGCAGTTTTTGAACCTAATGAAAAAATATTAATATGTAATGTTTTTATTTTTTAAATTGTAGACCCACTGTTGGAGCATAACCCTATTTAAAAATGCTAATAAGAAGGAAATCTAAAATGGTGCAGAAAAAGTTAGAAATTGTGGAATATGCCGAGATACATGGTAATCGGTCGGCGGTCTGTTTCTTCGAAATGGGCGAATCCAGCAGTTGTGAGTGGTGGTCCCGAAAGAATTTGTTGAGTGTTCTACCTGTGGCAAAAAGGGCACGAAGGAAATGAAAGGAGTTTTGACCAGATCTGGAGCAAGAATTGAAGGACTGGTTCTGTTCACAAAGGAGTAAAGGAAGAGGAGTTTCATCTGTGTCACTTAAATGCAAAGCAATACAAATAGCTCACGACAAAAATATTGATAATTGTAAAGGCAGTAATTGCTGGTGTTATTGTTTTATGAAGCGAAATAGTTTAACAGTATGAGCGATTACATCTACCGGACAAAAGTTACCAGAAGATTGGCAGGTGAAAGTGGAAGAGTTTAATTTGTTTGTTACGCAGGAAAAGAAGGATATTGAACCAAGTCAGATAGGGAAAATGGATGAGGTACCTATGAGTTTCGACATGCCATTGAAATATACAGTCGACGTTAAAGGCACCCAAGACATAAAAATATGCACTGCTGGAGCTGAAAAATGCTGCTTTGCTGTTGTGCTAACAGTGATGGCTGATGGAGAAAAGCTTCCCTCAATGGTAATTTTCAAGCAGAAAACCATTCCTAAAGAGGAATTTCCTAAAAGTATTGTTATGTGCGTAAACCCAAAAGGCTGGATGAATTGGGATATACTGCCAACGCGGTTAACTGAGGTATGGGGAAAAAGGAAGGGCTCATTTTTTAAACCAAAATTGCTGCTTGTATTGGATTCTGCTAGACCACACATAGCAAATGATTCGAAAATATTATTAAAAAAACATTCCAAGATTGCAGTTATTCCTGCAGGTCGAACAAAAAACCTGCAACCACTGGACATCTCCGTAAATAGATCATTCAAATCGAAAATACGGAGGCACTGGGAAAAATAGATGGTAGATGGTGTCCACTCCTATACAAAATCTGGAAGGATGCAGCGAGCTTCTTATGCTGACATTTGTAAATGGATTGTGGAAATAACCCATGAATGTATAATTAATGGTTTCAGGGTATCGGGAATTTATTCCCCTGATTTTGATGGGGGGATGGAGGGTATTGTGATTCATCATCTGATGAAAGTGATAATTTTTTGTTTGAAAATTTACCGGTTAAGAACTTGAATGATTACAATATAAATTATGACAGTGAATCAGAAGATTTTGATGGTTATGTTAATTAATAATCTAGTGGGAATAAAATTTTATGAAGAATTTGTGATTTTTTATTTTTATATGTGAATGTGTTTTGTTTTGGGATTTGTTATTGTATTTTAAAAGGCATTGCATACATTTTTTCAACTAATAACTTAGAATCTGCCTTAATTTGTCTTACGTTGAATAATAATTAGGTAACTGAAATTTGATTTTGTATCTCTAATGATTGAAATGCATGGTAATTTATGCCCAAAAATATGTTTTTATCAATGGAGCAGTGCTTGGAACAAAAAGTAAGAAGTTTCGATAGATTTCAGTCATTTTTTGATTTCACAATGTTCGTATTTGAACACTTTAAGGCATTTTATTTTATAAAGCGATACTTCTTATGCATAACACGCACTAGTACGTGTTATGTATAATGAGCACTAAATAATTCCGAAAATTTAAAAAAAAACTTGTACAACATGTGCGTTATACTTGGGAATTTAGGGTAACTAGTATAAATTAAACTGTAAGCACAAATGTTAGGATGAAGAGGAACAAATGTGTATAAATTATGTTTTAGTGCTGTATAAAACATTTTATTTTTCAAAAACCACCAATCATAACAGTGATTTTTTGTGGGGCCAAATAACATACTGGGACTTCAAGAAATACAACAAATATGTGAGTTAAGTAATTTTTTAAAACATTTCTAATTTCAAACTTAAATTTTGTTTTTCTAAAAAGGTAATTTTAATGTTAAACATTCCTTTTACAATAGTAGTATAATATCTAGTCCTTAATTCCTATGTTCAAGATAGAAAGGTGTATGTACTGAATGTTCTATAATAATTTCAAAAAGACACCTTGAAAATTGAGGGAGATGTAATTTTTTTCCTACACTGCTGTAAATTCGACAAAAATCGCCTGGCAATTTCAGCATAGCTACAAGAAAATTGCCTGGCACTCAAAGGGTTTATTATGTACAAAGTTGCTAAAAGTACATAGATAATATACGTAGGTCATTTTTAAAGTAAGAACCGTTTGCACACCCTACCTGCGCAGGTCATTAACCAGAGACGTCTCAAGGTTGAATGCTCTCTCTAGGGCCCCGGCCACGTCCTCAGTGTGCGCTGAGCATTTGAGTGAGTTGGTTGATTTTTCACAGTGCCTTATAAAGAACCAGGTCTATCACTAATCCCGCCAATTGTGAAGTGCCTTTGGTGATTAGATTTTTGAACACGAAAAAAATTCACCCTGCCGAAATCCATCACCAACTTGTGGAAGTGTATGGGGAAGGTTTAATGAACGAAGGGAATGTGTGAAAGTGGTGTCGTCTGTTTAATGGTGGAAGGACAAATGTGCACGATGACATACGATTTGGATGCCCGTCTGTCATGAGTGAGAACTTGAAAAACAAGGTCGATGCGCACTTTCGTGAAAGCAGGCACTTCACTATTGATGAGCTTCATGAGGCTTTTCCAAATGTTTCGCTATCTTTCCTCTATAAGATTGTCACAGTTCACCTCCAATATGGAAGGATTTGTGCCAGGTGGGTTCCAAGAATGCTCACAGATGCACACAAGCAGAAATGCATGGGTGCTGCTCTGTCATTTTTGGAACGCTACCACAGAGATGATGATGAATTCTTGGACCATATTGTGATGGGAGATGAGACTTGGGTCTCACACTACTCGCCAGAGAGTAAGCGGCAGTCTCTTGAATGGCATCACCCCCACACTCCGACAAAACCACGAAAATTCAAGCAGACACCTTCAACTCTGAAAATCATGGCCACTGTTTTTTGGGACAGGAAAGGCGTTCTTTTGGTTGACTTCTTGCCTCACGGGGAAACCATCAATGCAAACGCATATTGTGAAACATTGACAAGGCTACGGCATGCTATCCAAAACCACCGGCGCGGCCTACTCACTAGGGGAGTGTGTCTGCTTCATGACAACGCATGGCCACATGTTGCACAAAAAACGCAAGCCCTGTCGGAGAAATTTGATTGGGAAATCCTCGACCATCCTCCCTATAGTCCTGACCTGGCACCTTCAAACTTCCATCTTTTCACAAAACTGAAGGAGTTTTTGGGCGGCAAACGGATGGAAACTGATGAAGAAGTGAAAGAAACAGTTGTGGGTTGGTTGGATGGACTGGCGGCCGACTTCTATGATGAGGGGATCGTCAAGCTCGTGCCACATCTGAACAAATGCCTGGATCTCTATGGGACTATGTAGAAAAATAAAGAAATGTTGTATGTGATAGTAGCAATAAAATTATTTGGATATATTAAGTTTTTATTTTTTTATGACAAAACGGTTCTTACTTTAAAAATGACCCTCGTATTTGTGTCTCTGGTCAGGAACTGATTGCCAATCAACTTCATTTTTATCTCATTCTAATGCTATACATCAGTGGTGCCCAAACTATGTCTCACAGACCAAATGCAGCCCACGAAGGGTTTTTGTGCGACCCGTGAAGCTATGGCAAAAAAGTAATTCAAAAAATTTAACACACAAATTCATACATTTTTTTATTTTGATAATAAATTTTTAAATATTGAAATGTTATCCATGAACACCTTATTTAGACTTGCTTTTCACTTATATGGCAACTCAGAATATATAAAAAAAAACTTCCCATTTAAACTAATCTGGTCTGCCGTAGAATTGGCAACTTCCAATGCGGCCTGCGTAGGGGTTCGCAACCACTGATGTGGCCTGCCTTTAGAAAAGTTTGGGCAGCACTGCTCTATGCAATGCCATCAAGTTTACAGTTGAAAAAGAAACTAATGGATCCTCCAGCTTTTTGGATTTATTTTTAGCAATTCATCAAAACAAGTTGGTCTTTTCTACCTTTCACAAACCTACTTATATTGATCACACCATTCACAACCACTTGTCCTACCACTTTTCTCACAAGCACGCAGCTTTTCATTCAATGCTCCATCGCTTCCTTTACATCCCTCCTTCAAAAGCTAACTTTGATGAAGAACATAATATAATAAAACAAATCGCTATTACCAATAACCAATTAATAGATCGCCTCCTGTTGAAAAAATTAAGGAGAATCACTTCACAGAAAATTATTAGACTCCCCTTCATAGGCCCCTTCTCTTTTAGGGCTCTTTCACACGAGCCACTTTCGGTGGTCAAAATCAACCACCAGTGGCCAGCAGTGTATTCTTATGGAGCTTTTCAGATGAACATTTCATCAACTACAGGCGGACCGTTATCGTCGGCTGGTGGTCAATACCTGCCACTGACTACACCGTCTTCCCTTTTTACACGAGCCACTTTCACTTTGGTTGATGTTAGCGACTGCAATGGTTCCACCACCCTTGAGATGCTGCACCAGATCGAGATATGATCACGTTGTAACTCCCAAACTCTTTTAAAGGCTGTCTAAAACCAATCAACATATTTCATGATACCCACCACCAAAAGTAAATAAAAATTGAAGAATAAATTTCCATGCTTTCTAATTTAACTAATAAAAGCTGAATATTAGTCATTTTAATAATTTCATTAGGAAATAATGCCAAATTTATATAGAAAGTTTTGGTCCATTCATACATCTTCGGTCACGCATTGACATCTGTAATAATAAATAGGTATTATGCAAATGAACGTATAAATGCAAAATTGTAATATAAAGCTCATTTACAGTGCATTCGGTATATTTTGGTTAATGAATTAATTTAAAATCGATGAATAAATTTAATAAATCGGATTCCACAAAAATAAGTCGACATGCAGAAGTAATTAAAGAACTTTTCTTGATGAACCTTAAGTTCATCGAATAAAGTATAGAAATGGCCAAACTCAGATCTTTGGCTAACAATTGGGTGAATCCAATAATTACGAGCTCTTCTTCTCCTTTTCTGTCATCATAAAAGCAAGAGAAGAAGTCCTTCCTCTTCAAAGTCCATTTCGAGACTGCATCTCTCAAAGGGGATTGAAGAGTTCTGCCAGTGGTTGGCTCGATCACTTTTTGTGTTCAACCCAACCACTCGTGGTTGAGTTGATGCTTGTCTCGGCAGTTGGACTCGACCACATGGCAGTCGCTGACGACGACCACCAAAACTGGTTCGTGTGAAAGAACCCTTAAGCTTTCTAAAATCTTCCCTAAAGACATCAACCCACCTTCCATTCTCCAATCGCTTGTGCCAGACTTTTCCTGAACACAAAAGATTCCATATCCAATTTATTGAAAAGCGGTGTCTATAAACTATCTTGTGCAAACTGTAATGCTGTTTACATAGGACAAACTGGAAGAAACTTCAAGAAGAGGATCGAGGAACATAAGCGATGCTTCGAGTTACAAAACAGTCATCACACTTCATTAAACATCTTTTGGAGAGCGGCCACTTCAGTTTTTCCACTTCAAAACAAAGAGGAACAGATTGGATGTCTTAGAGCAGTTAGAAATTGTAATCTATGATGCTGCTAATGATTTTGAACTTACCAATGAATGTTTTTTTCAGATCACTCTCCATTGCTCTCATTACCGACATCCACAACTAATTGAATTAATACCTTTTCACATTGTAACTTCAACACAATTTTGTAACTTTGGTTAACGATTTCCAATTTTGTAATTACCCATCTTATGTAATACATTTCTCGCATTATTATTATTCACAATTAATTGAATTAATTTCATATCACTTTGTAACTCCTACGTAATATTTGTAAACTAGCATAATTGTTTGTCAGATATGACTAGGGGTTGCAATCCCGGAGGGATTTTCTAATCCCGAGATTACGGGTTTGTGATTTTTTCAATCCCGGGACCCCGGGATCGAGGAAAAGTGGTGTGAAATAAAAAACATTCTATATTTGTAAACAATAATTTTATATCATACACAGACATGAAATCATCATATGCAGTTATGGAAGTAATATCAAGTTTACACAAAATTTAAGTAACGTCAGTGAAAATAACTTTTTATCAGCAGGTAAAACTAATATAAAACATGTATTTTTGGAGAAAATGTCAAGGAAATTTTAATAACTAAAGTAGCAATTGTTGCAGTATCTTAAATTAAATTAAATTGGTTGCATTTATGAAAATAAACGGTACTTTTAGATTAAGGTTCTCCTCACTTAAAAGCTATTCACAAATTTCTGAAATATGCCCTTAAAAAACAAAGTGCATCTAATGTCGCGTCACTCATTCTTGATCTGTATTTATTGCACAGCATCCCTACTGATAAAAAAGCCCTTTCTGATTCTACACTAGTAGGAGGAATAGAAAAGTCAGATAGAAAAGTAGGGAATGATAACTTGATTTAGTTCTACAAGAAGCATCAACTTCCAGCATACTCAAGGCATCAGCTGCCATTGTTTCTAATTGTAAGTAGTACCAGTACCTCACCACCAGGCCAGGCGCCGGTGGTGGTCCAGTGAGGAATAATTTCTTGGTTTTTAAAATAAATAAATACTGAATTCATTCTTTTCATATCTAATTAATGTATGTTTATAGAATTAGTTAATACATTTTAACTATTATCTATCTTTTTGTAAAAATCACCAATAAAATTATGAGGATACTCGGGCAGTAATTGATGTGCCGAAATTGTGGAAATATGGGGTCAAATGAAAATAGGAAGATTATGTATCCTCGCATAACACGCATCCTAATTTTTAACTCAAATATTTCGAAAAAAAAGTGCTCATTATACGTGGGTATTTATGGTATTCATTAGGATTTCTCATTACTATAGCTACAAAAAATGTTTACACACCAGTATTACCATAGCATTATTATGTTATGCTTACTAAATCTGTTCAAGATAAATTGAACAAGCATCTCTACTGTTACACAGAAATATAGTTCGTACAAAGATGTAAAAAGCCACCTCCTGATTTCGTCAGCCTTTAAATTAAATAATGAAAACACTTACCAGTAGAACAGCAGTTAGGCTTCGCAGGTCCATTGAAGTTCATTCTCACGTTGCCAAGGGGGAGTGATGGTTCTTTATATTTCACTTGCAAATAACATACTTGCAGAAAATCACTCACCACAAAAAACACACACCACAATACAATTTCACATTTTCACAGAAAAATATCTAACCAGTTGTGCTCGAATTATTTTCACAATAAGTTTTTGTGCTTTTAAAATATATTAGTGTATCATGGTACTACTAAGGAGGTAGGTCATTGCGCATCTCAGGCGAGCGTCGCTTCGAGCGCATGACGTCACGTGGTGTATAGATTGCACTTGCCACCTATGATTTAGCATTGACTGGGGTCGTGGGTTTGGAAAATTATTGTTTTCTCTTGAACTGTGGCTTTCTCAGTGAAATTATGTCTTGTGCGGTATTTGGTTGTAATAACAGTTACAAAAATTGTAATGGTAGGGTGAAATTTTTTCAAATCACTGCAGATGAGTTGTTCTTTGTGTTCCCAAATTTCATAAATTAGCATTATAAAATACTAAAAATACATTCAAGCAAAAAACTAAATTGATCATGTGTATTTTTGTGGCAAAACTAGACTATATCAAATCTGAGTCCAACAATAGTCATTGCAATGGCTATACTCTTAATCTACAGATATTAATAAAAGGCAATGTGTGTGTATGGACAGCATATCTCAAAAACCAAGAGCCTTAGAGACTTAAAACTTGATACTTATTAATAATGAGATCATGAAGATGTGCACCTAGGGGCCAGAATTTTTGTGGAAGGGGTGTGCCATTTTCCATAAGATAACAAAAATCGATTTTTCGATTTAAAGACTCTCTCTTTTGTAAATTAAAATTAGAAAGAACATTGAATCTAGACCATTTTAAAGAAAAATAAATAACGAGATTGTATTGATGCCTTAATCCTAATATGTACTATATACATTAAGGAATGCATGTGAATGCTTTAATACAAGAGAGAGGAAGAAATAAAGAAGGAGAGAGAGAAAATTAAAGGTTCCATAGATTAAAAATAATTTTGGACGTAAAATAATTGTGTACCATGATGTATTTCTTTGTCATGCAATTTCCATTCACCCGTAACTATTTTTTATCTCTGGAACACTCAATTATGTGAATTTTATATTTATTGTTTACTATTTAGTGTATCTAAAAGTTGGTTTCATTAATCTTTTTATTTCAATTTCAATTTAATTCATGCATACCCATCATATTCGAAGGGCAATTATGCTAGTGAGTGATAAAAACGCCAGTATTTACGCGAAATTTGAAGAAATCAATGACGAAAAAACTAAAAAGTTAACTTGGAAAAATCGGCCTTTGAGTGAGAATCGTACGGAAAATGAAGCCCTTCTCTTTGAGATGAGTTTGGGACCTTTCTTACAAGTCTTTTTCCTTCTTCGAAGTTCACTTGATGCCGAATGTTCTTAACAAACTTGAACTTTTTCCGATTCCGGTAATTCGTTAAAAAATCATTGTATATACAAAGTAACGTCCCGGGATTTTATAGCATGACTTATAAATGTATTATTTATAATAACGAAGGGTGAAGAAGTAAAAAGACGGATATCAGCAGCTGATTTACGTTAATTTTTATACAAATTTTAAGCTTCCCGCTACAAAGCTTAGACCACATGACGTCATGAATTTGAATGCCCAGCTGATTCGCCTCTGTCCTACGCACAGTGGGTATCTCAGAGGTAGTGCAATGAATAGCTGGGGAAGGGAGGAGGGAAACCCGGTGCCGGCATTTGCCTGCTCTTACGAAGAACACCAGGGGGGCCAACAGCTTAACGTCCCTTCCGAAGGACGGAACAGTTGAATTTGCACGGTCTCCTCAAACCACACAAAGACGGGGCCGGGCAACCTTGGAAAAAATCCTACATGCGCAGGATTCGTACTCGATACCTTTTCAAGCAGTGGGTGAGTAGCAGCCAGCGCCCTAACCACTAAACCACTGGCACCCCCATGGGTGCGTTTTCATCCACCGGAACGACCTACCTCCCTTAGTAGTACCATGTAGTGTATGCTTATTGATTTTTTAGAAAAATTACATATTTTCAAGATATCAAAGGATATTTTTCATTTTTTTTCGTTCTTATTTTCCAAGAATGATGACATATTATAAACTTAGATAGAAAGCAGTATTACTCAGTCAATTCTAACGAATTATATATTTTATTATACGTCAAATACAATTTAATCGTTAGCGCCACCTGTTAGCAAAAGCAAAAATGTCAATCCCGAAATCCTGGGATTTGCATCTACCTAATCCCGGGATTTTGGGATTGAAATTTTGGACGGAATACCGGGATTCGGGATCCCGGGATTTCAATCCCAGATATGACGGATGTGTGAATTAAGTATTAAGTTAAAATTAATGAAGCCAACTTTTATATGCACTAAAAAGTAAACAATAAATATAAAATTCACATAATTGAGTGTTCCAGAGAGTAAAAATTAGTTTTGGGCGAATAGAAATTGTATGACAAAGAAATACATTATGCTATACAATTCTTATATGTCCATAATTATTTTTAATTTATGTAACATTTAATTTTGTCTCATTTCCTCTCTCTCCCTCTCCCTTCTTCCTCTTCTCTCTCTCATATTAAATCATTCAAAGCATGCATTCTTTATGCATATAATTTAAAGATTAATGCGACAATACAATCTCGAGGTTTAACAATGACACGTTAAAAAGCTTAAATTTTTTCAGTAAATATGATTTAAACGTATCACTTGAGCGATTTTGTATCATAGACAATTATGATGATAAGAATAAGAAATATTGTTTATTTTTCTTTAAAAGAGTTCAGGTTCAAAGATTGTAGGTCAATTATTTCTAATTTTAATTTGCTAAAGGGTAAAAGCCTGTAAATTGAAAAATCGATTTTTAAGTGTTATCTTATGGAAGATAGAAATTATCTATTGGAGTCGAACCTTTGTCTTTTTAGAGGATTTTTTTCATAAATGGGTTTTTCTAAAAGAATCAAGCATACCTAACAAATTTTAATTTTCTACCTACTCGGCAAGTTTGTTAACTTTTAAACGCCAAATGTGCCTATATGGGCACAAAAAATGCAATAGCTCACGGATGTATAATTTTCATAATATTCTTTCGACATGTTTTTTCCCCTTACAAAACAAAAGTATGCAATTCTTCATTATTTTTACAATAAAATTCTTTTTATTTGAACATTTTAGTACCAATATCTCATGAGATACGTGATTTTTCCATAAAATTAACAAAAATTCTCCAAAATAAATCTGGCGTTTAAAGGTTAAACTAGCATTCAAGTCATTCGTAAACAGTTCCCATTTCTCCCACTCTTTTACAAAGCCTTTTAAAAGCGGCGCCATTTTTTGTGATGTCATAACTTACATCATCACCATTATACAGAGAGATACAGAAACAGAGAGAAATATCTGATCTTTCATGTTAGTAAATTCTGTTAACGAATTCCAATTCTCTAATCACCAATCTTATGTTCTATCCTTTGCTTCCCCTCCCTCTTGCCTATTAGTCATTTAACTCTAACTTAACCACCCTTCCCTCCATCCTTCTTTGTATATACACAACCATTGACCAAGCTTTTGTTACCTGATGATGCTTTGATAGGTGAAACTGTTCAAGTAAATTTTTTCATTGGAAATTACAATAAGTGCGTTATTTCTTTTAGAAAGTCATAATTTATTTTGAACTTAGAAAGTTTCTTTATTTTATTGATTGTCCTAAACAAAAACAATCTTCATAGCAACTTAAGTATTCAAGATCTACTACAAATATGTAAATACCTTTAATTTCCTTTCATATGAAAGGAAATAGATAATAGTTTGAGTTTTGAAAACTTTACGGAGGCAGATAGGGAAACGATCAAAATTATAATACAAAATTGATTTGAAAATTAAATATCATTTTGGAAGTATAAATTATCCAAAAAAGTATGTTTATGTAAAATGATGATGCTCAATACAAAGCTACCACAGTTATTAAGGCTCTATTTACCAAATATGTGGTGGTATAACCACATGAAAAATAAAAAAACACTAATTTTATCCATGTTAATTGATAGTAGCTCAATAACTTTGGCTAAGATTAATAAAGGTAAAATACTCCTTTAGCCAAATTGTAACCCTCTAATTATTTGGCTAAAGGAGTATTTTACCTTTATTTATCCATGTTCATAGATAACACTCTACTTGTTACCTTTTATTTCAATAATAATCTTGCATATAAAATACTGAATTGGATTTGTCCATATGATACTAATGTAAGTAAATTGACAGATTAAGCCTTTTCTTTGTGGAACTCCATAATTAATGAGATGGAGAAAATCACTTTGTAAAAAATCCCACTTTATTCAAGAAAACCATAAACGACCAGTTTCAAATATGATTATCAGGTGATGTTGACTAGGTCATAGTTGAAACCGGTCATTTTTGGTTTTCTTGAATAAAGTGAGATTTTTTAAAAAGTGATTCCATCTCATTTAATGTAAGAAAAATTTTCATTACATTTTTCTGAATAACTAGGCAAATCATCCAAAACAAATAACTGTGTGGAAATTTTGTGATATTACTGTCTTATAATTAATTGTGTGATGTCACAAAACAAAATATCCTTCATGATCGAATTTTGAATTTGTTGGCCCCATGTCATATCAAATTCTGGAATCTCATGCTGGTTTGATATTTTCGCTCTATATTGGTTGATGAAAAATAAAATACTCCTCTCTCTGCCTTATGGATGTAATTGTAGATTCAGCAGAATATGTTTAAAGCAAGCTAAATTTTTCTCATAACACATCTTGTGATGGAGTAATCTCACATATTACATTGACATGTTTCCAAATGATAGCAACATAACAGTTGTCACGGATAGTAAATAAATCTATTTATGTTCTTTCTTTCCCCATTATGTCTAAAATTCTGCTGCGTAATTCATAATAGAGTGAGTCTTATGTTCTCAGTAGTTTCTTGACTTGCTCAGCATCTCATATGTTGGAATATTTTTCCTTTTTTTATTCACATAGGTTGTGGAATCAACTCCTCCAGACTGCTGCCCCTTTGTTTTTGCTATCACTCTTCGCATCCACTGGAAGGAGTGGACTGACTCGGTTGTGCCATCTGCCTTGCTGTCTGCCCAAGCTCTTGACTCCTTTCTCAAGTTGATCTTGCTGCTCTCAAGCAATTCTGCCTTTTGCAAGGTATAATGATGTTCTAAACATTAAATTTCCCTCAGCTATCTGGATAACATTGTCCTGTCAATGGGGCATTTAAATGTCTAAATACAGTATTTACCCGAATCCAAGACGAGGGTTTTTTTCCAAATTTCAGCTTACAAAACTCAGGGGTCATCTTAAATTCTAGCACGAAGTCATACAACATCAATATATCATGGTAAATTGATCGCATGTCAATTCGTCATGCTTCAATTAGTGGCGCATCAATTCATCATACCACAAATTCATTGTGCATCTGTACATCGCACAGCAAACTCATCACACATCAATTTATCGCTAGACAAATTCATCATGTCACCATTTTGTCATGAGACATATTCATCACGAGACAAATTGGAAGGCGAGACACCATGACTGTTGTACGGCAGGGGAATACACTTGTTGGGTTGAGAGAGCCACCCCCCGCCATACACCATCTCGCATAATTCGCAAAGAGAATTGTGATTCATTCTCTTATTATTGATATATGTATAAAGAAATATTTTGTTGTGGAAAAGTGTCTCCCCTGCTGTTCACCAGTCATGGTGTCTCACTTTCCAATTTGTTTTGCGACAGATTTTTTGATTAATTGATGAACGATGTCTTTGTCGTGCGACGTATGGATGTGCGACTAATTGACGTATGACAAACTGACCGTGACAAGTTCTCATAGAACCGTAGGAAGTATGGTTATGCATTTTATCAACTTTTTTTTAAACAAATGAAACATGAGATAAAAAATTGTATCTACTGAAATTTTTCATTGCTAACTTATGGAATTCAGTTAATAAAGCCTTAATTTTAAAAATACATTTTTAAAATTCTTTTTTTAGACAGATTTGTGACGAACCATTTCAATTAATGAATGAATTAGTATACCTATACTGAATACGTGTTCTAAATAAATACCAAATACAGTCAGTGAGAAATTAGGTCATAAAATCCTTTTTTCTGTTCTGACAGTCTGCTAAAAGGTCTTAGATTTGGGGTCGTCTTGGATTCGGGTAAATATGATAACTTAATATACACTATTCTATGCGATTAGCTTTTTGTGATTTTCCCATATTTTTCCTTATCACGTAGTTCAGTCATCACTCACAAGAATTTCATAGCTGTATTGATGGTAGTGTGCTCTTCTGCCATTTTTAAATATTATTTCTCACTTTTTTATTAGATCTCTGATCCTCCTGCCACTAGAAGGTTTTGTTTTTGGTTTCCTATCTAGTTTTTCGATTTTTTCAGTTCTTCTTTTATTTATATTTATTTATTATATTATATTATTATTATATTTATTTATTAGTTTATGTATATTATTATAATGCTATTTATATGTAATGGTTTTTAAAAAATAGTTTGATTTATCAGCTTCCAAATCTCTACCCGTGTATTATCTTTTTTTGCCTTTTATTGAATCCTCAACTTCCTCAGCTTTCTTCAGGATTATTCTGTAAGTTCTTCTATGTTACTTTATCATCCATAATACGTGTAGTGAATACTGTTACTTAATAAGAAATGATTATTCCAACAACATTTTGGCGGTAATTAATGCCACCTTGTGTCATTCCTGTGCAGTTACTTTGTTTGCTTTTATTGGCTATTTATTACGCATATTTCTCCATGATTATTATTAAAAATTTGCATTATTTTACCTCCTTTACTTTTAATGATTATTTCTACATATAAAGCGAATGATTTCTCTGCTAACAATTTTTGGCTGTAAACAATGTTGACTCATGATTCTCTATTACAGATAGGATAATTAGCCCCCACAGTCTTCAGTTTTATTTTTTGTGGGATCTTGTGAATTATTGTAATCATTTTTTTATCTGTTTCAAATAAAATATGTATTTTTGTAAATGAAATAAATTATGCATGTCCTACCCTTTTCTGTTGTAAAAATGGACCTAGATGCAGATTCTGATGAAATTTTTGTCAATGATTGTGGAAGTTCCACTGACATTACTGATATTGGCTCATATGTTTGCGATGAATCGAGTTTCAAGGATGCTAAGGATTGGCGTGAAATCAGCGTGCAAACACCACCACCTCCTCAATTACATTTTACTGCCATTCCTGGAGTCCAAATGGATTCAGGTGATGACACAAGAATTCTTTAGTACTTTGAGGCATTTTTAATGAGGATTTAATAAATTTAATTGTAAAGGAAACAAATCGATATGCTGATCAGAGTATGAAATCATCCATCCTTAGAAGATTTTCTCGGCAGCTACCTTGGCATCCTACAACATCCGAGTAAATGAGAGTACAGTAAAACCTGGTTAATTCGAAATTCAGGGGACACTTTACATCTGATGTTGAGAAACAGTTCGGATTATTGGGAGTTCGGATTACCATGGGTTCGAATTATAGAGGTTGCACTGTATAAATTACAGAAAAACAAAACACCGTATTAAAATACAGAAAACAAAAGCATTTAGTACGCATACTTACCTCAAAATATGATGTCGATGAATAAAATCCAAATTTACGATTACACATGTGAATATTGAAACATATATGAGCATATAATTAAAATCCACTAAAATGTTAAAAGTTTGTGTCACTTATTTCATCTTAAAAGTCAATAAACGAAAGGTTGTAGCAAAAGATTAATTTAAACATTTTTTAAAAAGTCACTTATTTTCCCATTCTGATTTCTGGGCACTCCCTAGCGCAATGTGTTGCGTAATGGCGTCAACTTTTTCACATATATCTACGGCACATCTGTCATCCCTGACACCTATCTTTGAATGGTATCCAAAGTTTTAAAAACATCCTCCTTAGATAGAAATGGCACATCCAACCTATCATCGACATTGTCCTCATCATCTTCTTCATCGCCATCACTCGCAACAGTTTTCTATTCATTGAGCATTGGATCATACACAACCAACTTAGCCAAGCCATTATCGAAGGAAACGAATTCTCCGAAACTGACAGACCCCAATTTATTGCTGTAGGTTACTTCCTCCACTTCTGTACCTTTGAACACTTCTGCCAGCTTAATACAATTGGCGATGGTCTGTGGAGTCACCAATTGTCACACTGGTGACAAGGCCCGACACACGTCTAAAATCGCCATTTTTCATAAATCATCCCGCAAACACCCATTTGTAATTTGCACCAAGCATGCACGTTTTTGCATTTTGAATCACTGGAAGCTTATAGTTAATGGTGTAGGTATATCTTTTCACTCTTGTGGCCCTTAAGATTTCAATACGTCATGATATTTATCCTAGGTATTTATAAAATTCTTATAACCTCTACTGGAATTCTAATGTTCTGTGGTATTAATTGCAAATGAAGAGAAATTGGAATCACTGCGCAATAATGAAAATGGGTCATCAGGGTTCACATTGCATAAGGTTTTACTGTATAAATTGACAATTTTTATGCTGTTAATTATTAATAATAAATCTTCAATGTTTTGCAACATGTGACTGCCAGTTATTTCTTTTTGGGTTTACGAGTGTCAGTACTGATTACAGTAATAAATAATCTTACCTTCGGTCTATAAAATGCAGGCTGATTTTGGGACTCATTTTTCTGGAAAAAAGTGTCTTATAGCCTGAGAAATATGATATATTTATGTTAATTTTGTCATCATAAATACCTAGTCCATTTCCTTTTACTTATTAAATGCTATTTTTGCAAGGAAAGAAATTAAAAGTAAATTATTTATTTAGCAACCCAAATGAATAATTATATATTTTGTTTATTTTTCTGTTTATTGTTAGCAATAATAAAGTTTTCTTTTGTTGTTTTTCATTTATGGCATTTTAAAGGCATCATAATTGTTTATGTTTATTTGAGATAATCGAAAGAACATAATTATTTAGAGGCTTATTCTAAATAATTGTAGTTACACATTAGTGTTTGCTGTATTATTCATAGAAAATAAGTTCATTTCTGAAACAAATCTATTAGGTAAATTCTTAATTAAAAGATACAATTACAAGTTTCAAGAACAAATACTTGTTTCAGGTATCTTGGATATCCACAACTAGGTTATAATTGAAAATTTGGAGATATCTGAGACATTTTTTTAATGCTTGTTCTTGAATTTTTTTCAGCCATAAGACAAGCTCAATAGTTCTCAGTTGAATTGATTATGACATAGTTCATTTCCTATTTTCTAGAGGCAGGGCTGGTGCTTCTTGGCAGCCAGTCAGATACCGGACATATATAATGAAAAACTCACACTTGCTCCATTATAGTATGATACAGATTTTTATACTTGCATCTGATTCTTCAGGCAACATTTGATGTGATCATAATTTTTCTTTCACTTTGTGGCAGGGTGATGGTCTGCTATCCCTCTTGGTGGCAGCTAAGGCTTTCTCGTGGCATAACTTGAACCACTCAGACTATGCTGATTCACTCAATGTGTTTGCCACTCATTATGCCAACCCATTGGTGGTGCTTAGATGGAATAGTGAGGAGGAGAATGAAAGAGAGGACCTAGCAACCCTTCAGTGAGTCTTTTATTTTTCATAATTTACTTCCTTGCAATAATAAGAAAATCTAATTAGTGCTCATAAAAACCCAATCCAGGTCGGTTGTACTGCCGACATTCAAGCTGCATGGCACCTGCTAGAAGATAATATTCCCAAGTCTTAAGTTTAAATCATGCATTACATACATTTTCTTGTATTATTGAGGATACAGTGGGTTCATCATTCATTTATTATTGAACAGGGTTTCAGTATTCACTGTTTTTCATTTTGCTTATTCATCACTCAGACTACTTGCCATGGCAGAGTATGAAGTCGACATGCACACTACTTGTTCAACAGTGACTGCCTCATTAAACTCACTTTATTTTATGGCCTATTTTGTTTATTTTTTCCTATTGATAACAAATATACTGTTGTTAATTATTTTTTACTTTTTTTATCTGTTGTAACTAGCGTAAGGAACTTAACTAACATGCCATCTTACCATCTTCTGTGTGTAATCTGAGATTCTTGCAAGTTTTATCCCGCAATATCTATGTTTATCCTTGTCATCATGTTTTCCATTCGTATTTATGTAATTTTAAGTTATTTTCATTTATATTAAGATTAGACAATGTTCAGTGCATGTTCTGAACATGATGGTGTGATTCACTTTTATGCTGGTTGACATTGAATAGCAAAATTGCAAAAATTACCCAAGTTGCAGATATCAAACACATTTTAGAAGTTTTCTTTATTATATTTCATTTAACCCATGACTGGTCTGGTATGGGTCAAATTGTTGCAATACATAGAAGATGGCTGATTATATTTGTTTTTCTACAATAGTTTTCTCTAGGTACTATTACCTTTCATGATTATAGAGATGATCAATTTCAATTTGCATTCACATATCGAACTATAGTGGCGGCGGATCATTTCATCCACAAAAGTGCGCTATTGCGACAAGGTTGAGACATTGGCGAGTATAGTTCAGCTATAGACCTCAAATAAAGAAGTCATTGAATGCTTGTAATCTACTATATGAAAATTATATCAAAATAAGTTATATAAAAATGAATAATTACATTTATAAAAATAGTATTATGCATAGATAAATCTCAATGTTTTTATACCCCACGCCATGGTACATTGCTACAATACTTTTCAGCCACAGTTTTGCTATTCATCATAACTCTTAATTAATAATCACGTGGAATCAATATGACAAGTGAACCTTAAACTGCATTTGAATGATACTGAAGTTGACCTCTGGTGAAGGTGAATGGAATTATGGATAACCTGTTTAAGTGTTTACATTATTTATCTCTTAAGATTTAAAATAATCAATTTGAATAGTAAATTTGGAAAGTGATATTGTAAATCTGAATAAATACCAATAAATTATAATAATGCATCATGTGGTCGCAGGGAGTTTCTCAGGAATTTCCCAATCAGCTACACATTATTGAGACTTAAATTTTCATGTTTTCTTTAAAGCCTTGACTGTATTGGGCCTCTGTTTGTCTGAAGAGTCCATAAAAATGTTTGTTAAGTGAAAGAAGTGGGTAGATTAACTGTATATGCCGGTCTCTATGTCGAGCACGATATTTTTACTAAAAACTTCATTTTTTACATATATTCGCTATTTAATTCGTCACTTTTTCACTCAATAAATCTAATAATCAGTCAAGTGGTCATGACAAAATAATAATTGTTAACATTCTGATTAATTTAATATTGAAAGATGTTGAATCGTCTGTTTGATATCTATATCTGATCTTCATTTATTGCATATCACAATGAGCCCGATATCATAACATCTGTTCCAGAGGATGAATTTGACAATTTCTATGAGTCTGATGCAGAAGGCAAGGGATTTCGTGAATTTTAAACTGCAATGTAGAAAAATAACATTCTTGTTTTAAAAATTTCCTTTGATCATTTTTGTAATTTTCTATAGATCGTATATTGTTATTTTTGAAAAATTATTTCATGTATTAAAACGAAAATTTTTAATTCTTAGTTATTTGTTGTTTTAAATTATCATTTTACATATCTTCTAAATAATGTCTGCTAAATAAATGGTAAACAGTTGAACAGCTGATTCAAAATGGCAGTCATCTACATCGAAAAATATGCTGAAGTTTATGGTTGACATTTTATACTCTGTGTGTAAGACGATCCTAAGATTTTACAGAATTTTTTTAAGCTTCAAAGATCGACTTGTAGAACGGCATATATGGTATATTGAGAGTATTATCTTATGATTTGATCTTAAGTGTATGATTTGATCTTAAGTGTAACTATTTATACATAATACTCTACAGAATTAATTTACATATATATAATGTGTGAAAAGGGTATTAAACAAAATTGTTTTATATAGCAAAAATTATTTTCAGTGTGCATTTTTTCGATCTTGGAACCAAATGCTATCCTTCGCATAGGTTTAATGATTCCACCAATGTGGATTCCCGCAACACTGTGCCCTTCTAGAACGTAGCCCCCACATTGGGAGAAGTTTTGCTGTACATTGATAGTTGTCTTCCCAGAGACTTATGTCTCTCATCCAGAATATTTTGTTCAATTGTGAGAAAAATGTTGAATTAGTTGCCCAACTCCCTAATCTGCTCTTTTGAGGTTTTTATAAGCTGTGCATCCAAGGATACAATAGAGCTGCAATCTTCTTGTGTACAGAGTCCCCTCTTCATGCTTGAGATGCAGTTTTGAATAATTGGACACTACATGGAGTATGTTTTCCCATATATATAATATTAGAAATATGGGATACAATCTGGACATTCCTCAGGTAAAACTTTTGTATATTAGTGGCTAATTATTGAGCATGAATGTAGACTAATAAATATTTAAACAATCATAAACAGAAGTTTAAAAAAGTAATGCTATCTAATATTGATATGTGAATTTTACAAAGGTCATTCTTTAATATACAAGGGATTTACTAAATATCTATAACAGCAACACAACTATGTGAACATCAAAATGATTACGTCAATAGATTTGTTCAGCGGTGAACACATTAAACTCCTCACAACAGTATTGCAGGTAACAAACAGCCTGGCTGAACATGTCTTCAACTTACACTTTCATGCTGGAATGACCCACAGGTTGGTCACTGCTGTTATTCTCGTGTAGTAGAATGATCCACCAGTGGATAGCTTAGCAGGGTGGTTGGTTAATGATGGATTTTAATAAAAGAAATTACATGAATCAGTTTTATCCCATAATGGCTTTTGTCCATTGTTTAAGTGAGTACTACTATCGGTGAGGGACATGGCATGTATGCAGTGCACTCCTACAGCCTAATTAATAGGACTACCAAGAACAATCAGGGCACATATAGCTGTACAAATTTTGAAGCAGTTACTTATGTTTTAGATCACCCCTATTTACTTTTGTGAATTAAGTTTATTTAAAATGTTATATTAAACAGTTATCACATCATTGTATTTTTTTGAATGTTGCCAGATACAGACTTAATCAAGACTAGAAATGATACATGATGTGGCCCCTCCTAAATGTTAGCCAAAATAGAATATTTACCTAAACCCAAGACAGCCCTGAATCTATGATGACCCTGATTTTAGTAGTCTGTCAACAGAAAAAGATTTTATGACCTTATTAGATATCATTCCTGCAAAACAGTGCTGGCAAACAAAAAAATTATTCATTATGTTTTTTGTTACAGGAAAAAAGTGATTTCATTTTTCGTTACAATTTTCGTTATGCTAAAATCTACATTTCGTGTTCTGTTACGTTTAACACTATAAGGAAATAATTCGGTAAAAATAATTAAGTGTAGTTACTCTTTTACTTTAGTTTTTTATTGTTTCAAGGTTATGTATCCACCATAAATATGTGCTTCTCATTTAGAATACCAATTTATAGGCTCTTCTAAATACCGTATTTACTCGTGTAAGATGCAGCCCCGTGTACCCTGTGCCGCCTCGGAGGGAAAAAAAATAATTTTTGCTGAAAGTTTCTTTATTTAAAATGGTTGAATTCAAATCTTTCTGACAAGGGAAACGCACTTCTGATCTCAAACTGATTCGGTTGAACTTGATCCTTCAATAATACGATCATACTTGCCGCTGCGGAAAAATCATGCGAGTAATTCCATTGTAACTTAATGTGTGCGTTTAAAAGTAGCTGGTATTAACATTGTTGCGACAGAGTGCTATTGAATCCACTGTACCCATTATTTAAACATACATTGTGTTTAATTTATATCACTGCTACAACTTTGTGACTGTGTTCTTGCAACGCGTTCAACCCACGGTGGCGAGGATGATGCAATCGTTGTGCCTATTGCTATACATGTAAAATTTATAAATAAAGAACACAAATGTCTCAATACAACACAATTTAGAAATAGAATAATGGATACGGCATGGGTTATGGCTTAAGATGTATTTGTTAACCGGCACAACATTTTGGGGAAAAAGGTGCATGGAGTACACAACTCGTGTAAGATGCGCACCCCGTTTTTTTCATTGGTGTTTTGGGAAAAAAGGTGCGTGGGGTACACAAGTAAATAGGGTATATGCTGCAGATCAGGAACTTTTTTGAGAATTCAAAGTATTCAGCACATTTTTCGTTTTTGATGATCATGTATGAAATTTTTGATTTTCATATTCAAAATTTTATATTCAATTTAATAAACTTAACACATATTTAAGATAGTAAATAAACAAAAACTCCTTCGCCATAAAATGGAATAGAATACTAACACTCACGCTGCAGGTTGCTGGTAAACACTGTCGCAGGACCTAAGTCAAAAGGAGACACATATGTGCATGTGTCTCCTTTTGACTTAGGTCCTGCAACAGTGTTTACCAGCAACCTGCAGCGTGAGTGTGAGTATTCTCTTCCTTTTTACAGTGAAGGAGTTTTTGTTTATTTACTATTGTATTGTTTCACTGTGTCTTGTAACCCTCCCTTTTCACATATTTAAGACTAAAATATTAGTGTTGAAATGGTTATGCCCTATATTAGAATTTTTTATAGGTAACACAAAAAGTACACTGAGAATCCAGGGACCTGTAATTAACCTTTTAATGCTGAGTTTAAATGCCCTCCTATAAGGTCCCGCTGCCGAAGTTTCTCAAGGGTATTTAAATTTTTCATGTATCTATTTGAAAAATATTGTATATCTCACAATCTGTTGGTGATAAAATGTTCAAATAAAAAGCAGTTTATAATAACTATATTGTAGAATGACGTGGTTTTTGCTTAGTAGATGAAATAAATGCTCTGGTTTATCATATCGGTATATAAACTTGATGTAAACAAAATAAATTAAAAACAAAGACGTTTACTCACTTTTTGTTGGCATGGTTCCTACTCACTTCACAGCTATTGCGATCCTGATATCCTAGATTGTTGGGCTAGTGTGATACTCCTCAAAGCAAGGAACAACATACAATCCTTACGTCACACACCTTACATTTATAATTTTTCCGCAAATGTTTTCCTTTCGTGGAGCACATACAGTATCGCAGGCAGTTCCCCATAACCAGCCAATGTTTATTGTCTTTGGCCTCTAAATGCTTTATCGGAGTCCCACTATGACTAGGTCGACCCCTTCCTCTAGCTGGAACTGGAAGAGCCCTAGCACCTTCTTCAACCAATTGCCGTATGGGGATAGACAAAATTGCCAATGAGAAAATGAGCCACCGCGCATGACATGAGGAGGATCCAACTATTGAAGACTGTGAGGTTGAGAAAGTAGAAAAATAGTTTTTTGTCCACTTCCATGTGCGGCGACTGATGGTGTAGCTGTTTGCCATTCTATCCCCTTTATCCATATACCCCATGTGGCAGTTATAGTCCTCGATAATAACAAGCCTCAGAGCATTTCTGCTTTCATCATGGAAGTTTCCTTCTCCTGGTGGATCGTGCAAATTTGTCAACATGTGAATGTCTCTCTTGTCCTTCCACACTATGGCAGTCAAGTCATCTCTGGTCCTAACACGAATGTCACCTCGTTTCAATTTTTGTCTTTTACTGGCAAAGTCTTGCAGCATCCCCTTCCAGTTTGATCTGACAGTGCCGCAACAGTAAATTTTCTTTGTTTGAATATCATCAAAGAGAGTAGGAGAGGAGAAGAAGTTGTCCATGTATAATTTATGTCCAACCCCTTCCACTTTCCTAGTCAGTTCCCTAACAATCGCATGTGCCGCTGTCATGTCTTGTGTTGCAATTTGTCGGTCTTTCCCCAAGTACACTTTCATGTCGTATGTATAACCTGTCTTGTCGCAGAGTTTATAAATTTTTATTTATTTTATTTTATTTTGTTTAAAGTTTGCTCAACTTAGAAATTACAGAGCAAACTGTTACATATTTTTTAAAGTACAGAGATAATATACAAAATATAATCAAATAGTAATTTAAAAAGTATAAAAGATAGGATCAATTCAATACAGAGCCCATATAATAAAAAGTCTACAGCAAGATCATTGCACATGACAGACATTCAAAATACAGGTTCAGTTCATATTTAAAAAGCAATTAATTATACATTTAAAACAAACAGTTTTACAATTAATTGAAATCCTTAAATAAAATTATCACATACAACATCCCACATACATTGCTCATATATAATAAAATAATTAAAGTTCTAGTCAACACCCAGTACACTTCATATAGTTGCACGTTTATATGGATATTAAATTTCAATTCAAGATTTAGCAATTTTGTAAGTCTTTAAAGAGAGTCCACCCAAATATTTAATACAATTATTAAAAGATAAAACATTCTAAATATTACAAAATTGCACAATAACTTCTTAAAATACTAACAAAAATAAAGACAATCATAATATAATCATGCATCAATTAATAATATTATTTAAAAATCTTAAAAAGATATTCCTACTTAAAAATATATCAATATGATTGGAGTATTTGTTCAAAAAATTGAACATTCTGTTAAGTGGAGAATTGCTGCAGTATTGTGTTTTAAAATTCTTTTGTACCAATATCCTGTTATTTCTGCACTTGAACTGTGGAATATAGAAGAGTATTTTACTAATTAATAGGCTATCCTCACCACTACTTATAATATCATATAAAAATAACATGTCCCTTATTTTTCTTCTTGTTTCTAATTTACTTATTTTATTGTTTTCAAGTAATTCATTATAGGAAACGTAGTTACCTCTTAATGGGTAGTATCCATATTTACGATGATGTACATCCCTTATAAACCTCTTCTGTACCTGTTCAATTAACTTAATATATTTAACATTCCAAGGGGACCATATCACATATGCGTATTCTACCTTAGTTCTGACTAGAAAGTTATATAAGAGTATTAATGGTTTTGCTGGCAAGAAACAAACAGTGGACCTAAAAATAAACCCTAAGGTTTTCATTGCAGATGATATCATTTCTTCTATATGAGTTTGAAAATTCATATTACTCTTAAACAAAACACCTAAATCCCTGAACTGCCTCACCTTTTTCCACAACGCCACACCCATGCTATAAGCAAAATCAAACTTATTCCTCTTTCGTGAAAAGGATAATACATTGCACTTATTGATGTTTAAGTGAACATAAGAATATCAGAATGCAAAACACATTCAGGTAAGTCATTTATAAAAATTAGAAACAGCAAGGGACCCAAATTTGAGCCTTGAGGT
The DNA here is from genome assembly GCA_028673005.1 of Tanypteryx hageni. NCBI lineage: Eukaryota > Metazoa > Arthropoda > Insecta > Odonata > Petaluridae > Tanypteryx > Tanypteryx hageni. The sequence continues at coordinate 270,194,584 of CM054112.1, forward strand.
ACACCTGAGGTAATTGTATATTCTTTGGATAAGCACTTATTGAATACTACATATTGTCTCCTCTCATACAAATAAGATTGTAACAACTTAAGTAATGATTTTGAAATACCAGCAGAATCCAACTTAGACAACAATATTCCATGGTCAACTGTATCAAAAGCTTTTTGAAAATCAGTATAAATGACATTGACTTGATTCTTTCCATCCATATAGCCACAAACATAATCTGTGAAATTAACCAAATTAGATACAGCAGACCTTCCAGTTCTAAAACCATACTGCTCGTCCGCTAATTTGTTTTTGAAATGTGAGTACAGGTATTTATATAGTATAGTCTCATACAATTTAGAAAAACTGATAATATGGATACTGGTCTATAGTTTTTAATATCACCTTTTTGGCTTTTTTTAAACATAGGACATACTCTTGCTATTTTCCATGCATTTGGGAATACGGAACTCCTTAATGATAAGTTAAAGATATGACATAGTGCCGTAGCTAAGATGCACTGACAGGCTTTTACAATATATGCAAGAATCATATCTGGACCAACAGATTTTTTTTGGCTTTAATTTTTTAATAGCCGCCAATACTTCATCAGTATTTATGAGTTTGATATCACAATTTTCACTATAGATGCATCTATTTTCTCGTTTATCTGAGTATACGCTACTTTGAATATAAATAGAGTTAAAATGTTGTGCGAATGCTTCTACAACCTCATTAGGGGAATCTAACACCTTATTATTATAATACACTTTGTCTATCACTAACCTATCATTCCTTTTACTTTTCACAAATTCCCAAAAGATATTACCATTCCCACAGCTAATATTATACTGTACATTTTCTATATATTCTATATCTTCTTTAATTTCATCTCTTAATTTGGTAAACATATAGAAGTGATAGAGAGAGCCAGTGCATTTATACTTTTTTCTATGTCTATGTTTAGTTTTAATCTTCCTAATAATATGTGCACTATACCAGGAAGGGTACTTATATTTAGAATTTTTGCTTTTGGGAATTGCACAATCCATGACCTCATACATAAGTCTATAGAAACAATCTAGTGCTAGATTAACATCTTTTATTTTAGTTATTCCATCCCAATCCTTACTTATTAATTCTTCATATAGCTTAACATAGTCTCCTCTTTTAAAGTTATATGAATCACTAACTACACCATTAAATTTTAACCTTAAGAAACATGTAACACTAAAAATTAAAGCAGGATGATACTTATCTTCTTTTAAAATAATTTCACCTTGATCAGCATGATATACAGTAATATTATCCAAGTTTGCCAGCACTAAATCTAGCACCTTACCATTCTCATTTGCTATATAGTTTATTTGTTTAATATCCATCATATTCAAAAATAGTGATAATTCTTCAGATACATTATTGAAATAGCCACCTGAATTAATATAATTTGGAATATCTTTACCATCTGTTAACTAAATAACAAAATTTATTTTATTTCATTTTCATTACGTTTTCCGTTACTGCTACTTGAAAAATTTCATTAACGTTTTTCGTTACGTTAACCAAAAATAATTCCGTTATCTCGTTACATTATGCGTAGTATTTTTCAGCACTGCTGCAAACATTAACAATGCTACAAAACTTGCGGAAATTTTTATCTCATAATTTTCTTGAATATCATAGGTCTTTTTACTTTTTTGTATACATAGAATATTGAGCAAGTATTGTTATCGTGAAAAAATTCGACTTCGACATTTTGATGGAAATACATGTTTTTGGTGTCCCTGAGTCCATAAAAGAGGTTTTTGCCATGCCATCTGTCTGTCTGTCCATCTGTATGTCTGTCTGTCCATCTGTCTGTTGTCTGTTCACTGTCCTAGGGCCCAAACGCGTACATGAAATCGAATGATATTTTGTATTTGTGCAATATATCATCTTTTGCAGACCCTTTTTTCGTGGAAATGATATTGTGCAAAAGTTAAGGGTAGTTTATTCTTGGCGATTTTTAGAAAACTTTTATTTAGTCGAAAATGGCTCCAGAGAATTTGATTAAAATCAATCCAATTGTAGAGTCTGATGTCACAAATAATACTACATAAGCCATATATCTCTGGAAATAACTATATGGCATCCACTGGCATTACAATGTACGCTAAGCTACCTTACCCAAAACCTATGATGTCATGCGTCTGCCGTGGATCACTAAAAATCTTATTACAGCCTAAACAGTTTAACTGAATCGAATGATATCTTATATTTGTGGATAATATCATTCATAATAGACACACTGAAGAGATGAACGATATTGCGCAACAATTAAGGTTACTTTATTCTTGGATATTTTGAAACAAAATTCTATTTACTCAAAAATGGCTCTAAGGATTTTGATTAAAGTCCATCCAATCATAGAGCCTTATGTCACAAATAATACTTACTAAGCTATATGTCCCAAAAAATTACTAAATATTCACCAGTGACATTAATATATATACTAAACTATGGTTAACTTTGATTTATAAGCATTTTTCTTTTATAAACGTACACAGTCGACCAAACGTATATGAGAAAGTTTCTGCAATGAATATTGTGCAATTTATTATTATATCAATCATCATCATTCTCTACACTCTCTTTACCTCTGTCCTCATTCTCACTATCTTTATCACTCTGAACTTCATCCAAAGACTCCCAAACAACACCTCCATCCATGGCATTGGATAATCAGCACTTCCTAAATGCATTCACTGTTACTTCTGGATTTATCTCTTGCTATGAGGCCTTGAAGGCCTTCTCAAAGCGAGGCAGTACATGGTAGAGGGTAGCTAAACTGCATCAATGAATGCACCAAAATAGTGCGACATTCCACTGCAGGAATACATTATGGGAGGAATTGGATTGTGATTAGTGAATATATATTAGCCATCTCACGAAGAAGAAATTTTATTATTAGCAGTGCTAATAAAGGAAGATGACCGTAACAGGCAGGGCCGGCCCAAGCTACGGGCGAGCTGGGTGGCTGCCCAGGGCGCCAAAGTTTTGGCATTACTTGCAAGTGAATAAATATTGGATATCTATTTATATCGAGAAACAGGATAGGATCTTGACAGCATTCCTTTTAATTTTTCCTCATAATTTTTATATAGCGATGAATAAATTAACATGTACTTTGTAAATACCTCAACAAACATTAACGGAGGAGGGTGCCGGAGGGATATCTCGCCCGGGGCACCAAAATTCCTCGGCTGCCCCTGGTAACAGGTCCTTATTTATTTACTAGAGGGTCTGTGGGATGCTTGGCCTCGCTCAGGCCACTTAGGGCTGGTGGGGGAGAATCACATGTTCAATAATATTATTATCGTCTTCATAGTTCTCCTGCACTTCATACAGTGGGGATGTAAAATTTGAATAGAATTGAAAGCGCTGCCCTCAGCAGTAAAATATTTCTCATTTTCATCTTCAATTCTTCTATATTATTCTATATCATTCAATGTGTTCCATCTGTTTATGAAATTACGTTTGAGACAGCAGTTATAGTAGAACAGATATACAAATAAACAAACAAAGTTTTGATTGGATAAGATTTAGAAATTAGCGCAATGAGCGAATGCAAATTGCGCAGGGACTATAAGGGTGGTGTTCAAGAAAAACTATAGGCAGTCGACTCTAAGTTATTTGAACATGCGCACGAAGTTTGGTGAAAATAAAAAAACCGAGACAGCAGTTATCGTAGAACAGACAAACAAGATGGTAAAGTATACACCATAAATGGAATACACAGAGATTTCAAAGGCATTCTTAATGGGAAATACGTATGAAACGGTATTGAAAGATTGGGCGATTCTCAAATTATATCGTCTTGGGGACTATCTTGTAGTATATGTTGTTCTCCAAATAAATTTTTTTAATCTATACCTTACATGGAAGAGAAATATATGGATTTTTAATTGTTTGCTGAGAGAACCGCCTTAGAGATCGATGTAAACAAAATATGCGATGTTTGTCGCAGGATTTTCTAGAGTTTCTATCTCCGAAACTATAACTCGTAAGTATGTAGTCTCATGGACTTTCTTGTAGTAAATATTGTTCTCTATTCAAATAAATTTTTTAATCTATATCTTACAAATCATAGAAGAGCTGGGGAGAGAAAATGTGGTATTTCATTGTTGCTTGACGGATGCCATTTAACAAGATATGAATATAAGTTTATTAAAGTAATTATGTAAAGTGGAAGTTCTAATTGATGGATTCAGTTCAAATCACAATTGGGTGATAAATTTTAATAACGATCACTCCTACTTAATTTAATTAAAATCAAAATTAATCCAATCAAGTTCTCCCTCGGGATTCCCTTCTCCTGCAAGAATCCTTGAAGGACATTAAACATTGCTCGGGCTGACTCGTGAGCTTTGAGAGGCAGACAATATAATATATCTTTAAAAATTGTTATCTTCCATACATATCTATTTATTTTATTTTATTTATTCAATAATTCCACATACAGCTTTTGTAGCCATTTTACAGTGCAATGTGTTAACAATAACAATAGACAAACACATACATCCATGCCCTAGGTGGAGAAAAACCCACCTAGGCGGGATTCGAACCCGCGACCTTCGGATTGGCAGGCAAGGACGTTACCCCGCCGCCACTGAGACCGACACGAAAACTAAGAAATGAGCAATATGTCCTTCAGTGCTGACATCAACCTGAAAATCAAATGCCTTGGACTGTCGCAGACGCTCGACGAGTGTCCTGATCTGAGCCTATCACTTCAATCCTTTGCTTAACCGTGTTGTTTGAAAGGGGAATATTTTTCAGTTTTTTGGCCTCATCATCTCCACACACAATCCTAGTCATGTCAATAGCAGCCAGTAATGTCTCCCTGATGGTGTGTGGTTTCTTGCATCAAGCAATTCGATATCTGACTTCGAATGAAGCTCTCAGAGCTTGGTCATATATCGAAAGACTTTTTCAAAAGTGTAGCTTCTGTCGCGTAAGCTCTTTCTTGTGGTGCTAGAAGAATCATATTGGCTTGCCCATATGCTCTATGTGGTTATTTTTAAATTGTCGTTTTAGTTTATTAGTTGTCATGCTCTCAGAGACAATACCACCTGATACAACACACATTGAGTTCTTTCTTCACTCTTCATGTGTACACTAGTAAATCCAAACAGAAGGAAGGTCTCGTCGTACTTTCTAACTCATTTTGCGCAGATGGTCTTCATTTCATTTTCTGACTTGCTTATAAGAACACAGATCAGATGACTTTTGCAAGAAACGATCCATCTCGATAGGATGCGATGCGTAGTAAAAAACCACTTTCTAAGGAACTTTTACTTGCTATCACACAAGACAGGCACAGACTGACAACTAAATGAGACCGACCAAGGAACATCCTAATACCACGAATGAGCCATGGAGACGAGAGGCACAGCATTGCGTTACCAAGAGAGAGAAACAAATAAGCAGCATTCTCGTGAACTGAGGCTCTGCTCAGTCACACTTTCAAGTGGTAAAAACAATATCTCTATGATAATTGAATCCTTATGTTTTAGTCTTCCATCAAGAGAGATGTTTATCACATTCCATGAGAGTCTGGACGATATCATGAGCCAGTGGATTAAATACGGAATATTAACATTTTACTTATGCTTTCACATTTACAATTGATGAGTACATATCTTGAAGAAGAAAGTAAATGTATCTCAGATGAGTTTGCGATCCCAAGAATGATCTTCGCGACCCCTTGGTTAGGAAGCTCTGTACTAGAGGCAAGACTGACACTTCGTGGCAGCCAATCGGATTCCGGACAGACACAATAAAAAAGTTGCCCTTGCTCAATTATAGTATGATTGTACTTGGTAAGCAGTTGTAGTTTAAACAGTATGTTTTCCCGTTATAGCATGTTTTATTTCATGAACATGCTTTTGTTTTTGCTCTGTCCGTCCATCTGGGCAATCAATTAAATTAAAATAGCAAGTAAACAGCAAGAGATATAAGACTGAAATTTGCAGGGTGTGTGTGTGTGTGTGTGTGTGTGGTCTGTTAATTGCATTGCCAAAGGCATTTGTTGTAGAAATGGGTGAGTAGCAAGAATTATCAAAATTTTCAAATTGAGATTTGGAGCAAATGATTATAGAGTAAAACCTCGTTATTTCAATCCCGGATAATTCAAAATAGCGTGTAATTCGAAACTAAGAGCAGTCCCCTGCCAACATCATAGGATTTTGTGTACTTTTTAGCACAGATTATTTTAAATACGTCTACAATGAAATTAGAAGTCATGATCTGGTCCGGTGATTCACGAACATTTGGTTTAATTCTAAACCTTTACTCATATTGTGTGTTTAAATGGAAAGTTCATGTGCGCACATGACAAAGGCATTACGTTTTTGTTCACCATTTCTTGCAAACGAAATATACATTGCCCTCCAAACAGATAACTTCTTTTTACTTATTTAATAGTCAATGTGAAATAAAATCGTAGATGATACAAATATACGAATCCTCTTATCCTTTCATCATTAGATCTCTGACGAAGTTTTGTTTACGCTTTTGGTGCGTCACGCCCTATGAAATGGTTTAGGCAGCGGTTCTGAACCATTTTCAGTCGATGTACCCCTTGGTCTCAATAGTGAGACTTCACATTTCTCCTTTTAATGAGGACTTAACTTTTATGCCAAACTACGTGTAATAGTGTATTATAAAAAGACAAGATACACATCTAGAAAGACTTTCTTTTCCCACGTACCCCCTGTTGGTATATGTACCCCCAGTTCAGAAACGCTGGTTTAGTGTGAAAGATCACTCACTCAAGTGGATCGAGAAATTCAAGAACCAAGCTGAAATGAAAAGAAGGTGCAAGAGCCCACTTATCTCAATCCTCATGATCACTAACTTCCCATCACCAAAACCTTCCCCTGAAGAAGTGATGACCGAGGGATTCTTTGCCTTGCTACTACACCTCATCTTCTTCTATTTTTCTATTCTAATAATACCTATTATAATAATACACTTAATGATCTCTGTCCATGATAGTTGTGAGTGAGAGGGAAGGGAAATGGAAGGGGAATGAGGGATGACTGGGATTGAAGAGGAATTAGTAGGGAGGGAGAAGTAGGCTAGGAATGGACAGGATTAAAAGGGAGTAGAGCTGGAGGGGATTGGCGAGAATGGAGGAGCGACAGGAAATGGGAGAGACATGGAAAGGATAGTGAAAGAGGAGGGGGAGGAAGAATTGTTTAGAAGAGGTATGAGGTTTGTTTGGAGTGGGGGATGGCAATGCCAAAAAATATAGGTTCTTACCTTAGTAATTTGAGCACTATCTTCAATGTTATTCTCACTATCACTGTCTGAACTGATACTTTCTTCCGAATCACTTTCAAGTAAGATTTTGATCTACTTTTCATCACCAGTTATTGCTTGCCTTTTTCTATTGGTTGACACCATGATAACTTTGTCTCTTTTAATCTCTTTGAAATTTATCATAAAAGTAACAATGGAAAAATAATGAACAACAGCGTAAATGTTTCCCTCAGAGTGGCAAGAGAATATTTTTTGTGTGAACCAAGCACTTCCCATGCACTCTGATCATGCTTTCGGTCAAGAGGTAGCATTGTAAATATCTTTGAATGGGCTTGTTTGTGCATTGATATCAGATAAGTGTTTCTCTTTCTCACTCTTATTATATTGTTCTCAAGAAATGATGAACCAAGCACTAGCCCAGATCCTCCCTTTCCATCTAGCTCTCAAGTGTTGATGCATAAGAAAAAAATATTCATCTTAAGAGTGAGGGACATCACAAAGCAGATAAACATTGCCTGCATCACCTTCCACTATACAGTAGCTTTTGTGCAGAGGTTCGGTTAGTCTCAGCATTGAATAGGGATTTTTAGAAGCCACAATTTGCATAACTATGCGAAAATTCAATCACAAAATTTTACATATAATATAGGCAAAACAATAACAGTAAAAATTGCAGAATTAAGCACAATAGGAAGGTCTAAGGTTACTGTTTTGAAATATATCAAGGTTTTTCAGATTTAAGAAAATTTATTGCTTCAAAAAAATAAAGAAATCTAGCGATCTCTGCCACATACCTAGTACACAGGACAACTGCATATGAAGTTTTCATTCTGCATTGGATGACATCACTGTATCTTTTGTTGCAGATGTAGAAGGCCTTCCCATTTTATGGAACACTAAGATCATCCATAAAATACGTCATGCTTATGTTTGCCTTTTTAGTTCTCCCTTCCCTTCTCTTAGGTCTCGTGCACACAGGGATAGTAGAAAGGGTAGTCAAGTAGGCAAGTTAACTTGTCTGATTTTTGTAAGACGGTGTTGTAAGCAAGTGCTGTCTACATGAGGGAAAGCATTTCAAGACAGTTCAGTAGTCACCATGAATCGCTGTCATAAGAAACGAGTGATTAGAAATGTTTCTAAATTATTGTATGCTGAGATGATGGAGATACTTGAGGATGAGATTAGCAAGAAAAAGAGTGAGACCTGGATTAGGAAATGGATAGCAAGGAGAAATATGCACAGAGGCTCTGCTTTGCTTATGAGAGAACTTTATTTGGAAGATTCAGCTGAGTACAGATTGTGCTTGAGGATGTCACGAAAAAGTTTTATTGCCCTACTAAATTTAATTACTCCTGAAATTCAATGCCCATACACTGTAATAAGAGAAGCCATACCAGCAAGAATTAAATTGGAAACATTTACGGAAGTCTACAACATTGTTTTTGAGTTCTGCAATTTCGAGATTCGTACTTTTCGTTGCAATGGTTGACAAAATTTGCCAGTTTTAAATTTAAAAAATACCCATTTTTTGCAGTATTAAATAAAATATCTCAGCTAATTTGGCATGGGTTCGTATTCACTTTTCAAGAAATATAATTGTTGTTCTTTTTTTCAGTATTATAATTGAAGTTCTGAGTATGTACCTTAATTTTTAAGTAATTTTAAAATACAATTAAAAATGGCTTGCATCACAGTGAATGCTTTTCACATGGCATACTGAAATGGAAGTTTTGGGTCCAAAAAGCCCCCTTACATTGGAAATTTTTGATTTTTCTAATAGTCTGGGTGAGGTTCGCAACATACCTATGTTACAAATAACTTCAAAAATTATCGCGTTAGAAATACAGGTCGGACAAATGAATAACACACACTGACTCAACTGTCTTCAACACTTGACTGGCCTTGTTTGACACGTCCCAACGAGGAAAGCAAAGGGCCAGTGACGTGGCAGCACAAAATTTAGTGGTGGGGGAGGCAAGTGCGCCAGAAAAATAGAACTGCTTTCTATTCACTTTCCTGTCTTACCAACTATTCCCACTAATGGCTTTGCTCCTGGATTCAAGGAAAGTTGTTGTCCACACGGGGATAGTAGTGAAAGGGGGGGGTTATCTCTTATGGGGTGAATTGGTTCTAGAGTAGCGAGGAGCAAGTGACCTTCCTATATGTCTGTTCTTTCTACTATCCACCTGTGCACGAGCCCTTAAACTCGGTGCGATACGCTAAGTTCATTTATTTCGAACCCAGATAATTCGAAGTTGTATTTTTGTGGTTCCTTGAACTTCGAAATAATGAGGTTTTACTGTATATAGAAAAAGTTAAAAATTTTTAACTATTTTTGTGACCATTAAAGACATCTACAATAATGCATAAGAAATTGTTTTGAAAAATCAGTGATCATCAGGAGAGGTCTTCTTAGCAATGTAGTACCCAATAGCCATTAGATTATTAGAATATACGTTTTTAATTAATTAATGAAGACATTACTTTATATACTGCAATTTCATATATTGCTAACTTTATAAAGAGCTATAAGTTTATAATTGTAAATAAACTTCAATTAATGAAATGTGCTTTTTGATATTGCATCACCAAATGAAGCTCCCATATTTTGAAGTAATTTTTAAAAATCTATGAAATATTATATTGATATATGCCTAGTACTGATGAGCTTCTGATGCAATCCAGGATCACTGTCAACACACAAAATGTTATTTGACTCCCATCTTATTAGCTTACTTTTCAGAATGGAAATAGCCTTATAGTTTCTTTCTTTGTGTCTGTCTGTCCCCCTCTATTAACTTTTGAACCAATAGACCAATTTTCATGATACTTGGTGAAAATCTCTTGCTACTTGGGCCAAACTCACGAGGATTGTTTTTGCTGCGATAATTGAAAGTCCTGGGTTCGATTCCCGGAACTATAATTCGCATGTGATTTACATGGAAAATCTGAAATCCACCGTGCAGGGTAATTTTCTTTCGCACAGTAAAAGTATCTTAAAATTGTAATATCAGAGCGGGATTTGTACTGTTCTTTGAGGAAAGGAATGGAGATTCTAATTTTTATTGTAAAATGTTGCTTATTTATCATATTTCTTTGAATTTTGCATAAATACTGGCATTTTTGCAGTTTTTATCACTATATGGAGTGTTGCCATTGCAACAACTATTGTTGGATTCGGATTCGGTGTAGTCCAGTACATACATGAAATATTTTTGTCATACAACTACACATGATCAATTTTGTTTTCCATTCAAATGTATTTGTAATATTTTATAACGCTAAATTATGAAATTTGGGAATATAAAGAGCAATTCATCTGTGGTGATTTTAAATCTATTAAAGCCAATATAAGTAATTGCCGCACCACATTCAATTTATTGTTTTAAATGTAAAATTATGTGGAAAGTAGGCATCGTAAATTCTGTTTGGATCTTCTTGTTTTTCTGTTCAAATAGTCCTGTTTACTGGCACTGGAGTTGAAACTCCTCCTGTAGAACAGATACTTTTTTAATAGCACTTTGAAGTGTAAACTCTATTCTTGTGCATCTAAGTAATTGTAGTAGATACCTCAACTATTTATTCATTGTATTTAAAGTTTCAGAAATTTTGAGGAAGAAGTTGTACCATATATACTTGTGTATAGGTTGAGGTTTTAAGACCAAATTTTTAGCAAAAAAACTCGGAGGTCGACTTATGCACGAAAAATATTTTAGATAGGTTTAAACCGAATGGCGGCCGCTGGCATAGGGCCATGGAGCCATGGCCCTACCAAAATTCACTGAATGAAAAAAGCGCTATATATAATTGTTTTTGAACAGATTGATTTCATTTTTGAGTCTTGAATAAGTTTAATTTGTCATGAAGCAGCACAAATACTCCAGTCGGTAAGAGAATTTACGGGAAGAGTGGTTGCCGAGTCCGGTGGGGAGTTCTCCCACTCCAACTTGCATCGCCGAGCCACCGTCTAGCTGGATCGGTCGCAAGAGGTGAAACGCATGCGCACTGCATGCTTTTCTCCCTATCACCTACCCTCTCCTGCGCTTGAGAATATCTACCATTGGGGCCAAGTTCAGTTTGGCTTGGCTCGGCCGGCCTTCAAGCTAGTAGTATTGGTGAGCATGAATGTTTCAATTCTCCGCAATGAATACGATAGGTGCTTTATTAAAACAACCATTTCATCATTGTCTTACAAGGATGAACTCGAAATAAAATGAATGGGAAGATCCCCCCCTAATTTGAATTTAGTTAAAAAGCAACAGTGTGCTAACAAACAGGAAAGGTGTAAATTTAATGCCGATATTTATTCAAAGAACAATTGGCTTTATGAGTGTAATGAAAAAAATGTGTTTTTTTGTTTTCCTTGTGTTCTTTTCCAAGGAGACGTCAGCTGGTCGAGGAAGGGGATTTCGGACTTGGTATACATTTGGGAAAAAATGAGGGCTCACGAAAAATCTAAACAACATATAAACAATGTTTTGAGTTTATCGTTGCTGGGTAAAACAAATGTTCAAGGTCAGTTTAACTCACAGTATCAGCTAGCTATATCTAAACAACGAACAAGTAGATAAAAATAGGTACATATTAAATTTGATTATAAACTGTATACGTTTTGGTGGGGCATTAGGAATTGCATTGAGAGGACATGATGAATTGGGTGAGTCACAAAATAGGGGTGTTTTTCGTGAGTTAATCCAGTTTAGTTTTGAGTTAGATAAAAACTTAAAAGTTCACCTTAGTCAATCAGCTGTGTTTAAAGGTAAGTCTAAAACTATACAGAATGAGTTGCTGGAAAGCATGTTAGAAGTATACCATGAAGAAGTTCACAAAGAAATTCAAAAAGCTGATTATGTAGCATTGATAGCCGATGAAACTACTGATGTCATGTCGATTTCAGTTAGTCATTGTATTATATTACATTGTAGGCAGAAAACCGGTAGAAAGTTCCTGGAATTTCATTAATTCTGATGGACATGATGCTCATGCAAACGCAGATTGTATTTTAAAACAACTCGACCCCCTAATTGGTGATAGTCCTAATAGACTTTATAGCACAAAGTTTTGATGGTGCTTCTGTTATGAGTGGATGTTTAAATGGCGTTCAGAAACTGATAAAAGGCAAGTATTCACTTGCTAATTTAGACCACTGTTACGCCCACCATAATCACAGAAATAAAAGATAGATTTCAATATACTGGACACCTTGTGGCTACGAATCTATTTGTGATAGAAGAATATGATAATTACAGCAAAAAAATTCCCTGACACGTATCTCAGTGAAATAATTGAAAAGTGTCCTTTTTTGGAACTAAAGAGACTGAAGAGTGAACTTCAAGTTTTTTACAAAAAAAAGGAATTGAGAGCAGTTTCTGGTGCAATACCATTTCTGTCGCTAATTTTGGGTGATGATTTGTGTGAAACATTTCAAGAGACAATAAAGCTTTTAAAAGTGATCATGATACCAATGTTGACATCAGAAGCAGAACGGTGTTTTTCAATGATGAAAAGAATAAAGACTTTTCTTAGGAATACAATGAAAGAAGAAAGACTAATTGTAAGTGCTTTAGGCATGCTATCGTGTGAAAAAACTTTTGTAAATAACATACATAGCTTCAACAGAAAAGTTATTGATTTATTTTCTAACAAGAATAGACTTTGTTTACTGCTCGTTTTAGCTGCGAGATACTTTTTTCATCTACTCAGTGCAGTACATTTTTCAGTAAGTAAAACATTAAATACTTTTTGTATTATAAATTTAGGTTTTTTAACATATGTTGGCCCTACCAGTTGAAACAACCACCTGCCACCACTGTTTAAACCCATGACTTCATTTGCCGTGCAGTTATTAAAATTTGATGGAATTTACACTCTTGTTGTACTTTAACTGTATCAATAACTATCGAATATTTAAATACCAATGTATAGAAATAGTAAATTACTACCGTATATACTCGTGTATAGTTCGAGTTTTTAAGACCAAATATTTGTGCAAAAAAATTGGTGGTCGAACCATACATTAGTAATACTTTTGAGGGTTTAAAATCTCGGATCTAAAAAATTATCTTTTTAAAAATATCATAATAAAAATCAAGATATTTTTGGTCACCCACCTCACTGACTTAACTTCTATGATATAGCTCCAAAACTTCCTATTTACCTTTAATTTTATCGATTTTCATTAGAACTATGTTGTGTTTTTCATTTTTTTCTTTTTCGAAGACTTATATACCTGTCCTGTATTATCTCGAAATTCTGATTTGATTGCGACCCAGTAGTATTTTTCATTATTTTTTAATACATTCTGTGGTGGGTTATGCATTTTAACCAAAATTTATGTAAAGAATTTCTCTTTATTTTGTTATAGAGCCGTAAGCCATACCTATATAATAACTCCATTATGTTACTCCAATATTGTTAATTCCAAATGATGATATCAATGTATAAAGTCACAAAGCTGAAGAATTAAAATGAGTTTATTTCATCTTGTTCGATTATCATTCATAACTTTTATTCAAGGTTTTATGAGTAATATGCGTCTATTAATTTTCGTTATATAAGCTTAATTTTCGTCTATTTGCTAGAAATTCTGCCACCATTCGTATGTCACATCTCGTAGTTAAAAAGTGATAAATGTTTTTCTTCTCAAGATCATGCAATAGGTTTACGATGTTTACAGTTTATTATTAGTATAGTATTATTATGATACTAAAAGCTGTTGTAAACCAAGACCGTTCTATATACCTCGATTGTGAGCTTCAATATATCGAAACGAAAAATGTCGATCCTGACGGAAATCTAGGGTGAAAGAGTAAGTAGAAAGCTAGGGTCGAATTATACACGAGATATATGAAAAAATTTAATTTTTTCGCCGAGAAATCGGAGGTTGAACTATACGTGGAGTCGAACTATACACGAGTATGTACGGTATATAATTTGGTGATCCTAAGTTGATCTCTGATGCTTTGCAAATAATTAAGCTATTTAAGTGAACCTAACATTTGGTAATGTGACAGCAGCATGACAGAAAACTGGCAGCAAGACAGATGCGCAGTATCGTAACTCTGCAACATCTAAATAAAGAAACACTTCATAGGTGATTTGTGGAAAGGCAGCATCACAGATTTACATTTCACATCCTTTCCTTCCAAGTTCACATTTGCCCTCACCAAGATATTGTACTATTCACTCATCTACTTATTACGGAAATTTGAAACTTACAAAATACAGTAAAACCTCTCATTAACGAAAATCAAGGGACCCAATTTTTCGTTTATTCATTATTCGGAAATTCATTGATCGGAAGTTATTTGGTGTTGCATAACTTGAGGGGTGCATTGCCTGTTAGATTATATGGGAACAACGGGGTTATCCAAATGAAGGCATATGCGCAGATACGGCGTAACTCTACTAAAATATGCCCATTGCATCTTTTCAGGAAAAAGTATCACATAAGTGGACGATATTCAAAATGCACCCTCAAATGTTTAATAACCAGCCATATTGATTTGAAGCTCCAACGACACAATGCTTTCTTATGGGAAAAAAGGGCCGCTTTCATTCATCTCATTTTCCAATATTTGACAGTGGTAAGCGCCAAATAACTGAAATGCAATGTTATTTTTTCTAGTATTGATTGGCAGGTTTTGCACGAAAACATCCTCTGCAATTTTTTATTATGCGATTTTTTTCGAGGTTGCAATGCGTGAAACTCGCTGAGCCTATCCTAAAGCATCTGTTGAGTCGCTAAGTTTATAAAAAAATATTGACAGCAGCGCCACTTCTTAACACCAATTAATAAACTACTATTTGACCACTATGGCGCGGGTTGCAAATATTTCAAAACGAAAAATGAAAGCAGCATTTTCCTCATAAGAAAGCACTGTAACTGTCGTTGGCACTCCAAATCAAGACTCCAATCAATATTTTTCACTTACCTTCTTAACAACACTCCAGCTCCGTCTTTGACGGATAAATTAACTATCACAAAAAAGTGTATAGGAACCACCTCACCACGACACATAACTCATTGCTGCAATCTTTTGTTGAGATTCCCTTTAACTGGATTAGGGGATTAATTTAATCGGGAATGATTTCAAATACAACACTTTTTTAAAAGATTTATTTAAAATACATCAACATTTTTTAAAAAATGAATCTATTTTTTTCTGTTTCAAATTCTTTGTGAACTCTCGGGAAACGGCAGTCTCCACTTCCCTAAAAGCAAGCATAGTGGCATCACTACAACTCTCGGACGAGATTGTCAATTGCGCGAGAATGCCAGAAACACAGGAAATACGTCATCATGCTAGAAAATGTGCTATGATTGGCTTGTTGTAAGCTTAACGCTAAGTGGCGCATTGGCGACTGTTTTCAATCGTTTTCCGTATGTATGTAACTGAAAAAAATGTTTGGCGAGCAAAATTTCGTTCTAAAGAGATAAATATAAATGGAAGTGACCACTTTTTCCCTTCGTTGTTCGGAAGTTTTCATAGTACGGAAGTTCGTAGTAAAGAGGTTATAATTAGGGATTTTGTATATTAGTTTTGTGGGACTGCCGTCAATTGTTCGCTATCCGGAGGTCTTTGCTATAAAGGGGTTCATAAGGTAGAGGTTTTACTGTATCACGCTTCTCCATTGGGTTGGATTGATTAGGGGTTGGCTTGGTTTTCCTTCCACGTTCATATTTGCACTCTCTGAGGGGTAGGTTCCTCCGTTCCTCTTACAAAAACATGAAATACAGATTTCCGAGGACCACATAGTACATCTTTCTGCCACTTAATCATCAATTTCGGCGCCACCTATCCTCCATGGTCCAACGTCAGTTTTGTTCTCTGTTCTCCTTTACAAAAATAACTTCTGGATGAGCGCCGGGACGAAATGCACAGTCTATCCCAAGTCATTCAATCTATTAAAAGGCATATACAATGTAACGACTTTTGATATTATGCAGTGGCACTGGGAAAGACCACGGACTGCTTCGCTGCTACTTTGACACAACGTAATTATATCAGAGTAAAGAGAACCTAACGTGGAACTTGATGGATGAACAAGTATTGAATACAAAAAAAATCGTTTTACTACACCTGAGAATCTGGAGTCAACTTATATACGAAAAAACAAAACTATTTATGAAAAAGTCAGGGGTGTACCTATACACAAGTATGTACAGTATTTCTTTTTATTGATGCTATCCATTGATTGGAGGAAGATTATTCCCGTGGAGGATTGAGTAATGTGAAGCTACAAAATCCTCCTTAACTGTTGACATGATATGGTTTAATAATTGGCAGGTTGCTGCGATCAATAGCTGGCCTCTGTGAACCCACTTGGCAAGAAGGATTACCATCAAAATGCCTGCCTTACTTCCACTTCATTGCAAGACTTCTCTCTGTTGTTATTGGAGGGGCCCATTGTAAAATATCTCCAGGTGATGTCTCTACTGATTTAGCTTTGCTGGATCTTCTTCAAGAAATGGAGAGAGCTGTTATGAGAGGTGATCACTTTATGCACTAATAATTAATCTATACTTACATATTTTAATGTCTCAAGATTTTTTTAATCTGTAGCAGGGATTCTTAACCTTTTTAGTCTCTCCCCCTTTCTGATATTCTTAGATAAGACCCTTTTTTCTAAGTCCTTCTCCTTCTCCCAGAAAAATTTTCTTTTATATTTTTAAGGGTTTTTAATCATAAAATTACTAGTAACAGTAGCCAATTTTTTACTCTCTCATATATGTAGTATGTAAAGAAAGTATTGTAATCGTTAAATAATTAGACTTCGATATTTTGATGGAAATAAACATTGTAGGTGTCCCTGGGTTCATAAAAGTGGTTTTTGCCATGCCGTCTGTCCGTTTGTGTTTCTAGGGACCAAACACATACATAAAATCAAATGATATCTTGTATTTATGTAATATATCATTTTTTGTAGACCCATTTTTGATAAAAATGATATTGCACAAAAATAAAGGGTAGTTTATTCTTGACAATTTTTAGAAAAATTTTAATTACTCAAAAATGGCTTCATAGAATTTTATTAAAATCAACCCAATTGTAGAGCCTGATGTCACAAACAATACTACATAAGCCATATATCTCTTAAAGTCACTATATGGCATTCAGTGACCTTATAGTGTTTGCTAAGCTACCTTACCTAAGCCCTATGGCGTCACACCTTCGCAGCAATCCACTACAGCCTATATGGTTACAATAAATCGAATGATACTTCATATTTATATATAATATTATTCATAATAGACACTCTGAAGAGGTGAATTATATTACAAAAAAAGAAAAATTTTAATTACTCAAAAATGGCTTCATAGAATTTTATTAAAATCAACCCAATTGTAGAGCCTGATGTCACAAACAATACTACATAAGCCATATATCTCTTAAAGTCACTATATGGCATTCAGTGACCTTATAGTGTTTGCTAAGCTACCTTACCTAAGCCCTATGGCGTCACACCTTCGCAGCAATCCACTACAGCCTATATGGTTACAATAAATCGAATGATACTTCATATTTATATATAATATTATTCATAATAGACACTCTGAAGAGGTGAATTATATTACAAAAAAAGAAAAATTTTAATTACTCAAAAATGGCTTCATAGAATTTTATTAAAATCAACCCAATTGTAGAGCCTGATGTCACAAACAATACTACATAAGCCATATATCTCTTAAAGTCACTATATGGCATTCAGTGACCTTATAGTGTTTGCTAAGCTACCTTACCTAAGCCCTATGGCGTCACACCTTCGCAGCAATCCACTACAGCCTATATGGTTACAATAAATCGAATGATACTTCATATTTATATATAATATTATTCATAATAGACACTCTGAAGAGGTGAATTATATTACAAAACAATTAAGGGTACTGTATTCGTGGAAAGCCATATATCCCAAAAAATTACTATATATTGTCCAGTGGCATTATTTCTGTACAAGACGTTCAGCACATGCCCTAGTCTAACATACTGTACTTTTCTGTTAATGCCACATGCTTATTAGTGAGAGATGATAGATGTGAGAAATTACAGTGCAAGTCACTTTGGTTCTGTTGCTACGCATTATTAACCCTTATACTGCCAGCCGGCCGATATATCGGCCCTTGGGGTATGTGCGAAAACTGCCACCGGCCGATCTATCGGCCGCGTTTGTTTACGCTCTGTCCCTCTCGTCTCTGTGAGTCAGATGGCTTTCATAAACACTTATCTGTTATTTCTGATGCTTACTCATCTCTGTCAATGAAAATCTCAATAGAATTGCAATACTTGCTTTATTTTTCGACTGGAAGAACATCGGCTGTTTTTTCCGCAGTAACTCATCTGGTGTTGCTTAGAAAAGGTCATATCAGTGATTTGTCTTGCCTGTAACAGTTACTTTTAGTCAATTGATATTTGATTTTTGGATACGGGAAAGGAGTTACTTCATTTCCAGTAATAATAGGTAAGGTATTTCCGTGTTTTTTAAAATAATTTTAAGTGCACGCGATAAAATGTGTGGAGGTGATGGGCGCAATGTTTAATTAAATTAAGTGTAATTATTGCAAAAGTTATGCCACGAGCATAAATATTTGTTTTCAGGTTAAAAACTAATAGTAAAAACTAATATTAACAAAATTACTAACGACAATTTTCTATGCACAATTTTTATAATCTAAATGTAAAAGTTGATATATTTTTTTAAATTAAACTTATGAATAAAATATTTTTCCTAAACTTAAATGCAGTTAAAACAACACAATTAAATTGTATTTTATATCCTGCATGTTAAAAGAGAATAAATAATAAAATTTAGCTTCAGAATGTTAATATTACCTTTTATATTAATTTCTATCCAAAATCGTACATATTCATCAAAAAAGCCATGGCATTTTTCGCATATACAACTTGATGGAGGCTGGCAGCAATCATCAATCAATCATTGGCACTGAATTTTTAAGCACACAGGGCAAAGGGTATGCTGACACCAAATGGTGCCGTTTATTTAAAACAGGTTTCTAAGTGTTTCAAATTGAGCTAACTTCTACTGTGTTAGTTTATGTAACAAATTCTTATCTCCTTAATTTTTTTTTCAATGTACAATTTACATATGACATGATAGCTTCATTTTTGGGCAGTTGGCAATAAGTTCTCATGGCCTAAAAGAATCCATGTAGTTTTTCATAAATTATTTCTACGTATAATAAATCCATCCGTCTGTCTTATATCCTTTATGGAGGTTATAAGTTGACAGAGCATTTGGATATATCAGTACAAGACTTATATAATCTAAACAGTTATATCATAAATGATTAAAAAAATTAATGCAGGTAAATTGAACAGCATTTATAAATATGAAAAATAGAAATTTTATGCAAAACTGACTTTGCTCCAGAATGCTTTGCATGCTCCCAGGATTTCTCATATTCCCCTCGAATCCTCATAAGCCTCTTGGATTTCTCATATTCTCCTGGATTCCTCATAAGCCCCCTGGAATGCTCATATGCCTCCCTAGGTTCATCAAATACACCCTGGAATCCTCATAAGCCCCCCTAGAATCCTCATATCTCCCCTGGAATCCACATATCCATACTGAAATCCTCATATGCCCCCTGAAATCCTCATAAGCCACACTGGATTCCTCATTTGCCCCCTGGAATCCTCATCAACCCCCCTGGAATACTCATATGCCCACCTGGAATACTCATACACCCTCTGGAATACTCTTATGCCCCATGGAATCCTCATATGCACCCTGAAATCTTCATATTCCCCCTGGAATCCTCATGCACTCTCAGGAATCATTATTTGCACCCTGGAATCCTCATATGCCCCTTGGAATCCTCATACACTCCCTAGAATACTTATATTCCCCTGGATTCCTCATGTGCCTCCCTGAAATCTTCATACGCCCCCTGGAATCTTTATATGGTATTCTCATGCGCTCCGTGGAATCCTCATATTTCTTCTGGAATTCTTATATGCCCCTGGAATCCTTAAAATCCCCCTGGAATCCTCATATGACTCCTGGAATCCTCATACGGCTCCCTGGAATTCTCATATGCCTCCTGGTAGTTCTCATATGCCCCTGGAATCCTCATATGCCCACTTGAATCCTCATATGCTCCCCACAAAACCTCATATGTTCCATGGAATCTTTATACACCTCCTGGGACCGGACCCTCATATGCTCCTCTGGATTTCTCATATGGCCCCTGGAAATGCCAAATGCCTCCCTGTAATACTCATACACTCCCTAGAATACTTATATTCCCCTGGATTCCTCATGTGCCTCCCTGGAATCTTCATATGCCCCCTGGAATCTTTAAACGCCCCCTGGTATTCTCATACGCTCCGTGGAATCCTCATATTTCCTCTGGAATTCTTATATGCCCCTAGAATCCTCAAAATCCCCCTGGAATCCTCATATGCATCCTGGAATTCTCATACGACTCCCTGGAATTCTCATATGCCTCCTGGTATCCTCATACGCCCCCTGGAATCCTCATATGCTGACTGGAATCCTCATTTGCCCCCTGGAATCTTCATATGCCCCCTGGAATCTTTATACGACCCCTAGTATTCTCATACGCCCACTGGAATCCTCATACTTCCCCTGGAGTCCTCATATGCCTCCTGATATCCACATACGCCCCCTGAAATCTTTATACGCTCCCAGGAATCCTCATGTGCCCTCTTGAATCCTCATATGCCCACCTGGAATACCCATACACCCTCTGGAATACTCTTATGCCTCCTGGAATGCTCTTACGCCCTCTGGAATCATCATATGCCCCTCACAAAACCTCATATGCACCCCACAAAACCTCATATGCCCCCTGGAATCCTCATACACCTTCTGGAATCCTCATATGCCCCCTGGAAACATCATATGCCTCCCTGGAATCCTCATATGCTGCCTGGAATCCTCATTCACTACCTGGAATACTCATATGCTCTCCTGGAATAGTTATCGATTGTCAGTACAATCTCAGTACACTTCAAAGAACTCCTTTTCAATTGGGACATTGAACAGTGACAAAATTTCCAGCTGTAGGAACTCTGCCCCTGGCATCTGTGATTAACCCCCTTTATGGGGATAGGAGGTCTAGGTTAAGCTGACATTTGCAGACTTGGGGTAGGGGGTATGGCCACTGCTTGTGTAAGATTTTTTTATTATAAGTTTGCTACTTTTTACGACAGCTTGTCCACCCCACATCTGCTCGTTGCCTTCGTTTCACTTGACATTAGAATTCTTTTCGAAATATTTAACTGATTTTTCAGAAACCATAACTTTACCTTGTTTACTCTAATAAATTTTCGTCATTGACATTTTAAGTGCATTAAAATACATTGTATCACTGTAAGAGTGCATTCAAAACTATTGCCATGCATAAGTATGCATTTTCTAATTTTTATTTAAAGAAGGTGGGTTACAGTAAAATCTTAAGTAAGACTAGAGGAGGGGATCACCCAAATGCTGGTGGTTGCTGACATGAGTGTATGGGGGGTCAAAAATAGCTAAACATTTGCTGTCATAATACTTGTATGACCCTTAGTGAATAAATATGCTTCACTTAAAACTTGACCACAGGACATATTTTCACGCAGCCTCTTCTCTGTGGTGGCCATTTTTTATTACATGCGTTGTAATGTATAATTATACTTAAACTATTTTAATTTCCAAAGTACGCAATATTTTCAGGTCAAATTTGAAATGGGTACTGATTATGATCTATATTATAACACAGTTTCATCAAATTTAAATTTATTTACAGTTACGGTTAGTACAAATGTACAATTTGTGAGTATAAAAGTATAATTCGTACATTTTATTTTTGTTACATAATTTATTGAAAATGCAATCCTAATGCAGTCATAATTACACAGAAAAATGTTTTGCAAGTCTCTATCCTAGTAATTAGTCACAGTATGGTAATGCTCAAAAAGTTATAAATGATTGATTGATTTGGTCTTTATTTGGGGTGAGATTGAGACTAGGAAGTCTCATCTTCCACCTAACCCCTCGTCGTGATACATATAGTAATACATAAAACATTAACAATGTAAATACAGGTAACAATAAAAATACAAGTATTTGAAAAGAAAAGATGTGATTTTGTGGGAAAAAATATGAACTGCTGAGTAATGGAATCCATGTAAAAAAAACCCACTGCAGGAAAACACCCACACAAGAAGGGGGGTATGAAAAACCTGGGAAACCTACTGAGATTCACTAAAGACATCACATAATGTTAAATGTTAAAATCATAAAGAGATAAAAAAATTGGCACAACACGAAGAGACTACATGATATGAACTAATGCTTGAAGCATTTCCTTTATCATATCTCACAGTCCAGCTATATTAGTTACACAGATTTGTAAGGTGGCAGTAGCCTACAACACCTACAAGGACACCTAAACAAACACACACAACATGAGCTGCTCTCAACAGGGCGGCTGTGAAACATGTAGTGATGCGTTTCCTTATGCATAGGCAAAATACATACTAATACATGCCTCTACTACAACGGTTGAGCAGTGAAACATGTAGTACGTTTCTCAATTATTTATAGGCAACACAAAAAGTACACTGAGTACCCAGGGACCCGTAATTAAAGATAATAAAAGGAACCCATCAGTCAATTGCACCGATTGCAACTTGAAAAATATGCTCCTGCTGCAGACATAAAATTTGGTAGAATGATCGGTCGTCAGATAAAATTAAAGATTCAACATTTGTCCCCCTTAGGGCTCATTTTTTATGTCGTTCTTTCTTTTCATATTCCCCATAATAAATACATGGCAATCTTGCATGGGTTTACAATATTACATTTCAAGATTACTTATATTTGATATATTAACCCGGGAATAGCTTTATTTTGTATATGAAAGAATAAAGTAAATTATTTGTAAGACGAAATTTGAAACCATTCCAAATTTTCATGAATGTAGGTAATTTTTCGGATAAAATAGAAAAATTTGGTATCTTTACCAATGCGAGTATTTAATTTCTGTCATAACCAAAAGAATACTATTAAATTTTAATTAATAGCAAAATTATTGTGAAATCTTGAATTTAATGCTTTCAGTTTGATCTGTGTTCATATGAATTTTTAAGTTTGTAGACTATTTCCAACATAATTGATGAAAATGAAGAACCAATTTTTAAAATTCTCTAATTTCACTTGATTAGAGGATTTATCATTTTGATAAGACTTATGCTCGATAATTATGAATACAAATTTTTAGGATC
Source organism: Tanypteryx hageni (assembly GCA_028673005.1). NCBI lineage: Eukaryota > Metazoa > Arthropoda > Insecta > Odonata > Petaluridae > Tanypteryx > Tanypteryx hageni. Next base: position 270,218,133 of record CM054112.1, read on the forward strand.
GAAAATACATAATATTATATATGAGGATGAAGGATATTGCCGTATACCACCTCAACCTCACCGTAAATCGTGAATCCCAACGTGATCTGTCTTCGCTTTCACCAGCGCACTCGTGATCTCTTGATCACTCACCGTGTTTGAGCAATGGAACTGTCTTTCTCGCTCCCGCTGTAACTAAAAGATGTTCATTATTATGTCGCGAACGCCATATCTCAACGACACATGTAATATACTTTATATATTAGTTTTTAATACTTCTTTTATTTTGCATTTGAATAGAAATACATGTGAAAATAGAAACATTTTCTTCTAAAATAGATAGCTTCTACTTGCGGTTGCTTACGTGGAAGTTGAATAAATACGTTCGATAAGCAAAATTCTATGAAAAATTGAAATATTTATTTCTTTTTGCAGAAAATAGTACAAATCCTGGTCCAATAGTACGATTGCCTTCTTTTAACAATTAAAGAAAAAGGCACTGAATGATGGATTTCGCATTTCTTATGTAAACTGAATGAGAGGAAAATTTCTGGAATCGAACTCGCGTCTTCAAATATCAGAAAAAAAATTTCCTCAACAGGTTGTCCTCAGTGGTCAAAGAACCATGAAAATTGGTCAATCAGTTCAAAAGTTAATAGGGGGACAGAAAGACTAAACGACGAAACAATAAGCCTATTTAACATTCTGGAAAATACGGAAAAATGCACGATTCAATGCTTTTTCAGAGTATTATTTTGATGCTAGCTTTGAAAATTATAACAACCAATATTAGGCACTGCTGAGTTTATCCTAATTCATTATAAAATCAGATACTCGCTTCCTATGCAGATGGTGGACATTGCTGTCTTCAGAATTGAACCCACTACCCAATCATATATAAAATGGCATTTTTTAATATAATGATGAAGAAAGCCTCCGCAATAAATTATTTGACTTTAATTAATACTAAACAAAAGATAAACTTGAAATATGTATGAAAATGTGACGTATTTCTTCAACACTGAGTGAACTTCGTTTCTCTTACGGCTGGCGATAAGTCTCTCTGTGACAGTCTTTGGTAATTTGAAATAAACTGAAATTGTATTAAGCTCTGATTAGTCTTCATTTCCAGAGATAACTATCCACTGTTACTATAAACATCTCATAATAATAATAGATATGAAACAAACAATAACAACACGTTCGAATTGTAGATTAACTTTGACCATTCTCAAATACCTTGTTAAGTTAGACTGACGAACAGTGGATAGAATTCGAGTTTAGAGGGGATGATGGGATTGGAATTTGCAGAGCATCGACCTTTAAAAGAGGAAAAACCCACTCTGGTGTAATATCTAAAAGAATGTTTTCGAAGTACGAGGCACCGTGGTGGAGGATAAGGAATGGTAGAGGTCCTTAACTACAAGTGGCACATTTATTGAAGATTCCTCCCTCATCCTCCTTATCTCGTGCTTCCTGGAGAAGGATTAACACCAGGGAACCATTCCTTTCACAAATGGAAGGAAAACCCAAAGGACAATCGGATAGCATTTCTTTCATGACAAGGTGGCAAAACTGGCCCAGCGGGGGACAAGCAAGACTCGGGAAAGGGATTTTAGGCCACTTTCCCTTGCTCAAGACATGCCGCCTGGGACAAATGCCTCTAGAACATAAACCCTATACCATCTGTTAACGAAATAACAAAATTTATTTTATTTCATTTTCATTACGTTTTCCGTTACTGCTATTTGAAAAATTTCGTTAACGTTTTTCGTTATGTTAATCCAAAATAATTCCATTATTTCGTTATTTTGTTACATTATGTGTAACATTTCCAGTATTGATTTAAACATATTTCATACTTTTTGGTTGGTGTACCAGTGGCAGATGACAAGTGTACCAGCAGTTTGAAGAGCATAACCTCTATGAGAGCATGTGTTTGACACAAACTTCACTAAGTTTTAACATGAAGTGAAGACTAGTTATTATTTTTAGCAGTTTTAAATAAGTTAGCCCAAACCTTAGTACTGAAATGACAAATAGTGTAGAGAAGATAGACACCTTTGTAAAAGGGAATGTATCATAAGATATAAGACAAAGTTTTGATATAAATTTTAGGGTTATTATGGTGCATTATGCTGAAGAAAATAAAAATTCTGAGGCCGGGAGGAAATATAATCTGAGGGAGTCAAATTTGCGAAGGTGGAAGCAAGCAAAACTTGAATGTCCTAACTCAACCTGGAAATCATTTAGTGAACCCAAATGAAGTCCATTTCATGAATTAGAAGAAGAAACTGTAAATTTGCGCTTACTCGAAGAATGGATGGAAAACCAGTGTTGTAGGAAATCATTAAACTGAAAGCTCATGAATTAGCATAATCACTGAACATCCCACTGCAAGAATTCAAGGCTTTTAATGGTTGGTACATACGGATGATGTTTTGTAATGGTTTTTGCCTGTGATGATAAACTTCTCTTTGTCAGCATTTACCTTCTGACTACACGGGTGAACTTATTGCTTTCCAGAAGGAATGTAATTGCGTCATGGAAAATTCACTATTACCTTCCGAGCCAAATGGGTAATGTAGATGAGACACCTATTTATTTCGACATGCCATGTAATAACACAGTTAACAAAGAAGGTGCAAAAAATGTTAGTATAAAAACTTTGAGGAATGAAAAAATGTGCATTACTGTAATGCTGTCAGTGTTAGCAGATGGTGCATAATTACCACCTAATATTATTTTTAAAATTGATATTAAAAAGTTTCTCCTGAAGAGACCTTTTTTAAATTCGAAGTCGTCTTCCTTTCTGGTTAATATGGTATATCTTAAATGAGAACTAGAGATCACTTTGTAAAAATATCACTTTATTAAAGAAAAGCAAAAACAACCGGTTTCAACTAAGATCTAGTGTCATCATCAGGTATGGAAGCAAGGAACAACTCAAAAATATATATGGAAATGTAGATAAGTGTAGGAGGGTAAGGTACAGACGGGGCCAATTAATGGACAGGGTGAGGGAAAGGTTAAGTCGAGGTATTGGGGAGGGGTGATGATACGGAAGATACAAAGCAGAGAGGAATGAGAGGGGGGAATAAGTTCATAGACGAGGTGAAGAGTATTATCATTACCATAGCTCGGCAAATATGGTTGCCCACTCACCAGTGCTGAGTTGATATTACCAGCTGGTGACCAGCTATTCACTATAGTAATTTTCTCATTGGAACTATGAACAATAAAGAGAAAGATATTGTGATCGAAGAAAATTTTTAAGTAAAAATTTTTTACTTGCAAATTTTGCTCTCTGCCGGTCAAACAGACTTTACCCTGCTATTCAGAATAGACTTACCCATCACAAAAGTACAGCAGATCAGTGGCCATCTAGAAGTGATCTAAGAGATTATGGTGATTCTGATATAAAGACACTCATTTGACATTTTCATTGTCTCGTATCAAAAGACTCGTTTGAGAAAGTTATTGAAAATATTCTTAGTGAATGGTATGAAGGTAAAGTGTTATGTAAGAAATTGAAGCTAGAAGATATTCTAAAATCAACAGTTTCACATGGAGAAAGATTTCCATTGCTCAGTAAGTTGATATCCATAATAGCAGTTCTTCTAACTTCAATGGTATCATGTGAGAGAGGTTTCAGTGTCATGAATTTAGTAAAATCTAAGAATAGGTCATAGTTACAGAATTCTAGTTTAGATGACATCTTAATGATAACAATCAATGGGCCCCCAATTAATTTGTACAAGCCAGAATGTGCTATTGATAAGTGGTATTTTTCCAGCAAAACAGTGCATCATACAAAGAGTCATAAGCACACAAATGAGGAAAAATAAAATTGTATACCTTCTGTGTTATAAGAGTAAAAGATAATAATAAACAATAGTTTTTAGAGTATTCCAATGTTGTTATTATTATTATGCTAAAAAAATTATTTCCTTTATTAATTTTTAGTTGTGGGAGTGGCGATTGTATTTTTTGTTTGGTGAGTAGGCCTTGGCATAATTTTTTGTGCTCTGATCATTACTATGTAACAAAATTTATAACTGCTCGAAACAATTTACTCTGTGGTCTTTGCTTTCAAAATGACTGACGTATTGGTTCAAGTTGGAGGAATGGTTATTTTCGAGCATGTGTTAGGCAAAGTGGGATTTAAACGAGCCTTGTAGGAAAGATTTTTTGCGTTCCATTGCCCTAGTGTGGAAATTTCTCCCTGTTTGCCCTATATAAATGGCATGGCAGTCATTGCAAGTAATTTTATATACCCCGCTCTTAAGTAGTATATCACATTTATCTTTAATGTTAGTTAAAATGTTTCTTAAATTGGTGAGAGTGTAGAAAGCTGGACGTAATTTGTCTCTAGGGATGATATTAGCAATTAACTGGGAAATATGGTGGATGTAGGGGAATTTGAACCAACGGTTGGTAGAGTATGTGTTCTAGTGTTAGTTTTCTCTGTTTCATATGAAGGAGTGTGTCTATTAGAGTGTGTGAAAATCCATTGGAGCTGGCTATTTGTTTTATGTCATTTAGTTATTTGTTGAATTCTGCCTGTGAGCAAGGGATGTGGGCTAACCAGTGTACTAAAGCATGATAGGCAGTGTGTTTATGCGGAATGGGGTGGAAAGGTGAGGAGGGAATAGTGTGATCAGTCTAAGTGGGTTTCCTGAAAATGGCAAATTGTAAGCTATGTGTATGACTGTGTATGGTTAGGCCAAGGAAATTGAGGGAATTATTTATTTCAATCTCTTGGGTTATGAATTGAGGCAGGATTACAGGTAGCAGCAAACTATTTCATTGGAAAGTGAAATTAATTACCTGTTTAGGTAATTTATGAGTATATTGTTATTGATTTAAATGGTTTCTAGAAATTTCACTATGGGACTGCCACTCATTTGAAAACTTATGCCTAAAGGAGAAAAGTCTTTTATTGGCACATAAAAATAATGCAAAATTTCTATTAATATAGCTTACCATTATTTATAAACCAGGCTTATCACTGAAAATTTACTTTAATTTTCACTTCTCTTCATCAATGTCAGGAATGTATCCATCTCTGAAAACCATTGAACAATCCTCTGAATACCTTTTGAGCATGAATTGTGCATGGAATTTATGATTTTATATGGTACCATTGTGTTTGAAAAGGTTAAATCATTTTTATTCTTACACCACTGACAGGTTTCCCGCATAAGGGATACAAAGCACAAGCAACAGAAATGGCAGGTGTTGTCAAACAGGTGTTGCTTCCACTTCTTCCTTTGGCTTCTTCTAAGTTTGTTGAGGCTCTTTCTATGGCGCTGACTCCTAAACCAATGCAGCCCTTATGCAACCAGCCAACCATCCTCTTTGCCAAAGGACTTCTCCATGCACTGCATGGTTCAGGTTTACATCCTGCTCATTTGCACCTGTTGGTGGAATCAGCTCTAGAAACAGCATTAATAGACAAGCAAAGTGCTTGTCTTCTCTACGATGATGTGCCAAAATTGCTCCATGTTCAAGGTTAGTTTAATATCCTTTCAAATTCGTCTACCCTATATCATGGCTAGGAATGGCCAAGCACTGAAGGATGCAAATTTCCACAGGGCCCCTCTGATATATGTGACATCTGAATAATGAACTTTTATTGCAGTTTATTTTACAAATTATTGGTTGACAAAAATATTTTTAAGCTTTAAGTATACACAGTCAACAGTAGATAATTCTGTGATTTATGAGACCCCTCTTTTAAACATATAACTTTTCAAAGTGTTTTTATTGGAAATCAGTTTAGCAAGTGTTTTTTTAGTATATGTTAATGCAAAATTTGAACCCAATACTTTAATGATCGAGATCTAGAAACTTTGGAGGCCTCGCATCTGCCGGAATCCCCCTTTTGCCAGCCCTGATCGTGGCATATAAGTCAATCTATAAAAAATATTTGAAAAAACTAGGGTCCACTTATACACAGGGTATAGAAATGCAAACATTGAATTCTGGGAGACTGATGTAGAAGAATAGTAGCAGAATGTGGTAGATCCTCCACCACGGGTGATCACCATCTTGAGTAAGAGTGATGAAGATTCAGATCATGAGAAATCAAAACTTACTGCCAAAGAGTTATCAGATATCCTTAACATGGCAAACAAGCTAAAAGAGAAGGTAATAGAGATCGATCCATTAATGGAGAGGAGTTTTAAATTCAAGAGAGGTATTGGCCCTGTGTTAGCCCATTATGTTGAGATTTTTAAAATTTTGACAATGAGCGGAAGGCAGCTCCAAATAACAGAATTCTTAAAGCCTACATTTTCTTCCGACTGCAACTGATGCCATTCTCCATCACCTTCATCCCAAGTTTTTTGCTGATTCATGTAAGTCTGAAAATTTTAATAAAATTATTCTTTTTTCATTTATTTATAAGGATTCTCTTTTACGTCTCTCTCTCTTAAACCTTCTATTATATTTGATTGTATCTTGCATTCGTCCTTATGTTTTTCGTTTTTATTATGCGAGTAGTCCTTGCGAGTCAGGGAACCATCGCCAATTCATATTCTGCTTCGGAAATTAAATAACATTGTATTTTCTTCCACTTTATTTGCATGTTTTTTTTGTATTTTTTGGTCCATTTTCTATAAATTTCCTATATATTTTTCATCTGTCTTGTCTGTGATCACCAATTTAACAAAAAAAATCATGCTAAGTTTCGTTCTTGCTCGGATGGGAAGCTAACCCTGTATTTTAGATTGCCTTAATTACTTCTCTCGTGATTTTGGCTTTTGCAGTGTTTTCCAGGTACATAACTCCCGCAAAAGCCGAGGTCTACCTGTATATGACATATCATAAGTAAAAAGCACCTATTTATTTACTTATTTATTCATAATTTTGCATACAGCATTATCCCTAATTTACAGTGAAATAATAATTAATTAATAAAATTCTAAGTGAATACAATAGGTATAACCAAAATATACAGTGAAAAGAATTAACAATGATTGTGTTAAAAGATGACTGTGATAATTTAGGTGAAATATGTGTGATTCCTAGCTTAATGAATGATTTTATTGATAGGAAAAAAGGATCAATATGTGGAGGTAAGGTATTCAAAAGAGAAGAAAGATGAAAGAATAGATTATATTTGGCTAAAGAAATCCTCAGAATAGACACAACATAAGGAAGAGGAACAAATAGTTCTGGGTGGAACTTGGAAATTTAACTCAGGGCAGTTTGTAACAGAGTTTAATATATTATAAATAAAGAAAGATCAGATTTAGTTTGAGTTGAAAAAAGATTATTCTAAGAGAGAACAGATAAAATAGCATCATTAAAAGTACACACACAAGCATTTCAATATTCTAAGGAAAAAATTTAGTACTGTCAAAGGAAGAGAGATTAGAAACAGAAGACATAGAAGTACAATATGTTATAACAGGCAGAAAATTACATCCTGAGTGCTGAAGGATCTCCAATATCTGTATAACAATAGAAAATGCCTAAGAGGCACATTGCTTTATTTTTAATTGCTCTAATATTGTCTGAAAAAATTGGTATACTATCAGTAATTACACCAAAATATTTCTACTGTAAAACACTAGTCAATAGATCTGAATTAATTAATGCAGTAGTTGAAATTTATAGGGTTTCTGTGAAGGGAGATAGTCATGATATTACATTTCTTTAAATTTTATCTTAGCTTCCAAACATCACACGAATTTGATACCAAATTAATTGATTCTTGGAAGGATGTACAGTTAGCTATGGTAGCAACCAGCTTAAATATTTTGCAGTCATCTGCATAAAGAAGTATGTGGACCTCCAAATAGTGAAGGAGGGTAGCCAAATCATCAACATACAACTTTAACAGGTAGGGCCCAAGGACACTTCCCTGCAGGACACCGAAGGGGATTGGAGACCAATCTGATGCAATACCAAATAGTACCACCCTCTTTGTACGGTTTTTCAAAAAACTACTCAGGAGATTTAGGAACTTACCATGAATATTAAAGTGGTGGTTAAGTCTGTGAATTAGAAGGCTGTGATTTATGGAATCAAAATCCTTAGAGAAGTTGAGGAAAACAGTGTCTAATTGAAACTTATTTGCCACTAGGGGTTATCCATCAAAATCGACGGTTAGCAGAGAGGGACTGCAGAGATCCAGCTCGCAGCTCCCACGTGTGGTGACTAACTCACACATCATCACCCATCCTTCCTTCCAACTGCCTGTCTCCTCCTACTATCCTGGTAGCATTTGACTGCCTTCAAATTTCATTCAGATCGAGTCACTCATATAACCACCGTAACCTATATCAAAATTCTCTCTCTATTCAGAATATCGATAGAGATGCACCCCCCTCCTGATTGAAATTCTGTTATTGCATGTAGTCTAAATTCTAAGTTGGATCGACATTAGGATAAGTTGCAAGTTTCGTGCAAATCGATCCAGCCGTTTTTGCACTATTGCCGGTTTTTTAGTTGCCCCCTCTCCACAATCCCCCCTCCTGATTGAAATTCTGATGTGATAAATATCATCAATAAATGGCAACCCAACACTCCGATCTCAATTTTTTTAAGTGCCTGCATATCTACATAGTAAGACCTTTTTTTGACACCTCAACCATATTCCTAGGTGCTGCCATTGTCTCACATGTTCTACCATAGGATAAAAGTGATTTAAATTAATATATAGATAGCATCAACAGCATGTTGTTGAAAAACTGCCAAGTTGGTTGGAACGGCCAGGAACAAATCCATGTTGCTTTGTGGAAAGATGCGGTGATGTGAAATAGTAAAGGTGGTTCGAAATGATCCTTTCACAAATGGAGGAGAAAATTGAAAGTGAAAAAATAGGATGGTAATTAGTTACATCATATTATGAACCAGATTTATGAATGGGAATTACGTTAGCAGATTTCCACTTGAAGGAAAAATTACCCAGTGAGAAACCGGTTAAAAATAATAAATAGAGGAATAAGAAGAGAAGAAGCGCATTTACAAAGAAATAAATGGCTGATACCATCAGGGCCGGAAGTATGATAGTGGAAAATTTTACAGAGGAATTGAAAAACTTCTTGGGAGGTTGTTTGAAGTTGAAATAGAGAAGAATTACATACAGGTGAAAGGGAATCATCATTATCAAAGTTCAGAGGGGAGTTAGTATGGGATGACAAAGAATTAGAAAAGAATTTATGAAATAAAGCAGATCTGTGAGAACCCACAGTATTAGTATTATCATAATAAATTTCATCTGGGATCCTAGAGTGATTGCAGTGAACATTTACAAAACACCAAAATTTCTTAGTATTGGAGGAAACAGAGTCAGATATACAAGTATTTTTTGTAAACTCAGCATAGTTGCGGTGAATTAAAATTTGGAATATCGCCTTAAGTCTGGAAAAGATTTGCGGGATTCCTCACTAGGGTAGGCTTTCCACAAATACCAAGCATGATTTTGGTTTTTCAGAGAATGAATTGTTTCAATTTTAAACCAAGATGGGAACTTCTTAGATTTAGGAGTGACAAAAGGAACAAAGTCCTTCAGCACACCATCGATCAAGTATATAGTATAGATAGGATAATAGGCGAATATAAGTTTTTAGATACTTCTAGAAGTGCTACAGACCTGAAATTTTTAATGTTGAAAGATTATTGGATACAACTGATGGAAAAATCCAAAATACCAAAAATGTTGATTTTTAGATGGGTTTTTCTAATCCCATCATTTTTTTTCTGCTTTCCCTTTCGTGGTCAGTGGGTCATATGCTTCCCACTAATTTTTTTATATCCTAGGTTCACTGGATGTTATAATTCCAACATTTATTTTGGATCAGTTGGATAAATAATTCCCACATTTTTTTAAACATTAGTATTAACAACATTAAAAATATAATTCATTAACAAATGTTATAGTGATTATTAATAATAGCAAAAAGTTGTAATATAACCAAATTTACCTTACAGTAATAATTGGGCCAGGAAAAGGTTAAGAAAGCACAGAATCTGAGCAAGGTATTATAAAATTGCATTTTTAAATTAATTAAAATTAATATAGAAACTCTTGACAAAAATAGTTCTGTAGCTGGAAGAATGAAGTTAATTTTTTGAAGGCTAAATTCATAGCTGTGCCAAATTAGCATAAAAATTTGTTTTCAATATGAAAAGAGAGACATGGAACAATGGATAATATGAACTACCATGGCAGTGACTACAATGCTTTTAAATGGGAATTGATGATCTATAGTGTAACAGCTTCAATTTACTGCTCTTAAAGGGAATCATTGGTTTTAAACTACTATGTAAACTCATGACGGCATCATAATCCTAAAACACAATATTTTAGCAAACAATGAAAAATATTTTGTCATGTTTTGTATTTTTTTGTGAAATTTTTAACTTTTTTCAATTATTGAACAAAATAAACAAGAGAATTAAACCATGGTTTGATGAAATTGTGGAAACAGTAATTCCACAGACTTCTATTACTAACGATGAAAAAAATGTAATCACCTCATACATATGTTGCGATTTTATTATGCCATAATCCAGTAAATACGTATTTTATTGTCCCATATTATTTTCGTAGTAAACCTACTGTATTTTAGTATCTCAAATTATTTATAGGAAAAATTCAATAATATAACCTTCTGAATCGATGATAATTTACATTTTGCGCGACTTCACCAGGTTGGGAAAGTTGGTTGAAGTGTTTTGGTTCTTCCTCAAAGGGGCATTTTGCACGACTTCACCGGGTTGGGTAAGTTGGTTGAAGTGTTTTACTTCTTCCTGAAAGGGACATTTTGTGCGAATTCATCAGGTTGGGTAAGTTGGTTGAAGTGTTTTCATTCTTCCTCAAAGGGACATTTTGTGCGGCTTCACCGGGTTGCAAGAATCATTTCAGAAAAAAATATATTTTGGCTATCATAAGCTCTCGAATTACCTGTCACACTTCCCCAATGCAGTTCCCGATCACAACTTTTGAGGTGCTAAATTAGTAATAAAAAATTAAACCATCTCCTAACCCAACATATTTTACCCAACCTGATGTTAAGGTGCATATAATTATGGAATTCAGAAGGTTATATTATTGAATTTTTTCTATAAATAATTTGGGGCACTAAAATACAGTAGGTTTACTATGAAAATAATATGGGACACTAAAATATATATTTACCCATAATCCTAACACACAAAATATCCTAATTCAACATACAACCTTACTACCTATTTTCCAAACAGCTACAAAAATAATTTTTGTGATTTTGTTGTGATGACTAATATTTGCCTTTGCTTATTGCTTTATTTTTTCAGGGGATAGCAGAGTAGCAGTTGCAGATAGACTCTCTTCTTCTGGACACATCCTGGCACTCTCTGCATTTTTGCGCTCGTTACCATTGTTATTCTGTGATTCTTATTCAGTCCCTTCTCAGAGCAATGACAGCAATATCTTATACTTGCTTATCCACCGATGGCTTCCTGCCATCACTATTGTGTAAGTTTTTCATGCTTTGTCCCAGAAGCGTACTGATAGGCCTCACAATTTGGGGGGCCCCAATCATTCAAACCTTACTGACTAACAAGGAGAGTTAGACAACTCGTCTCCTGGTTTCCAGGCAAAACCATCACAGCATGAAAAAACATAAAAAATAATTGGACACCAATTTTTTTCTAGCTGCCAATGATCATTCCTATGTAAATTATTAACCGGCAATATAAATTCCTACAATAAAAGACTTCTGACAAGTAGCTGGGTTAGCCGAGCACATTAATAGTCTAGTCTTTTGAAATTGAGGACCTGGGTTTGATCCCCACCTGTGGCATTTTTTCATCATCTACGGACATTTTCTTATTTTAAATTTTTGCCTTTTCACTATATTAGTGTGAATCTCTCTCGATAGATTGATATTTCTATTTTAAAGTTATATTTACAGGTTTTTCATATCTTGCGATCCTCGCTCAATGTTACGCTCATTAAAAATCAACTTACTTCTTAACATGTCGTAATTGCTGTTAAGAAGCTGAATAATTTTGGACTTATAAATGTCATGAATTGGTCGCCATTGCCTCATTAGTACAATCAGAGTACACCACAGGAAGGTTGACTTTGGATTACAATTTCCAACCGCTCCATGATGTTACGGACATTGTTGAACTTACTAATGAAATGCTTTTTCTAATCACTCTACATTATTCTCTTTACTGCTAACCACAACTAATTAAATTAATGCCTTTTTTACTTTGTAATTTTAACATCTTTTTGTAACTTCTGTTGATTAATTCCATTTAATAATTACAAACTTTGCTCACTTTATTGTTATACATAACCGTTTGAATTAATGTCATTCACTTTGTGTTTTCTATATTTTTATTGTTTTCAAATTATCTCATTACTGATTGTATGTTTTCCCTCCTGCCTGTTATTCATTTAACCCTCCTACCCTACCTCCTCCTTCCCTCTTCATATATATAAAACTGTCTGTTAAGCTTTCGTCACCTGATGATGCTTTAACAGGCGAAACTGGTCGTAATAAATTTGTTAGTGGAAATATACAATATTCTTTTTTATTTACACTCCTGTTTCTCCTCGGAATTCCATATCAGAGGAACATTGATGAAATTTCCGCCATCGTCATCATATCCGAAAGGAAAATTATGGGTCCAAGCACTAGGCGATGGCAAGGCAAAAGATCCCTTCACTCTCACTTGGGATATCCATAGTACATGAATGCTCTTCGAGAATTCACAAAAAAACTAACCCGTTTCGCCTTCCCTTGCAGTGAGAATTCCTGGAAGAATGCGTGTAACGGTTCATGTCTCCTACCCTGGCAGTGAAAGCGACAAACAGAGAGACACTGTTGGAAGGCAAAGAGACACAGTACCTACATATAACGCCTAGCTCCATCGTTGAATAATCATATTTATAAGTCCAAAATTATTCAGCTTCTTAACAGCAATCACAACATGTTAAGAAGTTGCTTTTTAATGTGCGTAACATTGAGCGAGACTCGCAAGAGATGAAAAACCCATAAATATAATTTAAAAATAGAAATAAAAATCTATGAAGAGAGATGCACACTAATATAGTGAAAAGGCAAAAATTTTAAATAAGAAAATGTCCATAGATAACAAAAAAATGCCACGGGTGGGGATCGAACCCAGGTCCTCAATTTCAAAAGATTAGCCTAGCACCTTAATGCATTCAGCTAACCCAGCTACTTGTCAGAAGTCTGTTATTGTAGTAATGATCATTGGGAGCTAGAAAAAATAGGTGTCCAATTATTTTTTATTTTCTTTCATGCCGTGGTGATTTTGTCCGGAATTCAGGAGACAAGATGTCTAACTCTCCTTGTCAGATGCCTGCTTTAGGAATCTGAAAAATGTAATTGTAAGATATAGGCTACAATTATATTCCTTCTGACATTTCTCGCTCTTAGGGCAATGCATTTTCTCGTGTCAATATTTCTTAAGTGTTATATATAGCTAGTAAAGATTATTGTGCTTATTTATGTCTATTATGTGTATTTACTTGTTAAGTGAAGCATGAGGTCTGCGTCCACTGTACAAGCTCTAAAGGATGATGCCTTGACTTCAATTACCGGTTGGTTCAATAGTCACTACTTTAGACCTGCAATTTTGATTTCATATATAGGTACAGTCCTGGCCAAAATTAACGCAACACCTCGTGGCGTTCTACGGTGACATCCGCGCGAACTTAAACGAGCGAAGTCTCTTTTGACGGAATGGCAACCCTGAACAGGTGCAGGAGTAGGGGAGGATCCAAGCGCTGAGGGGGTGAGGAAGCGCGGACAGTGTATTTGATAAATTCAGGGTATGGTTTAAGGTTTCTCGGTTGTGTAGCGAAGTTTTCTCATTGCATCCGAGCTTCCTACTCTCGGAACTCAGGAAGCGATCTTACAATTTAGAAAGCATGGAGAGAAATTAAGTCGAGGGAGAAAAAACGCTAAATGCTATTTATAATCATCACCGAAACCTTTGCCCATGTAATGCGAATGAAATACAAATAAAATTATAAATCTAATATTATATCTTTAATTAATAATAAATCCACCCTCCTCTGTTCTGGATAACTAGTTCCAATCTCTTCGGCATGGATTTAAGAACGTTCCCGCTTAATCCAGTGCTTATGCTATCCCATTCTGCCTTAATAAACTCCTGAATAACCACTGAGGTTGAAACAAACGAGGCGGCTGGCTTGGGATATTCTCAGGAGAAACCTTAAGTGTGCCGTCTGTCAGATGGGACCGTACTCCCCTTCCTTGGCCTCTTTCTCTAAGAGCAGGCAAATGCCCGCCTCTGGTAATATTCCTCTCTTCCTCCCGCCTTCCATACCTATTCCCAATCCTTTTCTTCTGGTCTGAAAAGCTGTTATCGATACTCACTTGCCTCTTTAAATGTAGGCCCATTTTCCGTCTCTTTCAACGGAATGACAACCCTGAACAGGTGCAGGAGTAGGGGAGGATCCGAGCGCTGAGGGAGTGAGGAAGTGCCGACAGTGTATTTGATAAATTCAGGGTATGGTTTAAGGTTTCTTCTTCTATTTGTTGCCACAATTGAGCAGCGTTTTGGGCTCTCACATTTTTATTTTTAATCTCCCTTGCCATGCACGCCCAAATGTTTTCAATAGGGTTGAGATCGGGGCTCCTAGCTGGCCACACCAGCTGTACGATTTGTTGTTCTTCAAACCACCTTTTAGCCACCATGCAGGTGTGCACTCGAGAGTTGTCCTGTTTTTAATAAAAAATAAAGTTATAATAGTTAAATAATTATTGCTACATCATTCACGAACACTTCTATTATAGGCTGTATCCTAGGCGGGCGGGCGTTGCGGCGAGTGTAGAGTGGGGGAGAACTAACATATCAACTATAATGCATCTTCCATAGCGAGGATTTGCGGGCGGCGCGGAGATGCTAACCACCCGCCCGCACTTGATTAAATATTTGATGTGACCAACTCATGGCTTTTGTCAGACTACATACGATTCTCCGATTGGGATTTTCGTTGAAAGTTTGGAACTTTATTATATTCAGATTAAATTATGTTAAGCGATTCATTTTATAGGAAATCGTTTCCAACAATACTTGTAAAAGATAACATTCTTTACGTTTATTTGCATACAAAATCTTCATTACCAACGTTTTCATGGAGATAACAGTGGAAAACCGAGGAAAATATTAAAAAACTGAACTCAATTGTGCTTTCTATGGATAATTATTAAAAACATACGTTGTAGATATTTATCTACATATGTTATGTTATTTATCTACATATGTTATGAATCATTTTCTTACTGAAATATTAAAGGACATGTTCGAGTAAAATGAGAATATGACGTCACAATACCCCACTTCAGGTATGCAGACTTTTGTCAAAAAGTTATCAGTTCATTGTTGGGTTAAATAAGTTGTGGATGTTAAATTTCGTGAATCGTGGTGATAGGATTGTAACTATTTGAGTTGCCGTGTCCTCTAATGTTTGTAACACAGACATCATCACTAAATTTATCAAAACGTATTCATGGGATCTCAAAACGTGTATCTCCGTCAAAATCAGGAAATCGATAATTTCCATGCATACAATATTTTTTCTATATACGTGGTATGCATGGAGAATGTAAAAATCTAAGTTGTTTGTTTTTCCTCACATCCCCCTTGCATGGCTTCAAAGGAAGTATGGAAAAACAGGCGTCATGGTGAAGCCATCTGCCACAACAATGAAAATTGTGACAGCCCAAACTACCCGTGTCTACTTCGGACACAACGCGTTGTCATTAACACAGGCGGACAGGCAGCGCAACCCACACACCCATATGCCGTTCACGTAGGACACACCCGAATAAAAAAAGTAATCAATGGAAAAATCGCAACTTCACACATCAATTTTTAAAATCTGCAGAATAGAAGACATCATGCCCAAAATTAAGGTAGTTTCAAAGGTCACTTACCTGTTGATAAATATAATCATCCACAAATAATGATGTCACTGAGGGAAGCATAATATTATCTAAAATCTGAACGTGTTTCTCCCCGTTCAAAGTTCCTTCCACCCTCCAGCATACCTCTGGGACATCTCCACATATCCATGCCCAGGTGTGAACTGAAAAGCGTCCACTCCTTGCCCGCTCATGAATGTATCTTGGATCAAATCAAGTATTTTGGGGCTGATACACCAGCACTGGACCAGAAGACGCCGACGAAATGTTTTCTCGTTGGAAAAAATCACTCTGCCCCAGAATTCTTCTCCTTTCCTTATGTGTGCATTAGCAAATTCTAGGCGAGCAGCAATGTGAGCAGGGATTAAAATTTCTTTTATTGCTGCTCTTCTTGACTGCAGATCAGTGGCCAAGATCCGCTGACATATCGGATTGGGAATAGGTATGGAAGGCGGGAGGAAGAGAGGAATGTTACCAGAGGCGGGCATTTGCCTGCTCTTAGAGAAAGAGGCCAAGGAAGGGGAGTACGGTCCCATCTGACAGACGGCACACTTAAGGTTTCTCCTGAGAATATCCCAAGCCAGCCGCCTCGTTTGTTTCAACCTCAGTGGTTATTCAGGAGTTTATTAAGGCAGAATGGGATAGCATAAGCACTGGATTAAGCGGGAACGTTCTTAAATCCATGCCGAAGAGATTGGAACTAGTTATCCAGAACAGAGGAGGGTGGATTTATTATTAATTAAAGATATAATATTAGATTTATAATTTTATTTGTATTTCATTCGCATTACATGGGCAAAGGTTTCGGTGATGATTATAAATAGCATTTAGTGTTTTTTCTCCCTCGACTTAATTTCTCTCCATGCTTTCTAAATTGTAAGATTGCTTCCTGAGTTCCGAGAGTAGGAAGCTCGGATGCAACGAGAAAACTTCGCTACACAACCGAGAAACCTTAAACCATACCCTGAATTTATCAAATACACTGTCCGCGCTTCCTCATCCCCTCAGAGCTCGCATCCTCCCCTAATCCTGCACCTGTTCAGGGTTGCCATTCCGTCGAAAGAGACTTCGCTCGTTTAAGTTCGCGCGGATGCCACCGTAGAACGCCACAAGGTGTTGCATTAATTTTGGCCAGGACTGTACATAGGTAGATTTTCATTTATGTGAAGTCCCCTTTCTTTTCGATACCACGAGCCGCCCTTGATGGCACATAGAATTTTACAGAACATATTTATTCAATAGGAGACCGTTCAAATATTATGACAGCAAATGTTTAACTATTTTTAACACCCTCGTCTCTCCATGCCAGCAACTGTTAGCATTTGGGTGACCCTCTCCCCTTTTGTTGTAGCCCTCTTTTTAATAAAAATTAGAAAATGCTTAGTTATTCATGACAATACTTTCTAATGCCTTCTTATAGCATTGCAATGCATTTTAATGCTCTTTAAAGAACAATGAAGAAAAATCTATCAGATTAAACAAGGTAGTTATTTTTTCTGAAAAATCAGTTAAATACGGGGAAAAGAATTCTAATGTTGGGCGGAATGCGGATAACGAGCAGGTAGAAGCTTTCTGTGGACGAGCTGTCATGACACATAAATCACATGTAAAAAGTAAAAAATTTCTTAGATAAAAAATCTTAGGTAAGCATTGGTCATACTCCCCTTCCCCCTAAGGGGGAAGGGGGTTATTTACAGGTGCCAGGGGCTTAGCTACCTAATGTCCCATGTGAAAATGGGTTCTTTGAAGTGCACCAACATTGTATAATACACAGGATCGACGGCTTCATCTCCTTGTCAAAGGAATACTTTTCATATGTTTTAGCTGTAAAATATCATTGACCTCGGCCAAGAATCGAACCCACAATACTTGAAACCATTGACAAGTATGTCAACCACTGCTCCACCGGCATTGACTGTAATTTAATAAGCATACTCAATGTCATAATGAATACGTCTTATTTTTCTTGTCTCTATGGCATTATAAGGATTGTTATGCATAATATAATATTTTGAACCTATTTCTCCAAATGGATTAAAGTTAATAAAAGAAACAAACTTATTACTATAATTTTTTATAATTTCAGGGTTTTCAAAATATCAGTAGCGTTTGTGTGAGGGAGAGGGGGAATTCTTCATTAATATTCAGGCAATGATAAGTAATTTAGCTTAGAAAATATTTACGATTTACATAGGGGGGCCCTATATTATTTGCTCCCCAGATTTTCCGGTACACCACTGCTTTGTCCATTTGTCTAATTTTGCTCATTTCAAAAATATTTCTTTAATATACTACAATAATTTTCTGATTATAATCCACTTCCAATTATAATAATAAACACTGAGTTTTACATTGGTGAAAAGTCAAAAATATCTTATCACCATGAATAATATGCACCAAAATTTGGCAACTGGATTTGTGAGAGAGTTAACCAAACCAATACAGCAATTTTCAATACACTGATACATAATTTAATTCCAATATACCATATTTACCGTAAATACCCGCATATAATGTGCACCCTCGTGTAACGCGCAGCCTCGTAATCTATGATTTTTCTATATACCTGCGCATAGTGCACACCGATTTTTTTAACGTCACCATTCCAGAATAAAGTAGATGGTGTAACGTGTTCTAAAGCAATGATCGAATTATTGGTATTATGTATTGGTAACGTAATGAAAGTGCGAAATGAAATTTTCGAATAACGTTCCAAAAGAACGTCAGATAACTCAATCATTACATATTTTATGTTTACTTACAAGGTGATATTAGGACATACACAATAAATTGAATTATATTAATTTCATAGTATGGCATTCTTTGAGCTAATAAAATGGAATGACGATAATCCTATATATTTTGCATATGTTTTTGTCGCCCAACCTTCAGTTTTACCCTTATTAGAACACTCAGGAGCACGTAAACATGATAGCAAATAACCATAATTAACTACAGACTCGAAGAATCAAGAATAAATCACGTATGAATGCTGAGAGAAAGGTAGGGAATGATAACTTTATTTAGTTCTACAAGAAGCATCAACTCCAAGCGTACTCAAAGGTATCAGCTGCCATTGTTTCTAATTGTAAGTAGTACCAGTACCTCACCACCAGGCCGGACGCCGGTGTAGGGTGACGTCATGCGTAAGATGACGATTCCAATAACAACATCGAAGAAGAATGGTCCAGTGACGAAGAATTTCTTGGCTTTTAATATGAATAAATACTGGATTCATTCTTTTCATATCTAATTAATGTATGTTTATAGAATTAGTTAATAAATTTTTACTATTATCTATCTTAATTTTCGTAAAAAACACCAATAAAAATATGAGGATACCCGGGCAGTAATTACTGTGCCGAAATTGTGGAAATATGAGGTCAAATGAAAATAGGAAGATTATGTACCCTCGTATAACACGCATCCTATTTTAAACTCGAATATTTCGAAAAAAAAGTGCGCATTATATGCGGGTATTTACGGTACTGAAATCCTAGATGAGTTTTTTTCCAATTTTTCACCCTTCAAATATCAAAGATTGTATTAAATTCAAGTGCAAAGTAAAATAACACATTGAATCAAGGCTTTCATGATGAATAAAACAAGATCAAATTCTTCCATGCAAGGACATACATAGGGGTAGGGTCCTGACCCCCCCTCTCCAGTGTACAGACATTTGTGGAATCTACATTAACGAAACAAACTTGCTATGTTGCCTCTTGCTATGCTTCAATTTGCTGCATTGAGTTATGAGAACTAAAAACATTATAAAAGTTTATATTATTTGGATAGGACTTTTATTTAATCAATTGCTGGAAATTGGTTTTCAGCCTCAGAAGTAAATTTCAGGGTATGTGCATGCTTCCATGTAGTACTCGAGGTTTTTGTTGCAATCCAGGCGTCAATGCTTAGCATCATAATCAGTGTTTTATCTTTTTTCATTTAGTATGGAATACCACAGCATGATTCAGCTTTTACAATTGTTAATAAGGTTATGGGACTCGTCCACTTCAGTCCCATAATGAGCAATACACAGAATAATTCATTAGATTTCTCCATTCATTACTAGCAACCATAATTTCTATAGCTTTAATTTTTTGATCTTATACTCGTATTTGTATTAAATTAATCACCCTTAACTTTGAAATTTTAGATTACATAGAGATATGGGGCTCCACCCATCTGCCCTTCACGCAGCCTCAACCCAATGGGCTCGGATTGCTCCCCTTTTTACTTTCTCCTTACATATTTTAGGAGAAAGTATTGTATTCGTGAAAAATATCAATTTTAAGAGAAATTCATGTTTTGAGGTTCCCTAACCTGACCATTGCAAAATTTTATATTTCACATTTTTATTGAAAGGACGAGAGATGATTAGTTTTTGGTTAAAATTGGTAAACCAGAAGTGCGTGTTTACTCTTATCACTTATCCGTTTCTTTCAAATATTTGCTTTAATACTTGATCAGTGTAAAACATTATTGGAATAAAAGTTGTAGGAAATTTAATTTTCTGCAACCTTTGTTTGAAACATTTTCCCATATAATGCATTGTTTAAGAGATATTTTAAATATCATATTTTTTGGCTACCATCACCACACCACCTAGAGGCGGCATTTGTAAACACTTTTTTACACTTAGTTATGTCTTAGTAAGGCTCCTTTTTATTCTTAATTGTTGGGGCTTCATGGCTACATCCAATATCAGAAGACTTTTTTATTGCCTTCCACAATATTTGATGTAGGTATTAATTTATTATTCAAAAAGTATTAATGCTAGATTTATGAAATAAAAACTAAAATGCAGGCAAATAACTGTTCTATAAAATGATAATTTTTAGTCAGTTTTTCAAAAAATATTTTTTAAATTAATTAATAAATCCATAATTAGGATACATATAAGGAATAATTAGAATAATTATAAGTAATGGTTTGGATAAATGTAAGGAATGTGTAGGAAAATATAAGGAAAAATTATGAAAGGTGTACTCAATATGAAATTGGAAAATGAAATTTCATAAAGCGACTTAGGTAAAGACCACTGATACTCAGAAACCCTTGTAAGATATGAGTGATTTCACCAATGGAAAAATCATAATTGATGCTTGGACAGGAAAATTCAAACGTATTTGCAGTGTTCCAAAGACCATAAAAAGAAAAGAAAGAAAAAGAATAAACCAAGCAAGCAATATATGCATTTTTTATTGTCGATGATCCAATCCACACTTGAGAGATAAAGTGGACTATAGTGATGTGGGTATGTGTCACCCGTGTGCAAAGTAGAGTTTGCCACCCCAGCTAATAAAAAATTTGAAGAATTCATCTACTTCTGGATTAACATTGCTTTCAATTTCTTCTCTAGTATTAGTATTAACCCCTCAACATTGACCAACATACCGAGCACATCTGCGGCAAACATCATATGCCATCGACTGACATACTCAGTACATTGTGGTAATCTCTCACCTTTTTTATTTTTTTTTACACGATGAATTTTCTTAAATCTGGATAATCTTGATATATTTCAAAAGAGGAACCTTTCGTCTACCTATTTATCATCATTCTCCAATTTTAATTGTATTTCTTATAACATTTTATATGGATTAATTTTGTGATTGATTTTTCACCTAGCTACATGAATTGGGGAATTGCGTCTTCCAAAAAACCCCTTTCCAATGGTGAGACAAACTGTATCTTGATTAGAACGCTACTGCAAAGTGAAAGGAGATTTTGACTCTGCTTATCTGCACACAGACTTCTCTTTCTCTTAGTTTTTTCTTATGCATCAGCGCTTGAGAGCTATAAGATGAGGAGAGCCGAACCATTGTTCGGCTCTCAGGGCCATGTACTACTTCCCTTAGCATTTCTTGAGACCAATATAGTATTAGAGAGAGAAAAACGTCTGCACATGTCTTAGGTCTGTTTAGAAAATAGCCACTCTGATGATGTCTGCTGCTATTTTTTGAGGAAGAGTGCTTTTGGAGCAAGCGCATGGGTCCTTACACTTGGGTCACAGGAGAAATATTCTCGTGTCGCTTTAAAGAAGTTAGTCTGAATGAAACCTTCACAGTGTGCAGAGGCAATTTCATTTGTGTTTTATAGTGTTAATTTGTAGGAATTAATATTCATGTCAATGTCACTCATTTTCCCATACATTTATCTCTGGGACATATGGTCTTTCACGTTTCAGCTGTTATATTGAGAGAGAGAGAGAGAAACAAGAGTTTCCCATTCACAGATAACCAGAATATATCAATAACTTTCCTAGTTTTCACAATACTGAAAGATATATGAAAGCACAGGTGGATGCTTGACTGGCTGGCAATCGGGATGATTTCTCTTCTCTCCTGCAAAGAGTGTGCTTGACATAAGATAGTGTAAAAGTTATTGCTTATAAATGTCATGTTCTACTAAAATCCTCAAAATATTTCAGACAAATCCAATAAAAATTAAGAAGGTTGTAAATTTTTCAATTTTCAGGGACTGAAATAATGATTTTTTTAAAAACTCCTCTGATCTCAGAAATGGAATTTAATTAAATGTCCCCCATGCAAGAGGGGTTAAAACTGCAAGCCATGCCTCTAGGTGCAAAGCGTGTTAACTGGAACACTGACATAAGCCCTACTAACAAAAGCCCCACTTGTCATTTTTTCATTGATGTTTACCACTGTGATATTTCTTAACACTCGGACGGCCAAAATTGGGTCAAAAATGACAGAAAAATAATTTTCTTGATTATTTTCTACAATTATTCTTTCTGTGAACTGAGCTTATAGTTATTCCTCTGTCAACTCATTGTGAACCTTTTACGAAAGCAGTTTTGAAATTTTACATAACTGTAGTTCATTTATCTAAATTTGCTCTTAGGTCAGTTCTGATCCGGTTTTGGCTGTTTTAGTTTTTTTTTTCAAAAGCTACTGGCTACGGGTCTAAGTGTGTCTTTTCTACCTGCTTTGCCTTTCAGACCCTTTTCCTTTGTTTGCGAAATAGCCCACCCCTCCAGACTAACAGTATAGGTGGATTCCCCAGGGGGAATCCCCTTTTGGATATTTCTATTCATTATTATATTTTAGTATTATATTGGTTGCTATATAAATTCAGTAATTATATATAACATCATTATAAAATGTTTGTAAATGATAAATAATTTGTTTTAAAGCAAAAAAAAATTTACTACATTAAACCCAAACAAATGTGTTTGGCTCAATTTTGACTCGATTTTGGCTGCTTATGTTTTAAAAAGTATTTTGGCCATCCAAGTGTTAAACAATTATACAAATTGCATTTTGAACTAACTTACATAGTATAAAAATTGAGCAGGTAATGTTCACCACTGCTAGTAGAACAATTATACAGGTAATTTGTACCACCAATAGTACAACAATTCAATGAGTTATGTGTATCGCCAGAAGTATAAAAAAATCACATAGGTAAGTTATACCACTAGTAGTATAAACTATGTAGGTGATTAAAACTTTTTATTACAGCATATCTAAGTGAAACTAAGAAAAACACCCACATTCATAAACGAGAATTATTCCGCTACAATAGTTCAGTGGTAGAATATCTGCCAGCAAGATCTGGGTTCGATTGCCAGTCGTAGCAGAATTTTTTCTCATTTCAAAATTATTCCCAATTTTAGAAGGGTTTTCTATGTGTTTTTCAATAGATCAAAGAAGATTAAGTTATGACTTTGAAGGTATGAAAGATGATTGTTACCTACAAACAGAAAATTTTCTAGACACTAATCACAAATACTCCAGGAAAAGAATGGATTGTTCTACTAGTAAGACTAATTACGGGATAACTTGCTCTTTTCTTCACTCGGAAGTCATAGTTGGCATATGCATTCTAAAAATTAAACTAATGAATAAGATAATGAATAATTATGGGATAACTCAATTAATTTGATTAATCAAAATATGTTAAGTATATATCGAGAAAAAATAATTAATAGAGTAGAAGTAAGATTTACTTGTATCTTTATATTTCGTGTTCATTTGGTGTTTACAAACACAGATAATTCAATATTTTTTAATCAATTCAAAGGTGGTTAACATTTGTTTGTCAGTAAAACTTTTGATTGTTGACAACAAACACATACCGTAAATACGTATAATGCACACTTTTTTCGAAATATTTGAGTTAAAAATTAGGATGCGTGTTATACAAGGGTACATAATCTTCCTATTTTCATTTGACCCCATATTTCCACAATTTCGGCACAGTAATTACTGCCCGGGTATCCTCATATTTTTATTGGTGATTTTTACGAAAAGTAAGATAGATAATAGTAAAAATTTATTAACTAATTCTATAAACATACATTAATTAGATATGAAAAGAATGAATTCAGTATTTATTCATTTTAAAAGCCAAGAAATTCTTCATCACTGGACCATTCTTCTTCGATGTTGTTATCAGAATCGTCATCTTTGGTATCTTTTGTATCCTCCATTGCCGTGGTGCTGTCATCGTCATCCTCCCACACCATATCATCTTCACTACCATCTAAACTATTACTGATGCAACATTTCTTAAAACCTTTTATAATAACATCCATGGACAATCCATTCCACGCATTCTCGCATTTCACTGTATATGATCTGCTACATTGTAACTCACCTTTCCTTTTGTTAGCACAATGATGAGCTATTTTACGCATGACGTCACCCTACACCGGCGCCCGTCCTGGTGGTGAGGTACTGGTGCTACTTACAATTAGAAACAATGGCAGCTGATGTCTTTGAGTACGCTGGGAGTTGATGCTTCTTGTAGAACTACCATCAAGTTATCGTTCCTTACTTTTCTCTCAGCATTCATACGTGATTTATTCTTGATTCTTAGAGTCTGCAGTTAATTATGGTTATTTGCTATCATTTTTACATGCTTCAGAGTGTTCTAATAAGGGTAAAACTGAAGGTTGGGCGAACACGTCCACCTCAGGCGTGACAAAAACGTATGTAAAAACTTCGACATAGGATTATCGTCATTTCTTCATTTTGTTAGCTCAAACAATGTCATATGCCATACTATGAAATTAATATAATTTGATTTATTGTGTATATCCTAATATCACCTTGTAAGTAAACATTGAGTACGTAATGATTGAGTTAACTGACGTTTTTTTGGAACGTTATTCAAAAATTTCATTTCGCAATTTCATTATGATACCAATACATAATACCAATAATTCAATCATTGCTTTAGACCATGTTACACCATCAACTTTATTCTGGAACGATAATGCTACAAAAAAATCTGTTCATGCTATATGCAGATATATAGAAAAATCATAGATTACGAGGCTGAAAACTCCCCTGCGCATTATACGAGGGTGCGCATTATACGTGGGTATTTACGGTAAGTTCTATTTATAAATGCATTCACAGAATTACTATATTTTTAAGTTGTAGAATATTCGATTTTGTAAAGCAAACAAATAGAAGCATAATATCTATGTTAATTTAATATCTATAATATCCTATTTGTGAAATCAAGTTTCAGAAAATGATGGAGCCAAATCCTTCATATTTATATTACCAATATTACACATATGATTATTGAGACAGTAATAGAATCTCAAGTTTAACAATGACATTGTTTGGCTAGGCTACTTCTTATTAAAGTGCAAGATTTTGTTGATTTTATTTTAATTGTTTATACTAGTGGTGGTTAACATTACCTGTTCAGTTGTTTATACTACTGACAATACAAATTAGCCATTCATTCTTTTTACTAGCAGTGGTTAACATTACTTGTTCAATTGTTTCTACTATTAGTGGCAGAAATTTCCAGTTTAATTACTTAGAAACCTACTAAGAAGCAAGAATATACATCAATTTCTGATGTAGATTTCCACAGCATCATTCAGTAGTGCATGATAGGGCTTCTATATTCCCCATCCTGCAACATACATTACTGTAGAAGAATATCAAAGGTTCAAATCTGGCGGAGGTCAGATTTTTCAACTTGGGATTGTCCTGTCCCCTACTTGTGTGCTTTGAGGAGACTGCACAAGTCAGCGCTCTGTCCTTCAGAAGGGACATTAAACTGTTGGCCCCCTTGGTGCTCTTCATTAAGAGTAGGCCGGCACTGGGTTTCCCTCCTATCTTGTGAGTGTGTTCGGTGTATAAGGAGTAATGGCTATGACAATCCAAGTGGTTGATTAGCCAGAAATTCCATACAAACGAACGAATATCATAAAATGAACTAGCTTAAGTCTGCCAAATACATTTTTTTATTTGAATGTGCTTGTTAGATTGGGGCCTACATTTTGATTCATATGGCATTGCTCGGCTTCTGAAGGTTAAAATCAAAATTTTTTTGCTATTTCAAAATGTTTTAAATTATTTTTTTACTAGTGTATTGCCTGTCATATGACAGGTGTCAGTTACTATATGGTGGAAAAACCTGTCGTAAGACTGGTAATTCTTCTGCAACCATATATCTTAAGTAATCATCATTATTATGGTTAATCACAAAGTTAGTGTGTTTTTTTAGTGTAATTGCCTGTTGAAATTCAATGGGAAACTTAGAAATGAATAATAACAGCTTCAATTATTGAGTAATAGCCGGTATAAAATTTGCCAAAATAGAGATTTGGGAGAATTTCTTTTTCATTCTTGTTTTGTCCAATGAGCCCCTTGTCAAAAATGAAGTAATAATAATAAATAAATAATAATATTCCCTCCCTCTCACTGTCCCTCTGTCTCCCTCCCTTCCTCTCTCTTTCCTTCCCTCCCTCTCTTTTGTCTCCCCTCCCCCCTCTCTCATTCCCTCCTGTCACAATCCATAGCTCTCCCTCTTTTTCTCCGTCTCCCTCTTTATCTCTTTCCTCCCATCTTTTTCTAATTCTATACCTCCCTTACTCTCTATCTACCTTCCATTCTATATCCTTTTCTTCCTATTCTCCTCCCCACATCCCTCTCTCTCTCTTACTCTACATCTATATAGTCATTTAGATAAGCAAAAGAATCCAAACTAAATACCAGTTCCATTAGAATTAAGTAATTTCGCAAAAAAAATCCTAC
Source organism: Tanypteryx hageni (assembly GCA_028673005.1). Taxonomy (NCBI): domain Eukaryota; kingdom Metazoa; phylum Arthropoda; class Insecta; order Odonata; family Petaluridae; genus Tanypteryx; species Tanypteryx hageni. The sequence continues at coordinate 270,245,077 of CM054112.1, forward strand.
GATAATTTAAGACAACCTATGCACTCATATATGTTACACACATGTGGGTTGAGACAACAATTGATTCTCGAAGTTTAACAATGATGTGATTGGCAAGGCAACATCCCATTTAAAAGTCGATATTTTCCCAAAATATGTGATTTAAATGTTTAATATGAGAGATTTCGAATGGTAGGCAGAAAAAGATGAATAGAATAAAAAACTTAATTAATTTTCCTAAAACAGTTTTCGAAGATGGTACGTCAATTTCTTCTAATTTTAATTTCCAAAAGAATAAAAGCCTGCACTTGAAAAAGTCACTATTTACATGTTATCTTACGAAAAATGGAAATCGCCCCCTGGAGTCGAACCTGGGTCTTTTTTCATATTCTTTTTCATCATTTAATTTTTATATCTAAATCAAACATTCCTGCGAAATTTCCACCTTCCATCTAATCAGGAAGTTTGTTAAAAAGTGCCATTGAGGATGTCAGCGTTATACACAAACATCTAGGCCTTTATTATAGTAATTTTACTTATTTAAGTAATAAATGTAGTTTGTAAAGCAGAAACATTATGAAAAACAAAAATTATATATAAATTGTTTTTTACTATTTTTTATTCTAGATTTTTAATTATAAAATAATGAAAGAAACATACTTTTATTTTTTATCCAGATAAAACTAAACTGAAGTAGTCAAACTATTTGTTAAACTTATTTCATAATATTATTTAAACTTACAATGTAACATGTACATTTGTTTGTGTCAATGATACCTCTTCTAAAATCTATCAACTTGAATTCCTTTTCCAGTTAGTTAAATCCAAGATTCTTTATTAAAATTTAATATTCATTTTTGTTTTAAAATTTAGTTTACACATTTATTAAAGTTTATGTTCAGAGCTATGCTCTCAAATCTTTACTGCTTATATTGCACCTTGTAGAGATTCACAATATTTATCATAATGTGTAATTGTTTTTTTTATCAGGGAGAAGGTGGAGGCAAAGATGCCATTGCTGTGGGCTTATGCTCTAATTGTGTCTGAGCAGCAGCTGGGGACAGTTGAAAGTGATTCTAATGCTGCTGAAGCTTTACACATACTAGCATCTAGTCTCTTTAGCCAGGGTAATGGCCAGGAGGGTGTGGTCAGCAGTCTACTTGGAGCAATTGGGCTGAAAAAAAAATCCTCACCTTCGAAACAGTAGGTTTTGGTTTTCCTGTATCTTTATGATGATAAGTCATTCAATATTATCTTACCTCTTCATCTTCTCTTTCATTGTAGGTTCAAGGTCATGTGCCTGACTCTTGCTGCCTTCTTGTTTGCATTTCTTGGTAAAGAGGAGCCACATATGTCAAGGTGAGCTGTTTTTATTTCAGCCAATTTCGAATGCCTGCTATGCATAAATCCAAAAGGTTATTGCTATGTGAACTATCCAATATTTATTTGACAGTGAAATAGAATATAATAATTTTTGAAATAGAATATAATAATTTTTGAAATAGAATATTGTCTGATTAAATATAACAAATGAAATTTTCCTTCACTCTGCTTATGAGAATTGTGATTTAATAGAGGCTATGTCTGATTAATTATTTTTCTTTTTATGATTTGAAAAAATCATTTGGCTTCATATGGTATTGTTATATTTATCATATTCCTGAGGGAAGGCATTTTTTATTTTTTAATTCACACCTAATGACTTGTGTTCCCAGATGTTCTACTTTTGGTAGGACAGTGCTACTTTTTCATGTTCTGTCCTACCTCGAAAAAGTCCTACTTTTGCACTACTTTTTGAACCTGTGTCATACTTTTGCCCAGTCTGTGCCTTAATCCTTTGTTTCCACACCGTACTTCCAAATGTGGTTACTTCTAACCCTGAGTTGCTTGTTGTTTGAGCTTGCTACCAATTCTTTGGGATGGTCTGTGCGGTTAGTGTTTGCAGTCCCTATGGCTCTCAAACCTTTCTTGGAGAGTTTGGTAAATAGACTTGGCCACGTAAAAAATATATCGCAAGTTACGGTAGAACCTGACCCAAAGAGAGGCTCTGCGAGAAACATCACGACATTTCCACCCAAACCCATATTATTATTTTTAACTGTCCCCTTCTCTGTTAAGAATTCTAAGTAAAAACATATCCCGATGTTCAATCTGCTTTTCCCTGCCACTTGAATCCCCTTGTGAAGAAATAAATCTTAACCGAGATCCTCACCCTGTTTTCTTTTGGTCCCCATTGTCAAATATAAAAAGGGTAAAGTTAAAAAAATTTAAAACAGAAACTGCTTACGAAAAAAACATGTAACTGCACCAAACAAATTTCAAACTATCTCTGAGCTGCTGGCAAAAAAAGATGCAAATACCGTGCCATCACACACCGATATATCAGTGCTCCATTAGGGTGGTCCAAAAATATGGATTTTGGAAAATTATCTCTCCCACCCTCTTATTCAGTACTATATATCGTACAAAAACATTGTTTGTGACGTTTTTCTTCAATTGGATAATATTTAGGGGTGGGCCCAGGGCCCCAAAAATTTTATAATTTCTAAAAAGGGGCAGTATGTACACTACCTTTTTGAACTTCGCATGCTTGCGGTTCGCGAATTTGGACTTAGCAACAAAATTCTTTATGACCATTACTTGTGTTCTGCGCATATTACTTGCATTTAGCGTCATGCGTTTGCGATGACAAGAAGGGTGAACTCACTCTACTTTTTTGTTTCTAAGTTCATTTTAAACTTTAGCACCCTAGAAAAGGCCATTATTATTATATTATATTTATAATGCTCGTTATTAGCAATTTTCAAAGTAAACAAATGTGATAATCATCGACTTAATTCTTTTGTAGCTCAGTTTAAACCTCACTGCTAATGGTGCTATTTTTGATAACAGTCAAAGTTGCTGGCATCTAGCAGCCACATTAGAAATTATTGGCTAATGCAAAAGCATCCTGCGCGTTTAGAGTATGACACTGAAATTATTCATTCTTTGCGTATGAGGTTGCTGGTTTTTGACCAAAATATTTAATGATTTAATGCTATTATCGTTGTATTTTGAATGTAATTTAAGGAACTGTTGTTTTGTTAGGTTTTCATTGGGAATAATTTTGAAACGAGATAAAAGTCTGCTATGACCGGGAATCGAACCCGGGTCTTCCACTTGCCGGGCGGATATTCTACCTCTGAACTATCGTAACAGAACACTTTTTCATTGGTAATTACGAATTTTTAATGTAAATCTAAGAATTGCTATCATCTTGTAATGTAAGATATTCTGCCGCATATTTTGAACACGATTACTAAAAGAAATGTTATAACTTTATTATGCTAGGTTTTGATTTTCTGTTATACATTTCTAACGTAACTAGTAAAATTACTTTTTAATGCTAGTGTTTTTTTGCAGCTTGGAAATGTTTGTTACAGAATCCAGGAAAACATTCGTGCATGATGTACTCAACATTCCATTTCAGTAGTTCAATTTAAATTAAACCATTTCCTTAGAATGAACAAAAGAAGATCGAAAATCAGATGTGAAATTGTGTTGGAGGTAAACTGTACAAGTGCAGAAAGAAGTGTAATTGCTTTGTTATGCTGTGTTTTCATTTGCTATTATGCATTTTAAAGGTAATTAAAAGTGTTTTTTTTTTCTTTATAATGCTAGGTTTTTTATTTGCGGTTGTTTTCTCTTATTTTCTGTTAAACTGCATTATTTATGATAAAAAAGTGAATTTTTTAGGTTGGCTGGGAACTACTCTCTCATAATAACATGGCTTCTTATGGGAAAATAGGACTTACACTTTGCGAATTTGCATTTGCATTTTTCCGGAACCAATTATTTGTGAAGTTGAAAAAGGTGGTGTATATTTTGGTGACCAGGGAAAAAGAATATGAAAGTAAGAAAATGGTTTTCTGGGAGTACGTTAAATGTTTGTTCTCATATATAATATAAAAATTGTATTGGCCTAGTCACATTACTTTGCATCACAATGCAGTTTAAAGTTTAGCACGCATCGTAAAGCAGGCAATGCGCACAGCACATGTAAAAGCATAGGAGACAACATGCACGACATTAAAATAGTAATAACACTTCCTTTTTTATTATTATTATTAAAATGCCTGTCATAGGAAATGTTGGGAAGAGGCTCCTTAATATCCACAATATTTAGATTGCTTTCCTGGCCCTTGAATGTTTGGGCAGACAAATAGGGGTCTATCTGTTTATTTAGCAGACTAGGGCATCAAACTGTGATAATTTGTCTTTCAGATAATATGCACATTACATATAAAAACATTGCATCTGATTTTTCTCTACCATTGGATAATACTTGGAAAATTGGCCATATCGATCAAATATTTTTCTGAGTATCATAAAACCTATTTCAGGAAGCTTGGGAGCAGTGTTTGCTCTCTCCACCCTCAAATACTTTAGTCATTACCTAATAATTGAAAAATGCCATTTCAACAGATTTTTCCCTCAAAAAGACTGGGGCGAATCTCATCTGCATGAGAAAAGCATGCTATTCTTATTCCAATGGCATTACGTCCAGTTTCACCAAACTTAGCTTAGAAAATAATAAGTAGGTTGTGATCAAAGGAAATAAACAAATGAGTATAAAAAGAAGATTCATTGCTTTAAGTTTATTTTAATGAAACATTGAAGAATTTGAAATTTTAAACAAATATTAAGTTTTTGATATATTCCCCCTTTTCTACTTGATAAATTCACTGATTGCTTTCTTGTTGCAATCAGGCTGCCTCTTCCTATGGTTTTCTACCACCTGAAGGAGGAACTGAAGCTGTTCTTCCTCTCTTGTTAAATTCTCACTATATTCTTCGATAAGAGCTACTCCCCACCCTGCATTGTCATTAACAACAGGAAGTTCTCGAACTATTTGAAGGCCTCTCTAGAAATCTTCTCTTTGCTGCTAATCCTCAAGAGTCTGAATTTAAAATGGCAGGAGAAATTCCCATTATTTGAAAGAAAACTGTTGTATGCTTTGTGACAAAATATTCAACAGCCAGGAGGGCGATCAAAATACACCCACTCCCTGCTTAATGCTGTCCCGATTAACACTGTTCCGCACTAACACTGAAAATAATTTAATACCTTTTTCCAAATTGCGCTCGAGTGTTCCACATTAATGCTCTTCAAAATTTGTGGTGTAATTTATAAAGTCCACTGCACATTTACAACACAAGGCGTCAGTATTTGCAGTTGCTTGATGGTTCTGTGTACACTTTTGTAGGTAAAAATATAGAGTGAACTTTGATTAAATTGTATTTTCCCTTCAAATAAAAAGACCATGAGTGAAAACCAGCAGTCAGAGGGGTAAAAGAGGAAAACTTAACTCTTGAGGTTAAATTAGATGTTTTACGGCGACTAAAAGCTGGAGAGTGCCAACATTTGTTTGTTTTTTGTTTATTGCTCCATTTTCGATTGTTCAGTTTTAAAAAATGTAATATCAAGATGTTTGAATTCTTCCTTTATTTGGTCTCATTCCATTTTTCTTTATTTATCAAGCATATGTGATAATTCTTTTATGAATCGATATTTATTTATCAAAACGTAGTAAGGTTTCGATCATTTCAATATATGATTTTTTTGTCTTATTGGTTGCTTTCTCTTAATTGAACAGTATCTTCAGTCATGATGCTTATCTTACTATGTTTCAATTTTCTTTGTTAATAAAATTGTGGCTGTATAGTGACTATTGCCTCACCCTCTATATATAAGTAGACACAGGTATCTTCTTCTACTCTAATTCCTATTCCTTAATGCTCCTGCGCAATTTATTTAGTGTGGGATCAACATATGTTCCGTAAAATGCATTCTGTTCTTCATTTATATTCAAGTTTTTACTGTTCAATTTTAAATATAATTGCAACGCAAGTGACAACCTATTCTACGCTACGTAATATGGTTAACAAAGAATACTTTGGTGTATTATTTATATAATACTACCTATTTTTATTTCCATTGATAGTCTCGGGAACGAATTAAATCTTATAACGTCATTTCTTATGGAAGTACATGTTCCGAATAGCGCTGTTTCAGTTAGCACTCGATTTTCCTGGCACCAATTAAGAGCGTTAATCGGGGAGTGGGTGTATTGTGCAAATTGGACAAAAAATATTGTGAAAACTAAGGGTCCTATACCCAACATTTTCTATAACATGTGTTTTAATTATTATAGTATAGCAAGCGCTATCACAATTTTAATGTCGTGCATGTCGTCTCCTATGCTTTCACATCCGTTATGCGTGTTGCCTATTTTACAATGCATGCTGAACTTGAAATTGCATTTTGATGCAAAATAATATGATTAAGTCAATACAACCTCCTTTATTATATTAAAGAAAAAACATTAAATGTATCACCAAAAAATTATTAGAATTACTCAATTCTTCTTTCCTAGCTGCTGAAATAAACAGATTGCCCCTTTATAGAAGATTCTTTGTAGGTTTTTACAAATATTTGGGGCTCTGAGTCCACCCCTAAATATTACCCAATCATGACAAAATGTCACAAAAAATGTTTTTGTATATAGGAGCACCAAATAAGGGTGTGGGAGGAAAATAAATCTCCCCATATAAGGGTGGACCACCCTAGTGCTCCATCCCTAATCGGTTAAGCAGTCTTTCATTTATGTCCCGTGGAATGAAAAGCTACTGTACTAGAACATGATAATTAACTAAAAGCCTCTTTAGCCATCGATCTCTAAAGCTGAAATAATGGTTAAAATAAATTACGCTGTTCTCTAGTTAATCAGCAGTCTTTGGGAGTTGATACATTAACATAATGGTCTTTACCTATCAACTGAAAATTTTTGACTGCGCATTATCTGTACATTTTAATGAGCGTTAAAAATATTAAGATGCACATTATCAATGGAAAACTACAGTAATTATTTATTATGAACATATTGCTGTACAACAGCTTCAAAAAACTACCTAATTCTTTATGATGGAAAATCACAATTTCCTAATAACATTCGCTATGAAAAAATGTATTATAAAATTAATGCAATATACAGAATATCTCTATCTCTCTCTACATAATATAAAAACGTAATGGTGATCATCATGTGTAACGCTATCTATGACCCTATACCGCATAACTTTCAATCACATTTTAAAATTACTTAGAATACTAATATGGAATTTAAACCAAACAATGCCTAAAAGAATGAAAATTCAGTTTCCTACCGTCGATTTTTAAATATGCATCGAATCTGTCCACGGAACTCAAAAATTACGCATATTTTTTGGGTGAATCTTTTATCGCCAAGGGAAATAGCATTGTTGCTAATTTCAGCACACAGTGCACCGCTGAAAGGTTCCCCTACTCTCAAAAATAAATCGCAACAAATTTATCTTTAATTAGAGTGGAATGACTATCACTGAACAGAAAGAGAAATACGAATGAAAGTAAGTGAGAAAAATGTTGGGATCGTAATAAAATACTGTAGCATTTAGGAATTATTAATTTTCAAAAATTAAAATTTTAGTCCCGAGATGCCAACTGCACTATATAAAAAATGTGCTAAAAGAACATGTGCTAAATGAGGCATACCTGTGTTTATTTATTAATAGCGATTAATTTTACAGAACTGTTGAGGGTTGCCGAGATGCCAGGGAAAGTTATAATAAACTTGTCTTGTAACTTGTAAACTAATTTTATTTGCATCCATTATGACTTACTAGTTGTAAGGGGGCATATCTCGCAATCATTGTCAGATTTTGAGCCAAGAATTTGTGTGAAACTATAGTAACGGCTTTTCTCTAAGCACACATGCCTCTTGCTACTCTAAAGTGCCACCTAGGGTAAGAGTCTAACCCTTAAGGGATCTTTTGCCATGGAATTTGGACCCATCACAGGACATAAATGCTGTATGAGGTTTTTTTGCTCCTTGGTGGTGGAGTGGAATCTCTTCTTGCATATTTGAGTCTTTTTATTTTTCTCCAACTTTGAAAATTTGTATATCTAAGATATGCTGTTGGTACATTCACAAATTGCTTTCCTGTGGATGTAAAAACATTTGCTTACTTAGGATTCCACAGAGAAAGCTATTCTTCCCTTGACCAATTGTATATCCACTTTTATTTGCTCTTTATCCCTCAAGTGTGGATTAGGTCTTCAGTATCGAAAATGCATGTAATGCTTGCTTGCTTAGGGTATATCCTTTTTCTTCCTTCCCTTTCAATGGTCTTTGGTATACTGCATAATGTTTGAATTTTCATATTCAAGCACCAGTCTCGATTTTTCCAGTGTTGAAATCACTCGTATCTTACAAAAGGGTTTCTGAATGTCAGTGGTCTTTACCAAAGTCTCTTTATGAAACTTCAGTTTGCAACTTCATATTGCTTAAACTTATAATAATTTTTCCTTATGTTTGTCCTAATAATTCCTTAAATTTATCTGTATGATTCATTTATCATATGATTCATTTATCCTAATTTTGGATTGATAAATTAATTTTTAAAATATTTTTGAAAACTGACTGAAAATTTTCATTTTATAGAATAATTATTTTACTGTATTTTAGTTTTCATTTCAGTAATCAAGCATTAATACTTTTTGCTTAATAAAATAATAAAGCAATACCTACATCCTAATCTATGGAAGACAATAAAAAACCCAGATCAAGGACGATTACTGTGAGATTTAAACTTTGGCCCATAAGAGTTAATGCCTCATTTGGATTTAACGTAGATTAGAAATTTTGATATTTGGTTACCGTCATGCTGATTCATATAAGTTCATGTGGCAGTGTTCCTTAATCATTGTTAAAGGCTAATTTTAATAGTTGTACCAACCAGTTATACATTACATCAATCGTAATTTGTTGTTTCTGTTGACAGGATGAAAGAGGCACTTACAAATGTTGAAAAAATGTGCAGACGACACAAGGAGTTAGCTGAAATTACAACTCTCGCCACCTCAGCAGCACAGAAGCCAGAGCTCACTTTAAAGGATGGCACAGAATTAATAGAGATGCTTCTTGGAAGACTGTATCCTGAAAGATCTTGCTACTTTCAGTGTATATTTAAGGGAAGATGATTTTGCAACTGTCTTAATCTTAATAAAATAAGTAGACATTAAATGCTTAAGGAAAGTCCTTTTAATCATCAGATATGATTGGTGATGATACAATGTGCTTTTTTTATAAAAGTGAAAAGTAATAGTTTAGATTAGGAATTCCAAATTTAACTAAATTTTCAAATTTTTCTAAATCAGTTTAAAATATTTTATGTGAAAGATTGCATTCAATGTAAAAATTTGGCATGCCAATGAATCGATTTTTGATATTATTGTTTGTAGTAAATATTTTTTAATGTGATGAGTGTATTTGGAAAAATGCATATAAATTGCCAGTATTTTGTTGTTCTGTTGTTATATTTACCTAAATTTCCTCAGTAAAATGTGCTTTTTGCTCTTTATGCTTGATTGGTGGTGGCCAAGTTGTCACATAGGGAAATTAAAATGTGCAACTGTAAAAGGCAATTTTGTGATTCATAAATCTCTTTCGTATACTAAAATTTGACTTAATGAAAAAATGCTGCCATTTGTGGAATGTTATTATATACATAATATCCTTATTTTGTCCGTTCGTTGGTCCGCCGAAATGCTCGATACGAATCCCCATAAGAGCAGGGGCAGCCGCTGGCATTGGGCCATGGAGCCATTGCCATACCAAAATTCACAGAAAGAAAAAAGCACTATAAATAATTGTTTTTGAACAGATTGATTTCATTTTTGAGTCTTGATTTAGTTTAATTTGTCGTGAACCAGCACAATACTTTGGTCGGTAAGAGAATTTACGGGAGGAGTGGGCGGCGAGTCTGGCAGGGAGTTCCTCCACTACAACGGGGCCACCGACTAGCTGGTTCAATAACAAGATGTGGAATGCATGCGCACTGCATACTTTTCTCCCCCTCACCTTCTAGAGAATAACGACCGTTGGGGCCAAGTTCAGTTTGGCTCGGCCGGCCTTCAAGCTAGCAGCTCTCTGTTATATGTATGTTATATCCTCCTCCTCTGTAAGGAACGTCTATATATAATGATAACCTCATTATATATAGACGTTCCTTACAGAGGAGGATATAACATATATATAACATACTAGTAGAAAGTGCTTGCATACTGCAAGCATTTCATCTCACCTTAAAAAACATTAATTTTTTAGAGATATATTTCATCATGAAAGTTATTTCATTAATTCTAAAGAATTCTTCTCTGGATGGGTTTTCATTTTTTCATTATGAAGCAATAATGGAGTAAAACAATCACTAATTTTTGCAATTTTAGGAATATTATACTTTTCCCACATTGGGTTATTAATGCCACACATTTCTGCCAAATTTCAAATTTATAGCACACTTAGAAGTGAAATAACATTTATCTAATTGTTTATATTTAAATAATTTTTCATGGCCGCAACTATTTCATGGATACTTTGAAATGTTTATTCGTTTATATAGACTAAACTCTAAATAATTAAAAAATTTTACATCCCTAACTCGCCGCATAGTGTCTAAACATTTACCTATTTGTTTAAATTTTAGATTTCTAACTGCCAAACAAATTAAAATATCAAAATTTGTATAATCCCTATTCAGTTTTTTTAGAAATCCTACCTCTAAGAAAAATTTCAGCTCCATAGCACATTCAGAAATACATAAACCTAGAAAAATTGTTTAAACGATTGCGAATTTTTAGCGGCCCCATTGTTGCACTTTTTCAAGATTTTCGTTTTTTCTAGTCGGTTTTACACAAAATCCTACCTATAAAAAAATTTCGAATCTCCAGCTCATCTGTAAGTGCCTAAACATTAGTATCCTCCTGTTATATGTTATCATTATATATAGACGTTTCTTACAGAGGAGGGGGAGGAAGATAGAACATACTAGTAGAAGGTGCTTGCATACTGCAAGCATTTCATCTCACCTTGAAAAAATATTAATTTTTGAGAGAGATTTTTCATCATGAAAAATATTTCTTTTATTCTAAAGGTTTGTCCTCGGTAACGGTTTTCGTTTTTCATTATGGAACAATAATGGAGTAAAACAATCAATAATTTTTGAAATATTATACTTTTCTCACATTGGGTTAATAATGCCACACATTTCTGCCAAATTTTAAATTTATAGCCCAATTAGAAGTGAAATAACATTTATTATATAATTGTTTAAAATTAAATTATTTTTAACTGGCACAATAACGATTTAATGGATACATTGAAATGTTTATTCGTTTACATAGACTAAACTCTAAATAATTTTAAAATTTCAGTTCCCTAGCTCGCAATTGTTAAAACAAATTTTCAAGGTTTATGTATTTCCGAATATGCCACGAAGTTGAAATTTTTTTAATAAGTAGAATTCTTAAAAAACGAAATAGGGATTATACAAATTTTGATATTTTAATTATTTGGCAGTTAAAAATTCTTAAAGTTTAAACAAATAGATAACTGTTTAGGTACTACGGGATGAAATAGGAAGCTGAAAATATCAAATTATTTACAGAGTAGTGAATTTGCACAAATAAACATTTCATTTTCACCAAATATGAATTGCGGCGGCCGTTAAAAATTATTTAAATTTAAACAATTAGAAAAATATTATTTTACTTCTAGAAGTGCTACAACTTTAAAATTTGGTTAAAATGTGTAGCATTAGTACCCCATAATGAAGATAGTGTAAAATAATAAAAATTGCAACATTTGGGGATTGTTTTAAACTATTATTTTTACATGTGGGAAAAACGAAAATCGCCTCGGAGGTGAAATCTTTAGAATTAAAAGAATATTCGTAATGATGAAATGTCTGTCTGAAAAATGAATGTTTTTTCAAGGTGAGATGAAATACTTGCAGTATGCAAGCACCTTCTACTAGTATGTTATATCTTCCTCACCCTCCTCTGTGAGAAACGTCTATATATAATGATAACAGTGTGCAAGCACCAACTACTAGTCATTATTTATCGACGTTCCTTGCAGAGGAGGATATAACATCTATTGTTGAAACATATTTTCAAGGATTATGTATTTTCGCATGTGCTACGGAGTTGAAATCTTTTTTATATGCATAATAATAACAATTCGTAAAAAAACGAATAAGGGATTATACAAATTTTGACATTTTGTTTTGTTTGCAGTTAAAAATTCTTCAAATTTATACAAATAGATAACTGCTGGTGGAGGTTTTTGGGTTTCGCTGCGTTGGCGGCATTTCTGGCTCTCGACGTTTTGCAGACATTGCAGTCTGCATCTTCAGTAGATGAAGAAAACGGCCGTTAAAATTGTTTAAAATTTAAACAGTTGGAAAAATATTATTTCACTTATAGAAGTACTACAACTTTAAAATTTGGCAGAAATGTGTAGCATAATGGACAAAGTATAAAATTATTAAAATTGCAAAGTTTTGGGATTGTTTTAATATATTAATTTTACATATGTGAAAAACGAAAATCGCTCCAGAGTTGAAATATTTAGAATTAAAGAAATATTTCTTATGATGAAATATCTCTCTAAAAAATAATGTTTTTTCAAAATGAGATGAAATGCTTGCAGTATGCAAGCACCTTCTACTAGTATGTTATATCCTCCTCCTCCTCTGTAAGAAACGTCTATAAATAATGATAGACGTTTTTTACAGAGGAGGATATAACAGATAACATACTAGTAGTTGGTGCTTGCATTCTGCAAGCATGTTATCTCACCTTGAAAAAGTATTCATTTCTCAGACAGATAATTCAACATTACAAATATTTTTTTAATGTTAATGATTTCACCTCCGCAGCGATTTTCGTTTTTCCTTTATGTAAAAATAATAGATTAAAATCCCCAATCTTTGCAATTTTAAGAATTTTATACTTTCTCCATTATGGGGTAGTAATGCTACACATTAATGCCAAATTTTCAAGTTGTAGCACTTCTAGAAGTGAAAAAATATTTTTCTAATTGTTTAAATTTTAAACATTTTTAATGGCCGCCGCAATATATTTATGGGGAGGTTAAAATGTTTATTTGTTCAAATACACTACTCTGTAAATAACTTGAAAATTTCAGCTTCCTAGCTCATCACATAGTACCTAAACAGTTATCTATTTGTTTAAACTATAAGAATTTTTAACTGCCAAACATATGAAAATATCAAAATTTGTATAATCCATATTTCATTTTTTTACAAATTCTATCTATAAAATAATTTCAGATCCGTAGCACATTCGGTAATACATTAACCTCAAAAATATTTTTAAACATTTGCGAATTATTAGTGGTCGAATTTTTTAACTTTTTCAAAATTTTCTTTTTTTCTGTGTATAATTTGCTACAAAATGATTTCAAAAACTAAGACCTACAGCATATAGTTTCCATGATAAAAATTATTAAACTTTAAAGTACAAATAAGGTTAAAACAACCCCTAAAAATTAACAATTTTGAAATTTTCGATTTTATAGTTGGTTATTAGAAAAGTTCTATAGACCTGCAAAATTTCAGCTTCCTAAACCTATTAGATTGGTCTACACATTGGGATAACTTTTTCTCATGCTAACTTATGGGAGATATTCCGGGGTATCTGGAGTCGAACCCAGGACACTGTAAGCAAAACTAACAATAATTCTTAATAGATATTGTGGCCGTCTAGCGACACTAAAAATTTAATTTTTCTAGCTTACGGGCAAGTGCCCAAAATTAATTTACAAAAATGGTGCAATGCTTTTCTTATGGGAAAAAACGCAACTCAGAATTTCTGGAGTCGAACTTATGGCACTTAGGTGAGAAGTCTCATTTTATCTGTAGGTTTCTGAAGCTTTCAGCTCTCCAGCTTTAGTAGTTTGGGCTGGACATTAGTATCCTCCTATATGTTATCATCATTATCAGAGATGGGCAAAATACATCTAAAAAGTATTTTAGATACAAAATACTTGAGAAAATGTATTTTCAATACAAGATAAAATATACTTCGTGAAACTTCATTAAAATACAAAATAGTATTTTAAAATACAAAATAGTATTTTAAAATACAAAATACTCTAGGATTCTCACCACAAACAACGAAATTTTTATTATCTGTACGTATTTTCAAAAGCAACTCTATTATAAATAGACCGCGGATCTTTAGGTAAAAACCTATTTATTTCCTGAGTAGATATCTGAATATACAATTGTATATATATGTTTCATGAATAATTAATCCCGAAAACGTATATTTTATAGTGCCTAAAAATGCCTATTTTGACATGAATGCCTAAAAATGCCTATTTCGACGTTAATGCTTATTTTTGCCATTTTCATGCAAAAAAAGCCTAAAAAGGGCTAATTTTGTAGAAAAAATCAACAACAAAAGCAGATTTTGGTACTAGTAATATTTTTTAAACTGACTGTACAATGTTCAGTTGAGGGTTGGGAAAATGTCCTTCACACCACGGTCATGATCAGGTGGCGAACATCAGCTCAGACCTGTCACGCATCCGGCGGTGATATTGTTTCCCTGTGTCGCGCGATGCGACAATGTAACAATGGGTTTAATCTGATGTTGCGTTAATTTCTCATCGTTACATTGCCATATTGTGTGACACGGGAAAACGAGAATAACCCTGCAGTCCATCTCCAGACTGCAGAGGGTGAAGGTGAGAAGTGTGAACGTGAAAATTGTGAAAGTGCAATGCATAAAGTAGCAAGTTAGAAAGCTTATTTAATACGTCAGTGGTTACAAGAGATCCCGTACTTCACAACGGATGGAAAAATTATCATCTGTCAAGCATGCAACAAGGAGGTAAGTACATTGTAATGCTGGCTTGCAGAAAATTATTGGCCGTGAATTGCTTGTCATCTTTAAGGCAACACCCATCTACATTTTTTGTTTATACGAGCCATTTTATGGTAACTATAGACGTGGTTATTTAAAATGTCCAGCAATTCAGCTGCGGACCTTCGTAGCTCTAAAGTAAATTTTATATTTTTGTCCCATTTCAATATTTATTAGATTATTTCCGTATTTTTAAGGTTAATTATTTTTTCAGAACTTTTCTTTATAGGTTTCGAGTTATAAAAAAACCCACCTAACTCAGCATGTACAAGGAGTGCTACATAAGGCAAATGTTTAACGCAGATCAAAGATGATACAAACGCTTTTAACAAAAACTTCTGAGGGATCCTGCAAGAAGAATCAGTTTGATGCAGATTTGTGCCATGCAATTGTGGCAGCCAACATTCCATTCAGAACACTAGAAATTCCAACATTCAAGGGGTTCCTAGAACGATACTGCCATCAGTCGGTACCTTCTGAGTCAACGATAGGCAAGAATTACGTAAAATCCACGTACGATGATGCAATGTGCTGGATACGGGAGGACATTGGAGATTCACATATTTGGATATCAGTCAACGAAACCACTGACGCTCTCAGCATATACATGGCCAACTTAGTTGTTGGGAAATTGGACCCAGATGTGCCATCCAGAGCCTACCTCATCTGCACAAAGTAACTTGCCAAAACAAATCAGGAAACAATAGCACATTCTGTGAACAATCGACTGAAATAGCTGTATCCTAACAATCTAGACGAAGAGAAAGTAGTGCTCCTATACACAGATGCTGCCCTGCAGTTGCTCAAGGTGTTCTATCCCTCTCTTGTGCATGTGACATGCCTTGCCCGTGGTTTGAACCGCGTAGCAGAGCAAATAAGACTGGAAATTCCCAAGGTGAACAAAATGATCTCCACCGTGAAGAAGGTCTTTGTCAAGGCACCAACAAGAAAACAGGCTTTTTGAAAAAAACTGCCCGATGTCCCTCTGCCACCTGTGCCTGTGCTCAGCCGCTGGGGCACATGGCTGAAAGCAGCTGAATTTTACAGTGAGCATATCCTTCATGTCAAGGAAGTTGTGGCAAATCTAGCCGAGGATAGTGCCTGTGTCACTTCGGCGAAAATGTTGCTAGATGATCCCTCCAGTCCCAAGGATTTGGTGTATATTAGATCCCACTATACATCCCTTGTGTGGATTATGGCTGAATTGGAGGGCTCAGAAAAACCCATCTACGAAAATACTGCTTTGCTGAATGAAGTGAAACAAAAAATCAAGGAAGCGCCAGGTGAAGTGGGGGAAAAGTAAGAGCCAAACTAGAAAAAGTGCTACAAAATAACTCAGGTCTGCAGAGCCTATGTACAGCAGCAGATATACTGGCAGGAAAATCCAGTGAAGTTGAGTACAAAATTTCATTTCAACATGCACCTAAGTTGTAGTTTGCCCCCGTCACATCAGTTGATGTCGAACGTTCTTTTTTTGCTTACAAGATGATATTAGCTGACAAATGCCATAGTTTTGTGCTAGAAAACTTAGAAAAGGTGCTTGTCATTTACTGTGAGGTCAACTACGGGAAATCTGTGGAATAAACGCAAAGAGGTGACAAATTCATTATGGGAATTCCGAATGAAACAGTTTGTCAAACATTCTGCATAGTACTTAAATATATACTTGAATAGTGTTTTCAGTCAGTATTACTATATGCAATGTAGATAGTATTTTCTCTGTGACGCATGGTAAATTAACCATAAGAATAAGTTTCAATGCATAGTAGTAAAATATTTTTATGTTCTTTGAAAACAAATCAATAATGTTTCGTTGACTGGTAATTTTTGGAAGTAGTTTTATTTTACGTTTTATAAAGCCTAATTAAGCTACTTAAAGAGCCTATTTTAGTCTCCTAAAACTTAATTTTTAGAACCTAAAAATCCACGGTCTAATTATAAATTATCTTTTATAATCATAGACTAATTTATCACTGACTTTTTGAACCTATTAAATGCCTTAAGAGTCATGCAAGAGATGCTCTTCAAACATGTGCCCATTGCCCTTCAGTACCAGGAGTTTCTCAAATAAACAATCACTCAAATTGTGCCTTTTGGGACTATGGATAATTCCAGCAAAAGAGAATAATCTCTCAACAGGGCCACTTGAAGGCAGACTTGTATTGTACCGCAGAAACAGTCATCGAACTGTTGGATATCCATCTAACATGCTGAAGTGTTTGGTTTTGTCCTGTAAGAATTGCAGTACTTCTAACTTTGTTTGATTACTTTCAGTGGCTGAACTTGCAGTATTCTTTGCCTCAAAAAAGCAAAACCACTCATCATCTGTTGATGAAAGTTCCTCTTCACACTGATAGGATCCTTTTTGATTCATTTGTTTCACAGAATTCATTAAAAGTTCTTGCATTTTTTTCCTAGAACCCTCTTCAAAATCTGCCGGAATCCATCTCAGTTTGAAGAATGGGTGTGTGCATGTGGCAATTTCTTCATTAACCTCTGGTGACATCAAAAAATATTTTTCAAATCTCCGTTTTAAGTTGACTTTGATGCCTTGAAGAAAGGCTCCACAGTACCTAAAGTTTCTTTTTTCAAGCTCCTGAATGTAAATAGAGTTGGCAGCAACTGGCCATAATAACAGTTATCTCCTTGCAGGCGATCAAGTGCAACAGCTAGAGGTTTGAACACTTCTACATATTCTTTGAGATATTCGATTTCCATTTCCTTAAAGTTCTTTAGATTAAGAGCTGTAAGAACATCATTCAATTGTCCTTGGAACCTAAGTATTTGGCAAATTGAATCATACAATGAATTCCAGTGTGTGATACATGGATAGCTCAATTTGTGTCCTAACACACAGAAAATTTCTTCGGCTGATTTTGGTCTGCTGGAGGCATTCCAGAGAGCACTGCACTTAGCCATAACTGGGTGATGTAATCTTGAAATGGCAGGAGATCTTGCTAGAATCTTGTTCATATCAGCTGTTGCTATCAAATTGAATGTATGGGAACAGCAACAAATGTGATGAGGTAGAATTACTGATGATTCAGAATTCATATTCATGTTTTCTTCATTTATAAAAGGAAATTGAACTTCACTAGTGGAATTTCCATCACCATCTTGGGCATTATCATCATCGCTGCGAAAGCCTTCAACTCAAATTATCATCATCGTTAAATTCATCTCTAAAAACAAATTTGAAAATAATAATAATAAATGGGCCACATACAAATTAAATCACACATATTACCCATGCATACGCATATTATATATGACATTAAACAGTGAGTTGAGTTCAAATGGGCCAATATCAAATTCAGGCAAGGCCTTAACATATATTTCATACAACTCATGTCTCTGACTACATTCTAACTCGCCAGTTGTTGCCTGCAGAGCCACTCCAAAATCCTTAAAGGCTTTAATAAAATTAGAGCCATTGTCCGTTACCATTGATATAATCTTTTCTTGTGTCAGGCCGAAGGAAATGTTCACTTCATCAAGCATCTCAGCTACTTTGTCGTGTGTGATCCGGAAAATCTCCTACAGGCAAGAACAGCAGAATGTCGCTCATATGTACCTTCATCAATCTGCAAAAACAATGAGAAATTAAGCTTTCAGTACTCTCCATCCTTCTCCTACAAGGTACTATTACCCTCAATTTTTAAGAAAACCTTGAATTTACAATATTTTTGCCTGATTCCGTAAGATGACATTTTTTCATTTATCCAAATGGCATATGAGATACAAGTGTGATATGATAAATAGGATGTTTTTTATAATAGGATTTTTTCTCACTGCAACTAGATTTCTTGAGTATTGATATGTTGACCAAAAACAGCTATTTGAAAACTTGTCAAAACCCTTTTAAGATTTTTCTTACCCAGTGAGCTGTAGCTCCTAAAAAGCTTTGTGTCTTGGTGGACCAAATATCAGCTGTTGTACAAATGAAATTGACTCTTGATATTTTGCTTGATATCAAATATAATTTGCATTTCCAACTCATTAATGCGCCAACCAAGAGTTCGACGAGACATGACATTTACTTAAAAATCCATACCTGCAGTAAAAAAGAATTAATTTCTTCGTAAATGAGAATATACATAAAACCCAATATCTCACATCAAGAAGCACTTCATTTTACCTTGAAATAGATTAATGAAATCTGGATCTTCTACTATTGATAATGCTCTCATTCCATTTACCACAAACTTAGTAACTAAACCATCAAACTGTTTGCATGCGACTTTTAAAGTTAAAACTAGTCCCGAATGACAAACAGCTTTGTTTAATTCTCTTTGCATTAGTTCCATCAAAACTGTCTTTCAAACGTCTCCTGCTAGCTTCTGTTTTTGACCATTGAATTTTATACTCCTCAAAAGAGGATAATTCACCTGGATGAATTCTCTGAAACGTTTAACACAAAAAAATGTTATATCTATAAAATACCTTAAAATAAAATACCTATAAAATAGTTTAGGAAATGTTATATCTATAAAATACATTTAACACGAAAAATGTTACATCTATAAAATAAAATAATTATAAATTTCCACTGCAATTAACCCTTTGTCATGATTGGTTACAGTTGAAAACTAACAATTGACAAAGCTCATACTTTCACACACACGTAGATTATAGTTGCTTAACAGCCAATATTAAGTAGTGCCTTTCCTTACCTTCAAATGGGTCTTGAAATTAGTTGTGGCATTGTATGTACCACTAATAACTGTAGTTTTCATTGTTCCACAAAGTTCACATTTTGCTTTCACTTTACCGTCCACCTCCTCCAAGACTGTGAAATATTTTCCATCTAAAATGGCACTCTTTGCAATTGATTCTTCTTTGTCTTCAGTTATTTTCAGAATATTTGATTAATCACGAAAAAGAATGTATATAATCTTTCACTGTCTTCAGAAATGCCACCGTATGGTTTGCTTTACTTCACATTGAACATCAACACGAACAATTCATCAATAACGCGCGTAATGCTAATGGATAGTGGTGGAGAACTATCGATAGTACTATCGATAACTATCGATGGTTTTGACTATCGAAAACAATCGATAGTTTTTTTTAAAACTATCGATGGTTTACGATAGTTTAATTTTTCAGGAGAAAAAATAATATTGGAAAATTAAGACTTTATATACCTAAGATTTAGCATAATATGATATTTTGTTTTAGTAATAAAGGTTCATTATATTGCTAGATCACAAACTTCCAATTTCAATCATTAAATTGGTGGCTGTTACTGATGCTGATAGCTTAATTTCTATTCATTAGCATTCTTTAGGTTGGTGACATTGACGCTACCCATGAATCCCTTGCGTCAGTTTGAATTCAACCTCGTGCTCTTGATTTTAACCATAAAACGTGTCAACCAAACCTTGCTCTAACTTAATCGAACATAGTCGTGTTATAAGTGTTGTCTACTTGTGTAGTATCTTGTTTTGTGCTTTGATTTGAGTTAGAAATGCCTAAAAGGAAAATTTCAAATGTTTGGGAATTTTTCACAAGAGACCAAAATAAGAAATTGGCGAAGTGCGACAAATGTGGCAAAGAATACAAGACTAGTGGAAATACTAGTAATCTACTAAATCATCTGAAGAGGTTTCATCCGGAATTTGAAACTTCTGGAACCGGCGGCCAACATTCAGGTGGACATTCTGGTGATGAGAGCTCCTCTGTTGCAAGCTCTAGTAGTAAGAGGTCAATAAGCCCCTATTTTAAGCGGCAGATTAGCTATGAACATGACAGCCAAAGGAAAAAGTAGATTGATAAAGCCCTAATGGTGATGGTGGCAACAAATTTTCAACCGTTTAGCATAGTAGAAGATCAAGGATTCAGAGCATTCGTCAAAACATTGGATCCAAGGTATGAACTCCCTAGTAAAACTACCCTGAGGGATAAGCACCTTAAAGATTACTACCAGGAAGGGACATTGAAATTGTTAGGAATTTTAAAGGGAATTGATTTTGTAAGTCTAACATGCGATTTGTGGTCATCTCGAGCAAATTATAGCTTTATCACTGTCACTTGTCATTTTATTGATAGTGCTTTTGCAATTCGTTGTGCAGTTCTATCCACTGATCAGATGTTGAGGAGTCATACGGCACAAAATATTGCATATACCATTATCAAAATTATGCAAAAATGGAATCTGGAGGATAAAATTGTGTGGATTGTTACCGACAATGCTCCATCAATGATTAAAGCATGCCAGATATTGAAAATTCGTCATCATCCATGCTTTGCTCATACTTTAAATTTAGTTGTGCAAGATGCATTGAAAGAAGAAATCCTTCAGCATGTGCTCTCAAAATGTAAGGAGTTGGTAAGGTTTTTTAAGTGTAGTAATGTTGCTACAGAGCAATTGAGAAATGAACAAAAGCAGCAGAATAAACCAGAACTTAAGCTGATTCAGGAAGTTCCCACAAGGTGGAATAGTGCCTTAAGCATGGTGAAGAGGTTGTTAGAAGTCACTCTATCGAGGATCCCAAAAGCTCCAAGGGCTCTTTCGTTAGAAGACACTGTGGTTTTAAGTGATTTAATAAAATTGCTAAGTACTTTTGATGAAGCTACTAACAAAATTTCAGGAGATTATGTAACAAATTCTCTTATAATACCAATTACATTTGGGATTTATAACCATCTGGTTGAAATAGGAAGGGATGTGAAAACATCAGAGGGAAAAAGATTACTACAATGCCTTACTGATGGTGTTGTTACCAGATTATTCCCATACGAAGAACGCTCCATTCCTAGAATAGCAACACTTCTTGACCCGAGACTGAAAAAGGAAGCCTTCCGATCTGCTGACAATGCCAAAGCTGCTGTATCTCTACTGCAAACTGAAATGACACTCCATGTACAAAGGCCTCCAGAAGAAGCAAGTGAATTACAACCTGCAACCTCTGGAGGTCAACAACAAGAAGAGAAATCTTCACCTCTGTTTAATTTCATGGTGCAGCGAATAGCTGATAAAAGTCGATCAGGGACTGTGGATGCCATCATTGTCATACGGCAATACCTGGAAAGGGCAAATAAGAGTGCTGATTCAGACCCCTTGCTATTTTGGAAGGTATGTGTTTCATATGTTTTCTTTTAGTAGGTGTAATCATTACTGCAGACAATTTGATGTAATTATTGGCCTCTTTCTTTCAGGTGAATGGACTAGAAGTCAACCCACTTCAACATTGTGCCAAAACGTTTTTGGGCATTCCAGCAACTTCGATGCCATCCGAAAGAGTATTCAGCAAGACTGGACAAATTATATCAGACAGACGCTCAAGGATTAAACCAAAAAATGTTGATATGTTAATTTTTTAAACCAAAATAAATGGCTGATTGATTATTAATATAATTGTGTATTTTGTGCATTTTTTTAATAACATACATGAAATTTTCAGAACTTGAGCTGCCCAACTGTAAATATCAATTGTTAGGAAATTAGGCTTTTGAAAATATTATCAACAAAGTGCTAATTTGTTAAGAGTGAAATCATTTAATGTAAAGTCCAAAAATCTGTGGCTCATGCATAGAAACATCCAAGACATTAAGTTCAAAATAGGAAAATGTAGACCTTTTAATTAAAGAATTAAGTAATTGTAATATTGGAATTATTCGCATAAACATGCATTGGCTATATTTTACTTAAATAGGTACATTTTTAAAGAAGTAGTAGTAGAGTTGATTTTATAAGGTGTGTTGACAGCAAGGTCATTTCACACCATACTCAAACTATACTATAAAAGTTATTATATATATTTCCTTACTAATAGAGATAAAAACTGAATTAAATATGTATATTACATTGCTGAAATTGTACACAGGTAATGTGTATAGAAAAATGTAATATTAAAAATTAGTTAAATGCATGGAAGCAATTTAGCTTCCCTGAGGAACTTGAATACCACGTCTATCTTAACTGGGTCATCGCCCAGAACATTGTTAAGCTGGCCTTGCATCAAAAGACTATTCCGCATACCTTGGCAGTGGATACATTCAGTCAGCATGTCTTATAGTGAGACGGGAGTCACAGTGCGGTACTTCCTTCTCCTGTGTGAACAGATAACAGTGAGTAAGAGCACAGTGCCCTATCCTCAAACGGGTCAGCACTACTTCCTCCCGCCTACTATTTCTAACCGAGGAGGACCAAGAAGTTGTAACAACCTTTATGTCCCGCAATTTGTTGTTTTGTAAACCCATTGAATTATTAATTAATTATTGAAAATTACTTTTTATGTTTTTAAATTTAAATATCAATATTACATTAAACACAATTTCGTACTTTTTGTATTTTTAAATACTAATGTACGTTTATATATGTAATGAAATTATTTTTTTATACTGTTTATGTATTAGTAAAATATTTTAGAATTGTATTGCTATTTTTATGGAAATATTTACTGACGAGTCACCAGTCTACTCAATTTTTGCACAGAAATATGTAGATGTATGTGTAGTTTATTCTGACGCCTGCAATTTTAATAAAATTAACATGTTTACGTGCCTTCAGTGCCACTCACGTGTTATATCACAAAAACATCTTGAAAAAAAACTATAAAGAAAAATATATCATTTTGTATAAATAGTTTGATGTACTGTAATCATTTAATATTGCTTAATGTTGATTTTTTATTAAAAACTCGGCATATCCCCAATTTTCCCATTTCCAAAACTTCAATGATAAATGGTAAAAACTATCGAAAACTATCGATAGTTGGTCCTCCAACTATCGATAGTTCTACACCTCTATTAATAGTTAACATGATGAGACAGTCTGACCAACTATAGAAAACAAGTTAAATCAGGAGCGTTTAAGAAATGGTAAATTAACCTGTACTCTGCACGAGATACTGCCGTTAAGGCTATTTTAGACGATGCATTGAAATGCTCTTTTTTTGCGAGTATGATTGCGAATAAAAAATTGCTTCGTATAAAAGGCCAAATTGCAAGAACGATTGCACGAAAAATAGATCCTGCTCTTTTCCCGGCAATCTATATACAGCCTTTATACTGAAAAACTCGTCCAATTTGAGCATCTACTACTTTAACAGAGAATGTATTTTGGATTTAAATATGTATTTTAAAATACAAAATACACCAAAAATGTATTTTCGATACAAAATACAAGCTACTTTCTCCCGAGGTATTTTCGATACAAAATACAAGAGTATCGAAAATACGTATTTTAAATACTTGTATTTTCGATACTGCCCATCTCTGATCATTATATATCGACGTTTCTTACAGAGGGGATATAACCGTCATATAACAGATAACATACTAGAAGTTGGTGCCTGCATTCTGCAAGCATATCATCTCAACATAAAAAAACATTAATTTTTCATATTTCACCATTAAAATATTTTTTTAATTCTAAATATTTCACCTCCGCAGCGATTTTCGTTTTTCCTTTATGTAAAAATAATAGATTAAAACAATCCCAAAACTTTGCAATTTTAAGAATTTTATACTTTCTCCATTATGGGGTACTAATGCTACACATTTCTGCCAAATTTTAAAGTTGTAGTACTTCTAGAAGTGAAATAAATTTTTTCTAATTGTTTAAAATTTAAACATTTTTAATAGTCGCCGCAATATATTTATGAAGAGATTAATATGTTTATTTGTGCAAATGCACTACTCTGTAAATAACTTGAAACTTTCAGCTTTCCAGCTCATCCCGTAGTACCTAAACAGTTATCTATTTGTTTAAATTTTAACAATTTTTAACCGTCAATCAAACTAAAATACCGAAATTAGTATAATCCCAATTTACGTTTTTTTTACAAAACCTACCTCTAAAAAAAATTTCAGCTCCGTAGCAAATTCCAAAATGCCCACGCCTTAAAAATTTGTTTAAACAATTGCAAATTTTTAACGGCCGCATTGTTGCACTTCTTCAAGATTTTCGTTTGATCTAGTCGGTTTTGCACAAAATCCAACCTAAGAAAAAAATTTCGAATTTCCAGCACATCTGGAAGTGCCTCAACATTAGTATCCTCCTATATGTATATCATTCATCATCATCATCATGCTTCTGTCCGAAGAAAGGTTTTAACTGAATCGCTGCCTCCATTTCTCTCTCTCCCTAGAAGCCTCTTTTATACCTCTATAAGTATTATATCCTTGCCTTATATTCTCTAATATTCCCATTCTTTTTCTCCTTCTTCCTCTTCTTCCACTAATTTTTCCTTCTAAGATCGTCCTTTGTAAACACTGTCTTCTCATTATGTGCCCTATCCAATTTGCTTTTCTTTTCCTGATTGTTTTTAATATCATCCTTTCTTCTCCCACCATTTCTAATACTTCTTCATTTCTCTTCCTCTCTGTCCATTTCACTTTCATCATTCTCCTCCATACCCACATCTCAAAACTTTCTAAATATTTTTCCTCCTTTCTCCTTACTGTCCACATCTTTGCACTATAAAGAGCTATGCTCCATATGTAGCATTTTGCTAATTTCTTCCTTGTTTCTAGATTTATTTTTTTGCTTGTGAGAAGCTCCTTCTTCTCGTTGAATGCTGCCTTTGCCATTGCAATCCTACTTCTGATGTCCTGTGTACTACTTCCATCCTGCGCTAAAATACTGCCGAGATATTTGAAACTACTTACTTGTTCCAATTTTTGGCCATTTACCATTATATTTAATTCTTTGTTCCTTTGAAACCACCATGACTTTCGTTTTTTCTGCATTGATCTTCATTCCATATTGTTGGCCAACCTCCACTAGTCTGTCTGTCATCCTCTGAAGCTCTTTCTCACCTTCTGCTATTAAGCCCTGATCATCTGCATATTTAATGGTGGTAATACTTTCACCTCCTATCTTAAATCCTTTCTCTTCCATCAATGCTTCTTCTGTTATTATTTCTGCAAAAATATTAAATATTGCTGGTGAAATAGGACAACCCTGCCTCACTCCCCTCCCTATTGAAGTACTTTCTGTTTCTTCTCCTTCAACCCTGACTCTAATCTTTTGATCAAAGTAAAGGTTTTTAAGCAGTCTTTTATCTTTCCAATCTATTCCTATTTTGTTTAAAATACCCAGCATTTTATCCCATTTCACTCGGTCAAAAGCTTTCTCCCAGTCTACAAAGCAAAAATACATACCTTTATTGACTTCTAGCGCACTTTCTATCATCATCCTCATACATCCTATAGCATCTCTAGTTCCCCTTCCTCTTCTAAAACCAAACTGATTATCTTGCAGCTCCTTTTCTATTTTACATTCAATTCTTTTGGTTATTATTCTGGTTAGAACTTTAGCTGTATGAGAAATTAAACTAATAGTTCTGTAATCCTTACAACATTTTGCATTGTTCTTTTTCTCCAGTGGCACCATCACAACATCTAAAAAATCTTCAGGCCATATGCCAGTATCATATACTTGGTTAAAAAATTTTGTTAGTTGCTTAACTGCTTTAGATCCCAAAACCTTAAGAACGTCCACGGGTATATCATCACTCCCAACAGCCTTCCTTCTTTTCATGTCATCAATTGCTCTTTTAACTTCAGACTCGAGAATACTTGGTCCTAGCTGATCTTCTTCCACATCCTCTTCTTCATTTAATTCAATATTTCTTGGCTTTCCTTCTTTGTCATACAGAACCTCAATGTATTCTTTCCAGATATTCTTTACATTGTCTGGCTCCGATACTATTTTACCACTTTTGTTCATGATTCCTTTACGTCCTATCTTTCTTGCTTTTTTCTTGAATAGTTCCCTTGCTTTGCTATACATGAGGTCTGTTCTACAAATTCTTTCACATTCGACAATCTCCTCGCATTTTTCATTTATCCACTGTTCTCTTGCTTTATCTGTTTCCCTTCTTAAAGCATTGTTTAACTCCTTGTACTTTCTTTGGCCTTCTTCAGTGTTTATGTTCTTCCACTTTCTCCGCTCTTCCATTTTTTGCAGCATGGCTGCTGTGATCCAGGGTTTTTTGTTTCTTTGACCCGTTATCTTTCCTACCTTCTTTTCCATTACATCTTTAATGTTGCTATGGATGTATCTCCACTCCTCATCTACATTCTTCCTATTTTCTTCAGCTCTCTCCCCCAACCTTTCCTCCAGCTCAGTCATGATAGCCTCCTTGTTTTTAAGGAGTTCCTCTAAGTTCCATTTCTTGTTAACTCTTATGTTTCTCTTAATGCTCTTCAGTCTACATTGTGTATTTGCCACCAAAAGGTCGTGGTCAGAATCGATATCTGCCCCTGGTAGTGTTTTCACATTTTTAATGCTATTTATAAATCTTTCATTGACTAGTATGTAATCTATCTGGTATCGTCTCTGGTCTCCTGGGCTTCTCCATGTGTAAAGTCTCCGCTGGTGATGCTTAAACCATGTATTAGTTACAATCAATCTATTTCTATGGCATAATTCCACAAGTTTCTCCCCTCTTTCATTTCTCTTCCCAAGTCCATATTTTCCCACTATGTTATCTTCCTGTCCCTCTCTGACTACACTGTTCCAGTCTCCCATTACTATGGTGTTGACCCTTCCTTTTCCCTCCTCCTCCAATATCTCCATAATCTGTTCATACATTTCATCTACTTCGTTGTCACCATCATTAGTCATTGGCATATACACTTGAATTATAAGCATTTCCACTGGCTCCATCTGAAGTTTTACGGCTATTATTCTATCATTAACTGTCACTACCTTGCTAATTCTTTCAGCTATCTCTTTTCTCATTATAATCCCCACTCCTCTTTCCTTTTTCTCTCCTCCCGAGTAAATAATCTTAAATTCGTCTGAATTTATCTCGCCTTCTCCTTCCCACCGAACTTCACTAAGACCTACTACACCTACATTATTCCTTCTCATTTCCCTTTTTAAGTTCTCTAGTTTACCCCCTGAATTCATAGTCCTAACATTCAATGTGCCTATTCTTAATTTGTCACTACTGTCTTTCTTCTTATTAATTTTACATTTCCTCTGTGCATCCCCTAGGGTAGTCCCCACCCGGAGATCCGATTGGGGGACTATTTTACCTCCGGAATATTTTACCCCAGAAAGATCCATAGAGGTATTTGCAGCTTTTCAGCCTATTATGGGAAATATAATGAGGTAGTTTCCCCTTGCTTTCCTCATCACAGTTTCACAGAGTGATTACCCATCTGTAGCTGTTCAGATCCATATGATCACCACCTACAGAGGTACTGTGCAAGCTGCTGCCCTTGCACAGGGGGATGTAAAACCCCTAAGACTGCTTCTTAGTCTGACTCTTCCCCTCAGACCTTTATGGCTTGGATGGTCCTACCAGGAGAATTATCTCTCACTGGCATAGCTCTTTGGTTCGTAAGAGTACACAAACCCTCCCACCTCTGTAAGGTTATGCATTCCTTAGGGAGGGTGTATATCATTATATATCGACGTTTCTTACAGAGGAGGAGAAGATAACATATAATACTAGTAGAAGGTGCTTGGATACTGCAAGCATTTCATCTAACCTTAAAAAAAAACATTAATTTTTTAGAGAGATATTTCATCATGGGAAATATTTCTTTAATTCAAAATATTTCTCCTCAGGACCAAATTTCTTTTTTTCCTTATGGAACAATAATGGAGTAAAACAATTTCGATCTTTCCTTATGGAACAGTTTTTGATGAAGACAATGCCTTAAATTTGCAATTTAAATGAAAAAAGAAACTTGTAAATTTCCACTAAAAAGTTTAATAACCGAACGATTTTGACTGTTACAGCATTATTAGGTGATGAAAGCATGGTCAAGAGTTCTATATATATATATATATATATATATATATATATACAGGTAGCCCTCGATTTACGCCAGGGATGCGTTCCTGGACGAACCGGCGTAATCGGAATCGGCGTAAATTGAAACGATTTTATAATGTAAATCAATGGGAAGTCAATGACATGCGTTCCTGGCACCCAAACATTGACGAGCAATATAATGGCATTGCATTTAAAGTTCTGAAATAACGTAAATATAATAAAGGGAATTAAAAAAATATATTTTTTACACTTACAACCAGCAATGGTGTAATGAAGCAGCGTCAGTTCTCTGACGAAGTCCCTGGTTGAGGATCGTCACGTTTTTTTAAAGAAAGCATGCAGTGTGGACTGTCGTGATTTCTTCTTTCTTTCTTTCAAAATTTCATGATAAGGCCTCATGGATGCCATAACGCTCCTTTTCGCTGTAGCACTCCGCTCCCAGTCGTGGTCAATCTCGCAGAGCTCATCAGTGAGTTTATCTATGTCTGAGAGGATGCGCTGGAGATCGCTTGTCTTCATTTCACGTAGGGGAAGTTCTTCCTCTCTTTCCTCCTCTTCCTTTTGGCCCAGTTGTGCGGCCAATTATTCTAAGTCTTCATTGGAAAGAGGCTACCCATGGCTTTCCAAAAGTTCTGTTACATCTTCATCTGTCACTTCGTCCAAGCCCACCTCTTGTGCTAGTCTTCTTACGCCATCTATGACGTTCTCTACTGGTTGGAATCCTGCGAAGGAAACAAATTCTGCCGGAAGTTTGCCCCACACTATTCAAACAATTTACTGATACTTCCTCCCAGGCTGCGTTGATGTTATTAATGCCCCTAAAAATGTCGAATGAGCGCCAATAATCCTTTACGGTTTTGTCTGAACTTGCCAAAACTCTCAGCATTTCTTTGAAGGTGTTTCGGAGATAATAGGATTTAAAGGTCGCTATTACACCTTGGTCCATTGGTTGCAAAACTGACGTGGTGTTAACAGGCTCAAAAACGACTTTGACATCCAGAGGTGATCTGACTTCTGCTAGGTTTGTCGGATGGCCAGGGGCATTGTCCAAGAGAAGAAGGGCTTTGGTTGGCAAGTCATTCTCATGACAAAAACGGAGCACAGTTGGGCAAAAATAGTTGATGCACTAATCCAAGAAGACTTCTTGTGTCACCCAAGCCTTTCTATTTGACTTCCAGTAGACTGGCAACATGGCTTTGTTGAGACCTTTGAAAGCGCGAGGCGTCTCCGAATGGTACACAAACATTGGCCTTAATTTTAAAGTGCCAGAGACATTGACACCCAGCAATAGCATTAGCCTGTCTTTTGCAGCCTTAAAACCTGACGCAGACTTCTCTTCACGGGCGATGAAAGTTCGTGAAGGCAGTTTCTTCCAATACAGGCCTGTCTCATCAACATTAAAAATGAGATCAGGAGGATAATCACCCTCCTCCACAATGGCCTGAAACTCTGCAGGATACGCTGCAGCTGCACTGCATCTGCACTTGCTTGCTTCGCTACTCATTTTCACACTGTGGCACTTAGTGCGAGATTTGAATCGCATAGACCAGCCCTTGCTTCCTAAGAATGTCTCTTTACTATCCTCTTTTATCTTAAGTTCCTCAAAAATTGACTTCGCCTTATCTGTGATATCAATTTGAGTCAAGGGAATGTTTTTTTGATTCATGTCATCCACCCATAGCGACAGTAATTTCTCCATTTTTTCTAAAAGTTTACTTCTGCTATAACTCACTTGCGTTGCACTTATTCTCGTAGCCTGTTGCATTGACTGTTTTATTTTATCTGAATTTTTCATTATGGTAGTCACAGTTGAAGTATGCAAATTCATACTTCTACACACATTAGGACGGGTATCACCACCTTCTATTCTATGAATTACATCCATCTTATCTTCTAACGTAATAGGCCTACGTAACTTTTTAGCAAAACATTCACTTCCACTTGTTTTTACTGCACTTCTCTTACCAGACATGGTGGCTCTTATTTTATTAATATAATGCACAATTCATAAATATAATAACACAGTTGCTACTGCAGAATAATGGTCAAACAACAACACAAACACGTTAGCTCTCAGTTTTCAGCACATTCAATGCGTGAATAAAAACGAACTGAGCGCATTTTATCTTGCCTTTACGTATTACCCTCCTTCCACTCCTTTCCATGACAGAGGAGTGAGTAGAAAGGGAAACAAAAGTTCGGTCCTTACTCCTTATCTAGGAAGAAGGGAAATGACTCACCGTGACGAGTGACTAATGCTCACATGACTGTCTTGGAATGGTGTCGGTTGTTGAGGAGATTATCTCACAATTATATCAATGAGTGGGTGCACAATTCGTTGGTCCTCGTGACTTTCTGTAATTCTTTCGTGTGTGATCTCTGCTATTACGCGACAGTTGCATTCATGTAAGATGCCGACCTATAGAAAATCGCGTAATAAAAATAACCCCGGGACCTCCGCAGAGATTAAATTTGTCCTTTGATAGGTTAAAGCGCCAGGAATGAAATCGCAAAAGAGCAAACTTGCATATCTAAAAGTTTACATTTTACAAGCAGCTTTTACTGATTAATCGATCTCATTAGAGCAAATTCGCAGAGATGACTGTATTTATAATTTTTATTCAAAATCCGCTATGTAAGAATAACGATGTAGTATAAGAAGCAGTACGAGAAAATTGTAAAACGTTTTAAATAATAGTAAATATATTTTTTCACTATTTGACCTCCTGGTTTCAAAATCGACGTTATTCTAAATCGGCGCAAATCGATGGCTACCTATATATATATATATAACAACTTACGGAAAAGGAAAGGTAAAATGAATATAAGGATGTCAACAAGGTGTTGGGATGAGGAAACCCAGTGAGCACTCACCAATCAGACGACTTCAGGTTGGCGAGGCCCCGGGGATGTCGAAGCGACACACGTAAAATAACACAAAAACACAGAAACATCACAAACGTAAAGCTTTCGGAACTACTCCTTCTTCAGCTACAGAGAGAGAACTGATCTCATCATCTCATCCCAACACCTTGTTGACATCCATATAAATATATATATATATATATATATATATATATATATATATATATATATATATATATATATATATATGGAGAGTGGGGTAGGAGTGGGTAGTTGGTGCTTGCATACTGCAAGCATTTCATCTCACCTTGAAAAAAACATTCATTTTTCAGACAGACATTTTATCATTACAAATATTCTTTTAGGTAATTCTAAAGATTTCAACGTCGCAGCGATTTCTGTTTTTCCCACATGTAAAAATAATAGATTAAAAAAATCCCCAAATGTTGCAATTTTAAAAATTTTATACTTTCTCCATTATGGGGTACTAATGCTACATATTTTAGCCAAATTTTAAAGTTGTAGCATTTATAGAAGTATAATAATATTTTTCTAATTGTTTAAATTTAAATAATTTTTAACGGCCGACACATTTCATATATGGTAAAATTGAAATGTTTATTTGTGCAAATTCACTACTCTGTAAATAATTTGAAAATTTCAGCTTCCTAGCTCATCCCGTAGTACCTAAACAGTTATCAAATTGTTTAAAATTTAAGAATTTTTAACTGCCAAACAAATTAAAATATCAAAATTTGTATAAGCCCTATTTCGTTTTTTTTTTAAGAATTCTACTTACAAAAAAAATTTCAACTCCGTAGCACATGCGGAAATACATAAACCATGAAAATTTGTTTAAACAATTGCGAATTTTTAGCGGCCGCATTGTTGCACTTTTTGAAGATTTTCGTATTTTCTAGTCGGTTTTGCACAAAATCCTACCTATGAAAAAAATTTCGAATCTCCAGCTCATCTGGAAGTGCCTAAACATTAGAATCCTCCTATATGTTATATATCATTCTATATAGACGTTCCTTACAGAGGAGGAGGATATAACATACTAGTAGTTGGTGCTCGCATCCTGCAAGCATTTCATCTCAACATAAAAAAACATTCATTATTCATATTTCATCATTACACATATATTTTTAATTCTAAATATTTCACCTTCGCAGCGATTTTCGTTTTTCCCACATGTAAAAATAATAGTTTAAACAATCCCCAAATGTTGAAATTTTAAAAATTTTACACATTCTTCATTATGGGGTACTGATGCTACACATTTTAGCCAAATTTTAAAGTTGTAGCACTCCGAGAAGTAAAATAATATTTTTGTAATTGTTTAAATTTAAATAATTTTTAACGGCCGCTGCATATCGTATGTGGTAAAATTGAAATGTTTATTTATGCAAATTTACTACTCTGTAAATAATTTGAAAATTTCAGCTTCCTAGCTCATCCCGTAGTACCTAAACAGTTATCCAATTGTTTAAACTTTAAGAATTTTTAACTGCCAAAAAAATTAAAATATCAAAATTTGTATAATCCCTAATTCGTTTTTTTTAAGAATTCTACTTATAAAAAAATTTCAACTCCGTGGCACATTCGGAAATATATAAGCCTTGAAAATTTGTTTAAACAATTGCGAATTTTTAGCGGCCGCATTGTTGCATTTTTTCAAGATTTTCGTATTTTCTAGTTGGTTTTGCACAAAATCCTACCTCAGAAAAAAATTTCGAATCTGCAGATTATCTGAAAGTGCCTAAAAATTAGTATCCTCATGTTATATGTTATATATATTTTATATCCTCCTCTGTAAGAGTCGTCGATATATAATGACTAGTAGTTGGTGCTCGCATACTGCAAGCATTTCATCTCAACATAAAAAAACATTCATTATTCATATTACATCATTACACATATATTTTTAATTCTAAATATTTCACCTCCGCAGCGATTTTCGTTTTTCCCACATGTAAAAATAATAGTTTAAACAATCCCCAAATGTTGCAATTTTAAAAATTTTACACATTCTTCATTATGGGGTACTGATGCTACACATTTTAGCCAAATTTTAAAGTTGTAGCACTCCGAGAAGTAAAATAATATTTTTGTAATTGTTTAAATTTAAATAATTTTTAACGGCCGCTGCATATCGTATGTGGTAAAATTGAAATGTTTATTTATGCAAATTTACTACTCTGTAAATAATTTGAAAATTTCAGCTTCCTAGCTCATCCCGTAGTACCTAAACAGTTATCCAATTGTTTAAACTTTAAGAATTTTTAACTGCCAAAAAAATTAAAATATCAAAATTTGTATAATCCCTAATTCGTTTTTTTAAGAATTCTACTTACAAAAAAAATTTCAACTACGTAGCACATTCGGAAATACATAAACCATGAAAATTTGTTTAAACAATTGCGGATTTTTATCGGCCGCATTGTTGCACTTTTTCAAGATTATCGTTTTTTCTAGTTTCATCTCAACATAAAAAACATTCATTATTAATATTTCATCATTACACATATATTTTTAATTCTCAATATTTCATCTCTGCAGTGATTTTCGTTTTTCCCACATGTAAAAATTATAGTTTAAAACAATCCCCAAATGTTGCAATTTTAAAAATTTTACACTATCTTCAATATAGGGTATTAATGCTACACATTTTTGAAGTTGTAGCACTTCTAGAAGTAAAATAATATTTTTGTAATTGTTTAAATTTAAATAATTTTTAACGGTCGCCGCAACTCAGATATGGTAAAATTGAAATGTTTATTTGCACAAATTCACTACTCTGTAAATAATTTGAAAATTTCAGCTTTCTAGCTCATCCCATAGTACATAAACAGCTATCTATTTGTTTAAACTTTAAGAATTTTTAACTGCCAAACAAATTACAATATCAAAATTTGTATAATCCCTATTTGGTTTTTTTAAGAATTCTACTTATAAAAAAATTTCAACTCCGTGGCACATTCGGAAATATATAAACCTTGAAAATTTGTTTAAACAATTGCGAATTTTTAGCGGCCGCATTGTTGCATTTTTTCAAGATTTTCGTATTTTCTAGTTGGTTTTGCACAAAATCCTACCTAAGAAAAATTTTCGAATCTCCAGCTTATCTGGAAGTGCCTAAACATTAGTATCCTCCTATATGTTATATCCTCTGTAAGAGTCGTCGATATATAATGACTAGTAGTTGGTGCTTGCCTACTGCAAGCTTTTTATATCACCTCGAAGAAACATTCATTTTTCAGGCAGACATTTCATCATTACAAATGTTCTTTTAATTCTAAATATTTAACCTCCGCAGCGATTTTCGTTTTTCCCACATGTAAAAATAATAGTTTAAAACAATCCCCAAATGTTGCCATTTTAAAAATTTTACACTTTCTTTATTATAAGGTTCTAATGCTACACATTTTAGCCAAATTTTAAAGTTGTAGCACTTCTAGAAATAAAATAATATTTTTGTAATTGTTTAAATTTAAATAATTTTTAACGGCCGCCGCAATACATATATGGTAAAATTGAAATGTTTATTTGTGCAAATTTACAATACTGTAAATAATTTGAAAATTTCAACTTTCTAGCTCATCCCATAGTACCTAAACAGCTATCTATTTGTTTAAACTTTAAGAATTTTTAACTGCCAAACAAATTACAATAATAAAATTTGTATAATCCCTATTTCGTTTTTTTAAGATTTCTACTTTAAAAAAATTTCAACTCCGTGGCACATTCGGAAATATATAAACCTTGAAAATTTGTTTAAACAATTGCGGATTTTTATCGGCCGCTTTGTTGCACTTTTTCAAGATTATCGTTTTTTCTAGTTTCATCTCAACATAAAAAACATTCATTATTAATATTTCATCATTACACATATATTTTTAATTCTAAATATTTCATCTCCGCAGTGATTTTCGTTTTTCCCACATGTAAAAATTATAGTTTAAAACAATCCCCAAATGTTGCAATTTTAAAATTTTTACACTATCTTCAATATAGGGTATTAATGCTACACATTTTTGAAGTTGTAGCACTTCTAGAAGTAAAATAATATTTTTGTAATTGTTTAAATTTAAATAATTTTTAACGGCCGCCGCAACTCAGATATGGTAAAATTGAAATGTTTATTTGCACAAATTCACTACTCTGTAAATAATTTGAAAACTTCAGCTTCCTAGCTCATTCCGTAGTACCTAAACAGTTATCTATTTGTTTAAACTTTAAGAATTTTCAACTGCCAAACAAATCAAAATATCAAAATTTGTATAATCCTTATTTCGTTTTTTTAGGAATTCTACTTATAAAAGAAATTTCAACTACGTAGCACATTTGGAAATACAAAAACCTTGAAAATTTGTTTAACAATTGCAAATTTTTAGCGGCCGCATTGTTGCACTTTTTCAGGATTTTGGTTTTTTTTAGTCGGTTTCGCACAAAATCCTACCTATGAAAAATTTTCGAATCTCCAGCACTTCTGGAAGTGCCTAAACATTAGAATCCTCCTATATGTTATATATCATTCTATATAGACGTTCCTTACAGAGGAGGAGGATATAACATACTAGTAGTTGGTGCTCGCATCCTGCAAGCATTTCATCTCAACATAAAAAAACATTCATTATTCATATTTCATCATTACACATATATTTTTAATTCTAAATTAATCCTTATTTCGTTTTTTTAGGAATTCTACTTATAAAAGAAATTTCAACTACGTAGCACATTTGGA
The DNA here is from genome assembly GCA_028673005.1 of Tanypteryx hageni. Taxonomy (NCBI): domain Eukaryota; kingdom Metazoa; phylum Arthropoda; class Insecta; order Odonata; family Petaluridae; genus Tanypteryx; species Tanypteryx hageni. The sequence continues at coordinate 270,281,227 of CM054112.1, forward strand.
AATACAAAAACCTTGAAAATTTGTTTAACAATTGCAAATTTTTAGCGGCCGCATTGTTGCACTTTTTCAGGATTTTGGTTTTTTTTAGTCGGTTTCGCACAAAATTTTACCTATGAAAAATTTTCGAATCTCCAGCACTTCTGGAAGTGCCTAAACCTTAGTATCCTCCTATATGTTATATCCTCTGTAAGGGTCGTCGATATATAATGACTAGTAGTTGGTGCTTGCCTACTGCAAGCATTTTATATCACCTTGAAGATATATTCATTTTTCAGACAGACATTTCATCATTACAAATGTTCTTTTAATTCTAAATATTTAACCTCCGCAGCGATTTTCGTTTTTCCCACATGTAAAAATAATAGATTAAAAAAATCCCCAAATGTTGCAATTTTAAAAATTTTAGACTTTCTCCATTATGGGGTACTAATGCTACATATTTTAGCCAAATTTTAAAGTTGTAGCATTTATAGAAGTATAATAATATTTTTCTAATTGTTTAAATTTAAATAATTTTTAACGGCCGACACATTTCATATATGGTAAAATTGAAATGTTTATTTGTGCAAATTCACTACTCTGTAAATAATTTGAAAATTTCAGCTTCCTAGCTCATCCCGTAGTACCTAAACAGTTATCAAATTGTTTAAAATTTAAGAATTTTTAACTGCCAAACAAATTAAAATATCAAAATTTGTATAAGCCCTATTTCGTTTTTTTTTAAGAATTCTACTAACAAAAAAAATTTCTACTCTGTAGCACATGCGGAAATACATAAACCATGAAAATTTGTTTAAACAATTGCGAATTTTTAGCGGCCGCATTGTTGCACTTTTTGAAGATTTTCGTATTTTCTAGTCGGTTTTGCACAAAATCCTACCTATGAAAAAAATTTCGAATCTCCAGCTCATCTGGAAGTGCCTAAACATTAGAATCCTCCTATATGTTATATATCATTCTATATAGACGTTCCTTACAGAGGAGGAGGATATAACATACTAGTAGTTGGTGCTCGCATCCTGCAAGCATTTCATCTCAACATAAAAAAACATTCATTATTCATATTTCATCATTACACATATATTTTTAATTCTAAATATTTCACCTTCGCAGCGATTTTCGTTTTTCCCACATGTAAAAATAATAGTTTAAACAATCCCCAAATGTTGAAATTTTAAAAATTTTACACATTCTTCATTATGGGGTACTGATGCTACACATTTTAGCCAAATTTTAAAGTTGTAGCACTCCGAGAAGTAAAATAATATTTTTGTAATTGTTTAAATTTAAATAAATTTTAACGGCCGCTGCATATCGTATGTGGTAAAATTGAAATATTTATTTATGCAAATTTACTACTCTGTAAATAATTTGAAAATTTCAGCTTCCTAGCTCATCTCGTAGTACCTAAACAGTTATCCAAATGTTTAAATTTTAAGAATTTTTAACTGCCAAAAAAATTAAAATATCAAAATTTGTATAATCCCTAATTCGTTTTTTTAAGAATTCTACTTACAAAAAAAATTTCAACTCCGTAGCACATTCGGAAATACATAAACCATGAAAATTTGTTTAAACAATTGCGGATTTTTATCGGCCGCATTGTTGCACTTTTTCAAGATTATCGTTTTTTCTAGTTTCATCTCAACATAAAAAACATTCATTATTAATATTTCATCATTACACATATATTTTTAATTCTCAATATTTCATCTCCGCACAAATTTTCGTTTTTCCCACATGTAAAAATTATAGTTTAAAACAATCCCCAAATGTTGCAATTTTAATAATTTTACACTATCTTCAATATAGGGTATTAATGCTACACATTTTTGAAGTTGTAGCACTTCTAGAACTAAATAATATTTTTGTAATTGTTTAAATTTAAATAATTTTTAACGGTCGCCGCAACTCAGATATGGTAAAATTGAAATGTTTATTTGCACAAATTCACTACTCTGTAAATAATTTGAAAACTTCAGCTTCCTAGCTCATTCCGTAGTACCTAAACAGTTATCTATTTGTTTAAACTTTAAGAATTTTCAACTGCCAAACAAATCAAAATATCAAAATTTGTATAATCCTTATTTCGTTTTTTTAGGAATTCTACTTATAAAAGAAATTTCAACTACGTAGCACATTTGGAAATACAAAAACCTTGAAAATTTGTTTAAACAATTGCAAATTTTTAGCGGCCGCATTGTTGCACTTTTTCAGGATTTTGGTTTTTTTTAGTCGGTTTCGCACAAAATCCTACCTATGAAAAATTTTCGAATCTCCAGCACTTCTGGAAGTGCCTAAACCTTAGTATCCTCCTATATGTTATATCCTCTGTAAGGGTCGTAGATATATAATGACTAGTAGTTGGTGCTTGCCTACTGCAAGCATTTTATATCACCTTGAAGATATATTCATTTTTCAGACAGACATTTCATCATTACAAATGTTCTTTTAATTCTAAATATTTAACCTCCGCAGCGATTTTCGTTTTTTCCCACATGTAAAAATAATAGTTTAAAACAATCCCCAAATGTCGCAATTTTAAAAATTTTACACTTTCTTTATTATAAGGTTCTAATGCTACACATTTTAGCCAAATTTTAAAGTTGTAGCACTTCTAGAAATAAAATAATATTTTTGTAATTGTTTAAATTTAAATAATTTTTAACGGCCGCCGCAATACATATATGGTAAAATTGAAATGTTTATTTGTGCAAATTTACAATACTGTAAATAATTTGAAAATTTCAACTTTCTAGCTCATCCCATAGTACCTAAACAGCTATCTATTTGTTTAAACTTTAAGAATTTTTAACTGCCAAACAAATTACAATAATAAAATTTGTATAATCCCTATTTCGTTTTTTTAAGATTTCTACTTTAAAAAAATTTCAACTCCGTGGCACATTCGGAAATATATAAACCTTGAAAATTTGTTTAAACAATTGCGAATTTTTAGCGGCCGCATTGTTGCATTTTTTCAAGATTTTCGTATTTTCTAGTTGGTTTAGCACAAAATCCTACCTAAGAAAAAAATTTCGAATCTCCAGATTATCTGGAAGTGCCTAAAAATTAGTATCCTCCTGTTATATGTTATATATATGTTATATCCTCCTCTGTAAGAGTCGTCGATATATAATGACTAGTAGTTGGTGCTCGCATACTGCAAGCATTTCATCTCAACATAAAAAAACATTCATTATTCATATTTCATCATTACACATATATTTTTAATTCTAAATATTTCACCTCCGCAGCGATTTTCGTTTTTCCCACATGTAAAAATAATAGTTTAAACAATCCCCAAATGTTGCAATTTTAAAAATTTTACACTATCTTCAATATAGGGTATTAATGCTACACATTTTTGAAGTTGTAGCACTTCTAGAAGTAAAATAATATTTTTGTTATTGTTTAAATTTAAATAATTTTTCACGGCCGCCGCATCTCAGATATGGTAAAATTGAAATGTTTATTTGCACAAATTCACTACTCTGTAAATAATTTGAAAACTTCAGATTCCTAGCTCATTCCGTAGTACCTAAACAGTTATCTATTTGTTTAAACTTTAAGAATTTTCAACTGCCAAACAAATCAAAATATCAAAATTTGTATAATCCTTATTTCGTTTTTTTAGGAATTCTACTTATAAAAGAAATTTCAACTACGTAGCACATTTGGAAATACATAAACCTTGAAAATTTGTTTAAACAATTGCAAATTTTTAGCGGCCGCATTGCTGCACTTTTTCAGGATTTTGGTTTTTTTTAATCGGTTTCGCACAAAATCCTACCTATGAAAAATTTTCGAATCTCCAGCACTTCTGGAAGTGCCTAAACATTAGTATCCTCCTATATGTTATATCCTCTGTAAGAGTCGTCGATATATAATGACTAGTAGTTGGTGCTTGCCTACTGCAAGCTTTTTATATCACCTCGAAGAAACATTCATTTTTCAGACAGACAATTCATCATTACAAATGTTCTTTTAATTCTAAATATTTAACCTCCGCAGCGATTTTCGTTTTTCCCACATGTAAAAATAATAGTTTAAAACAATCCCCAAATGTCGCAATTTTAAAAATTTTACACTTTCTTTATTATAAGGTTCTAATGCTACACATTTTAGCCAAATTTTAAAGTTGTGGCACTCCGAGAAGTAAAATAATATTTTTGTAATTGTTTAAATTTAAATAATTTTTAACGGCCGCCGCAACTCAGATATGGTAAAATTGAAATGTTTATTTGTGCGAATTTACAATACTGTAAATAATTTGAAAATTTCAGCTTTCTAGCTCATTCCATAGTACCTAAACAGCTATCTATTTGATTAAACTTTAAGAATTTTTAACTGCCAAACAAATTACAATATCAAAATTTGTATAATCCCTATTTCGTTTTTTTAAGAATTCTACTTATAATAAAATTTCAACTCCGTGGCACATTCGGAAATATATAAACCTTGAAAATTTGTTTAAAGAATTGCGAATTTTTAGCGGCCGCATTGTTGCATTTTTTCAAGATTTTCGTATTTTCTAGTTGGTTTTGCACAAAATCCTACCTCAGAAAAAAATTTCGAATCTCCAGATTATCTGGAAGTGCCTAAAAATTAGTATCCTCCTGTTATATGTTATATATATGTTATATCCTCCTCTGTAAGAGTCGTCGATATATAATGACTAGTAGTTGGTGCTCGCATACTGCAAGCATTTCATCTCAACTTAAAAAAACATTCATTATTCATATTTCTTCATTACACATATATTTTTAATTCTAAATATTTCACCTCCGCAGCGATTTTCGTTTTTCCCACATGTAAAAATAATAGTTTAAACAATCCCCAAATGTTGCAATTTTAAAAATTTTACACATTCTTCATTATAGGGTACTGATGCTACACATTTTAGCCAAATTTTAAAGTTGTAGCACTCCGAGAAGTAAAATAATATTTTTGTAATTGTTTAAATTTAAATAATTTTTAACGGTCGCCGCAACTCAGATATGGTAAAATTGAAATGTTTATTTGCACAAATTCATTACTCTGTAAATAATTTGAAAATTTCAGCTTCCTAGCTCATCCCGTAGTACCTAAACAGTTATCCAAATGTTTAAATTTTAAGAATTTTTAACTGCCAAAAAAATTAAAATATCAAAATTTGTATAATCCCTAATTCGTTTTTTTAAGAATTCTACTTACAAAAAAAATTTCAACTCCGTAGCACATTCGGAAATACATAAACCATGAAAATTTTTTAAACAATTGCGGATTTTTATCGGCCGCATTGTTGCACATTTTCAAGATTATCGTTTTTTCTAGTTTCATCTCAACATAAAAAACATTCATTATTAATATTTCATCATTACACATATATTTTTAATTCTAAATATTTCATCTCCGCAGTGATTTTCGTTTTTCCCACATGTAAAAATTATAGTTTAAAACAATCCCCAAATGTTGCAATTTTAAAAATTTTACACTATCTTCAATATAGGGTATTAATGCTACACATTTTTGAAGTTGTAGCACTTCTAGAAGTAAAATAATATTTTTGTAATTGTTTAAATTTAAATAATTTTTAACGGCCGCCGCAACTCAGATATGGTAAAATTGAAATGTTTATTTGCACAAATTCACTACTCTGTAAATAATTTGAAAACTTCAGCTTCCTAGCTCATTCCGTAATACCTAAACAGTTATCTATTTGTTTAAACTTTAAGAATTTTCAACTGCCAAACAAATCAAAATATCAAAATTTGTATAATCCTTATTTCGTTTTTTTAGGAATTCTACTTATAAAAGAAATTTCAACTACGTAGCACATTTGGAAATACAAAAACCTTGAAAATTTGTTTAAACAATTGCAAATTTTTAGCGGCCGCATTGTTGCACTTTTTCAGGATTTTGGTTTTTTTTAGTCGGTTTCGCACAAAATCCTACCTATGAAAAATTTTCGAATCTCCAGCACTTCTGGAAGTGCCTAAACCTTAGTATCCTCCTATATGTTATATCCTCTGTAAGGGTCGTCGATATATAATGACTAGTAGTTGGTGCTTGCCTACTGCAAGCATTTTATATCACCTTGAAGATACATTCATTTTTCAGACAGACATTTCATCCATACAAATGTTCTTTTAATTCTAAATATTTAACCTCCTCAGCGATTTTCGTTTTTCCCACATGTAAAAATAATAGTTTAAAACAATCCCCAAATGTCGCAATTTTAAAAATTTTACACTTTCTTTATTATAAGGTTCTAATGCTACACATTTTAGCCAAATTTTAAAGTTGTAGCACTTCTAGAAATAAAATAATATTTTTCTAATTGTTTAAATTTAAATAATTTTTAACGGCCGCCGCAATACATATATGGTAAAATTGAAATGTTTATTTGTGCAAATTTACAATACTGTAAATAATTTGAAAATTTCAGCTTTCTAGCTCATCCCATAGTACCTAAACAGCTATCTATTTGTTTAAACTTTAAGAATTTTTAACTGCCAAACAAATTACAATATCAAAATTTGTATAATCCCTATTTCGTTTTTTTAAGAATTCTACTTATAAAAAAATTTCAACTCCGTGGCACATTCGGAAATATATAAACCTTGAAAATTTGTTTAAACAATTGCAAATTTTTAGCGGCCGCATTGCTGCACTTTTTCAGGATTTTGGTTTTTTTTAATCGGTTTCGCACAAAATCCTACCTATGAAAAATTTTCGAATCTCCAGCACTTCTGGAAGTGCCTAAACATTAGTATCCTCCTATATGTTATATCCTCTGTAAGAGTCGTCGATATATAATGACTAGTAGTTGGTGCTTGCCTACTGCAAGCTTTTTATATCACCTCGAAGAAACATTCATTTTTCAGACAGACAATTCATCATTACAAATGTTCTTTTAATTCTAAATATTTAACCTCCGCAGCGATTTTCGTTTTTCCCACATGTAAAAATAATAGTTTAAAACAATCCCCAAATGTCGCAATTTTAAAAATTTTACACTTTCTTTATTATAAGGTTCTAATGCTACACATTTTAGCCAAATTTTAAAGTTGTGGCACTCCGAGAAGTAAAATAATATTTTTGTAATTGTTTAAATTTAAATAATTTTTAACGGCCGCCGCAACTCAGATATGGTAAAATTGAAATGTTTATTTGTGCGAATTTACAATACTGTAAATAATTTGAAAATTTCAGCTTTCTAGCTCATTCCATAGTACCTAAACAGCTATCTATTTGATTAAACTTTAAGAATTTTTAACTGCCAAACAAATTACAATATCAAAATTTGTATAATCCCTATTTCGTTTTTTTAAGAATTCTACTTATAATAAAATTTCAACTCCGTGGCACATTCGGAAATATATAAACCTTGAAAATTTGTTTAAAGAATTGCGAATTTTTAGCGGCCGCATTGTTGCATTTTTTCAAGATTTTCGTATTTTCTAGTTGGTTTTGCACAAAATCCTACCTCAGAAAAAAATTTCGAATCTCCAGATTATCTGGAAGTGCCTAAAAATTAGTATCCTCCTGTTATATGTTATATATATGTTATATCCTCCTCTGTAAGAGTCGTCGATATATAATGACTAGTAGTTGGTGCTCGCATACTGCAAGCATTTCATCTCAACTTAAAAAAACATTCATTATTCATATTTCTTCATTACACATATATTTTTAATTCTAAATATTTCACCTCCGCAGCGATTTTCGTTTTTCCCACATGTAAAAATAATAGTTTAAACAATCCCCAAATGTTGCAATTTTAAAAATTTTACACATTCTTCATTATAGGGTACTGATGCTACACATTTTAGCCAAATTTTAAAGTTGTAGCACTCCGAGAAGTAAAATAATATTTTTGTAATTGTTTAAATTTAAATAATTTTTAACGGTCGCCGCAACTCAGATATGGTAAAATTGAAATGTTTATTTGCACAAATTCATTACTCTGTAAATAATTTGAAAATTTCAGCTTCCTAGCTCATCCCGTAGTACCTAAACAGTTATCCAAATGTTTAAATTTTAAGAATTTTTAACTGCCAAAAAAATTAAAATATCAAAATTTGTATAATCCCTAATTCGTTTTTTTAAGAATTCTACTTACAAAAAAAATTTCAACTCCGTAGCACATTCGGAAATACATAAACCATGAAAATTTTTTAAACAATTGCGGATTTTTATCGGCCGCATTGTTGCACATTTTCAAGATTATCGTTTTTTCTAGTTTCATCTCAACATAAAAAACATTCATTATTAATATTTCATCATTACACATATATTTTTAATTCTAAATATTTCATCTCCGCAGTGATTTTCGTTTTTCCCACATGTAAAAATTATAGTTTAAAACAATCCCCAAATGTTGCAATTTTAAAAATTTTACACTATCTTCAATATAGGGTATTAATGCTACACATTTTTGAAGTTGTAGCACTTCTAGAAGTAAAATAATATTTTTGTAATTGTTTAAATTTAAATAATTTTTAACGGCCGCCGCAACTCAGATATGGTAAAATTGAAATGTTTATTTGCACAAATTCACTACTCTGTAAATAATTTGAAAACTTCAGCTTCCTAGCTCATTCCGTAATACCTAAACAGTTATCTATTTGTTTAAACTTTAAGAATTTTCAACTGCCAAACAAATCAAAATATCAAAATTTGTATAATCCTTATTTCGTTTTTTTAGGAATTCTACTTATAAAAGAAATTTCAACTACGTAGCACATTTGGAAATACAAAAACCTTGAAAATTTGTTTAAACAATTGCAAATTTTTAGCGGCCGCATTGTTGCACTTTTTCAGGATTTTGGTTTTTTTTAGTCGGTTTCGCACAAAATCCTACCTATGAAAAATTTTCGAATCTCCAGCACTTCTGGAAGTGCCTAAACCTTAGTATCCTCCTATATGTTATATCCTCTGTAAGGGTCGTCGATATATAATGACTAGTAGTTGGTGCTTGCCTACTGCAAGCATTTTATATCACCTTGAAGATACATTCATTTTTCAGACAGACATTTCATCCATACAAATGTTCTTTTAATTCTAAATATTTAACCTCCTCAGCGATTTTCGTTTTTCCCACATGTAAAAATAATAGTTTAAAACAATCCCCAAATGTCGCAATTTTAAAAATTTTACACTTTCTTTATTATAAGGTTCTAATGCTACACATTTTAGCCAAATTTTAAAGTTGTAGCACTTCTAGAAATAAAATAATATTTTTCTAATTGTTTAAATTTAAATAATTTTTAACGGCCGCCGCAATACATATATGGTAAAATTGAAATGTTTATTTGTGCAAATTTACAATACTGTAAATAATTTGAAAATTTCAGCTTTCTAGCTCATCCCATAGTACCTAAACAGCTATCTATTTGTTTAAACTTTAAGAATTTTTAACTGCCAAACAAATTACAATATCAAAATTTGTATAATCCCTATTTCGTTTTTTTAAGAATTCTACTTATAAAAAAATTTCAACTCCGTGGCACATTCGGAAATATATAAACCTTGAAAATTTGTTTAAACAATTGCGAATTTTTAGCGGCCGCATTGTTGCATTTTTTCAAGATTTTCGTTTTTTCTAATTGGTTTTGCACAAAATCCTACCTATGAAAAAAACTTCGAATCTCCAGCTTATCTGGAAGTGCCTAAACATTAGTATCCTCCTATATGTTATATCCTCTGTAAGAGTCGTCGATATATAATGACTAGTAGTTGGTGCTCGCATACTGCAAGCATTTTATATCACCTTGAAGATGCATTCATTTTTCAGACAGACATTTCATCATTACAAATGTTCTTTTAATTCTAAATATTTAACCTCCGCAGCGATTTTCGTTTTTCCCACATGTAAAAATAATAGTTTAAAACAATCCCCAAATGTCGCAATTTTAAAAATTTTACACTTTCTTTATTATAAGGTTCTAATGCTACACATTTTAGCCAAATTTTAAAGTTGTAGCACTTCTAGAAATAAAATAATATTTTTCTAATTGTTTAAATTTAAATAATTTTTAACGGCCGCCGCAATACATATATGGTAAAATTGAAATGTTTATTTGTGCAAATTTACAATATTGTAAATAATTTGAAAATTTCAGCTTTCTAGCTCATCCCATAGTACCTAAACAGCTATCTATTTGTTTAAACTTTAAGAATTTTTAACTGCCAAACAAATTACAATATCAAAATTTGTATAATCCCTATTTCGTTTTTTTAAGAATTCTACTTATAAAAAAATTTCAACTCCGTGGCACATTCGGAAATATATAAACCTTGAAAATTTGTTTAAACAATTGCGAATTTTTAGCGGCCGCATTGTTGCACTTTTTCAGGATTTTGGTTTTTTTAAATCGGTTTCGCACAAAATCCTACCTATGAAAAATTTTCGAATCTCCAGCACTTCTGGAAGTGCCTAAACATTAGTATCCTCCTATATGTTATATCCTCTGTAAGAGTCGTCGAGATATAATGACTAGTAGTTGGTGCTTGCCTACTGCAAGCTTTTTATATCACCTCGAAGAAACATTCATTTTTCAGGCAGACATTTCATCATTACAAATGTTCTTTTAATTCTAAATATTTAACCTCCGCAGCGATTTTCGTTTTTCCCACATGTAAAAATAATAGTTTAAAACAATCCCCAAATGTTGCCATTTTAAAAATTTTACACTTTCTTTATTATAAGGTTCTAATGCTGCACATTTTAGCCAAATTTTAAAGTTGTAGCACTCCGAGAAGTAAAATAATATTTTTGTAATTGTTTAAATTTAAATAATTTTTAACGGCCGCTGCATATCGTATATGGTAAAATTGAAATGTTTATTTATGCAAATTTACTACTCTGTATATAATTTGAAAATTTCAGCTTCCTAGCTCATCCCGTAGTACCTAAACAGTTATCCAATTGTTTAAACTTTAAGAATTTTTAACTGCCAAAAAAATTAAAATATAAAAGTTTGTATAATCCCTAATTCGTTTTTTTATGAATTCTACTTACAAAAAAAATTTCAATTCCGTAGCACATGCGGAAATACATAAACCATGAAAATTTGTTTAAACAATTGCGGATTTTTATCGGCCGCATTGTTGCACTTTTTCAAGATTATCGTTTTTTCTAGTTTCATCTCAACATAAAAAACATTCATTATTAATATTTCATCATTACACATATATTTTTAATTCTCAATATTTCATCTCCACACAAATTTTCGTTTTTCCCACATGTAAAAATTATAGTTTAAAACAATCCCCAAATGTTGCAATTTTAATAATTTTACACTATCTTCAATATAGGGTATTAATGCTACACATTTTTGAAGTTGTAGCACTTCTAGAACTAAATAATATTTTTGTAATTGTTTAAATTTAAATAATTTTTAACGGCCGCCGCAATACATATATGGTAAAATTGAAATGTTTATTTGTGCAAGTTTACAATACTGTTAATAATTTGAAAATTTCAGCTTTCTAGCTCATCCCATAGTACCTAAACTGCTATCTATTTGTTTAAACTTTAAGAATTTTTAACTGCCAAACAAATTACAAATTCAAAATTTGTATAATCCCTATTTCGTTTTTTTAAGAATTCTACTTATAAAAAAATTCCAACTCCGTGGCATATTCGGAAATATATAAACCTTGAAAATTTGTTTAAACAATTGCGAATTTTTAGCGGCCGCATTGTTGCATTTTTTCAAGATTTTCGTATTTTCTAGTTGGTTTTGCACAAAATCCTACCTAAGAAAAAAATTTCGAATCTCCAGCTTATCTGGAAGTGCCTAAACATTAGTATCCTCCTATATGTTATATCCTCTGTAAGAGTCGTCGATATATAATGACTAGTAGTTGGTGCTTGCCTACTGCAAGCTTTTTATATCACCTCGAAGAAACATTCATTTTTCAGACAGACATTTCATCCATACAAATGTTCTTTTAATTCTAAATATTTTACCTCCGCAGCGATTTTCGTTTTTCCCACATGTAAAAATAATAGTTTAAAACAATCCCCAAATGTCGCAATTTTAAAAATTTTACACTTTCTTTATTATAAAGTTCTAGTGCTACACATTTTAGCCAAATTTTAAAGTTGTAGCACTTCTAGAAATAAAATAATATTTTTGTAATTGTTTAAATTTAAATAATTTTTAACGGCCGCCGCAATACATATATGGTAAAATTGAAATGTTTATTTGTGCAAATTTACAATACTGTAAATAATTTGAAAATTTCAGCTTTCTAGCTCATCCCATAGTACCTAAACAGCTATCTATTTGTTTAAACTTTAAGAATTTTTAACTGCCAAACAAATTACAATATCAAAATTTGTATAATCCCTATTTCGTTTTTTTAAGAATTCTACTTATAAAAAAATTTCAACTCCGTGGCACATTCGGAAATATATAAACCTTGAAAATTTGTTTAAACAATTGCGAATTTTTAGCGGCCGCATTGTTGCATTTTTTCAAGATTTTCGTATTTTCTAGTTGGTTTAGCACAAAATCCTACCTAAGAAAAAAATTTCGAATCTCCAGATTATCTGGAAGTGCCTAAAAATTAGTATCCTCCTGTTATATGTTATATATATGTTATATCCTCCTCTGTAAGAGTCGTCGATATATAATGACTAGTAGTTGGTGCTCGCATACTGCAAGCATTTCATCTCAACATAAAAAAACATTCATTATTCATATTTCATCATTACACATATATTTTTAATTCTAAATATTTCACCTCCGCAGCGATTTTCGTTTTTCCCACATGTAAAAATAATAGTTTAAACAATCCCCAAATGTTGAAATTTTAAAAATTTTACACATTCTTCATTATGGGGTACTGATGCTACACATTTTAGCCAAATTTTAAAGTTGTAGCACTCCGAGAAGTAAAAAAATATTTTTGTAATTGTTTAAATTTAAATAATTTTTAACGGCCGCTGCATATCGTATGTGGTAAAATTGAAATATTTATTTATGCAAATTTACTACTCTGTAAATAATTTGAAAATTTCAGCTTCCTAGCTCATCCCGTAGTACCTAAACAGTTATCCAAATGTTTAAAATTTAAGAATTTTTAACTGCCAAAAAAATTAAAATATCAAAATTTGTATAATCCCTAATTCGTTTTTTTAAGAATTCTACTTACAAAAAAAATTTCAACTCCGTAGCACATTCGGAAATACATAAACCATGAAAATTTGTTTAAACAATTGCGGATTTTTATCGGCCGCATTGTTGCACTTTTTCAAGATTATCGTTTTTTCTAGTTTCATCTCAACATAAAAAACATTCATTATTAATATTTCATCATTACACATATATTTTTAATTCTCAATATTTCATCTCTGCAGTGATTTTCGTTTTTCCCACATGTAAAAATTATAGTTTAAAACAATCCCCAAATGTTGCAATTTTAAAAATTTTACACTATCTTCAATATAGGGTATTAATGCTACACATTTTTGAAGTTGTAGCACTTCTAGAAGTAAAATAATATTTTTGTAATTGTTTAAATTTAAATAATTTTTAACGGCCGCCACAACTCAGATATGGTAAAATTGAAATGTTTATTTGCACAAATTCACTACTCTGTAAATAATTTGAAAACTTCAGCTTCCTAGCTCATTCCGTAGTACCTAAACAGTTATCTATTTGTTTAAACTTTAAGAATTTTCAACTGCCAAACAAATCAAAATATCAAAATTTGTATAATCCTTATTTCGTTTTTTTAGGAATTCTACTTATAAAAGAAATTTCAACTACGTAGCACATTTGGAAATACAAAAACCTTGAAAATTTGTTTAAACAATTGCAAATTTTTAGCGGCCGCATTGTTGCACTTTTTCAGGATTTTGGTTTTTTTTAGTCGGTTTCGCACAAAATCCTACCTATGAAAAATTTTCGAATCTCCAGCACTTCTGGAAGTGCCTAAACATTAGTATCCTCCTATATGTTATATCCTCTGTAAGAGTCGTCGAGATATAATGACTAGTAGTTGGTGCTTGCCTACTGCAAGCTTTTTATATCACCTCGAAGAAACATTCATTTTTCAGGCAGACATTTCATCATTACAAATGTTCTTTTAATTCTAAATATTTAACCTCCGCAGCGATTTTCGTTTTTCCCACATGTAAAAATAATAGTTTAAAACAATCCCCAAATGTTGCCATTTTAAAAATTTTACACTTTCTTTATTATAAGGTTCTATTGCTACACATTTTAGCCAAATTTTAAAGTTGTAGCACTCCGAGAAGTAAAATAATATTTTTGTAATTGTTTAAATTTAAATAATTTTTAACGGCCGCTGCATATCGTATATGGTAAAATTGAAATGTTTATTTATGCAAATTTACTACTCTGTATATAATTTGAAAATTTCAGCTTCCTAGCTCATCCCGTAGTACCTAAACAGTTATCCAATTGTTTAAACTTTAAGAATTTTTAACTGCCAAAAAAATTAAAATATAAAAGTTTGTATAATCCCTAATTCGTTTTTTTATGAATTCTACTTACAAAAAAAATTTCAATTCCGTAGCACATGCGGAAATACATAAACCATGAAAATTTGTTTAAACAATTGCGGATTTTTATCGGCCGCATTGTTGCACTTTTTCAAGATTATCGTTTTTTCTAGTTTCATCTCAACATAAAAAACATTCATTATTAATATTTCATCATTACACATATATTTTTAATTCTCAATATTTCATCTCCACACAAATTTTCGTTTTTCCCACATGTAAAAATTATAGTTTAAAACAATCCCCAAATGTTGCAATTTTAATAATTTTACACTATCTTCAATATAGGGTATTAATGCTACACATTTTTGAAGTTGTAGCACTTCTAGAACTAAATAATATTTTTGTAATTGTTTAAATTTAAATAATTTTTAACGGCCGCCGCAATACATATATGGTAAAATTGAAATGTTTATTTGTGCAAGTTTACAATACTGTTAATAATTTGAAAATTTCAGCTTTCTAGCTCATCCCATAGTACCTAAACTGCTATCTATTTGTTTAAACTTTAAGAATTTTTAACTGCCAAACAAATTACAAATTCAAAATTTGTATAATCCCTATTTCGTTTTTTTAAGAATTCTACTTATAAAAAAATTCCAACTCCGTGGCATATTCGGAAATATATAAACCTTGAAAATTTGTTTAAACAATTGCGAATTTTTAGCGGCCGCATTGTTGCATTTTTTCAAGATTTTCGTATTTTCTAGTTGGTTTTGCACAAAATCCTACCTAAGAAAAAAATTTCGAATCTCCAGCTTATCTGGAAGTGCCTAAACATTAGTATCCTCCTATATGTTATATCCTCTGTAAGAGTCGTCGATATATAATGACTAGTAGTTGGTGCTTGCCTACTGCAAGCTTTTTATATCACCTCGAAGAAACATTCATTTTTCAGACAGACATTTCATCCATACAAATGTTCTTTTAATTCTAAATATTTTACCTCCGCAGCGATTTTCGTTTTTCCCACATGTAAAAATAATAGTTTAAAACAATCCCCAAATGTCGCAATTTTAAAAATTTTACACTTTCTTTATTATAAGGTTCTAATGCTACACATTTTAGCCAAATTTTAAAGTTGTAGCACTTCTAGAAATAAAATAATATTTTTCTAATTGTTTAAATTTAAATAATTTTTAACGGCCGCCGCAATACATATATGGTAAAATTGAAATGTTTATTTGTGCAAATTTACAATATTGTAAATAATTTGAAAATTTCAGCTTTCTAGCTCATCCCATAGTACCTAAACAGCTATCTATTTGTTTAAACTTTAAGAATTTTTAACTGCCAAACAAATTACAATATCAAAATTTGTATAATCCCTATTTCGTTTTTTTAAGAATTCTACTTATAAAAAAATTTCAACTCCGTGGCACATTCGGAAATATATAAACCTTGAAAATTTGTTTAAACAATTGCGAATTTTTAGCGGCCGCATTGTTGCACTTTTTCAGGATTTTGGTTTTTTTAAATCGGTTTCGCACAAAATCCTACCTATGAAAAATTTTCGAATCTCCAGCACTTCTGGAAGTGCCTAAACATTAGTATCCTCCTATATGTTATATCCTCTGTAAGAGTCGTCGAGATATAATGACTAGTAGTTGGTGCTTGCCTACTGCAAGCTTTTTATATCACCTCGAAGAAACATTCATTTTTCAGGCAGACATTTCATCATTACAAATGTTCTTTTAATTCTAAATATTTAACCTCCGCAGCGATTTTCGTTTTTCCCACATGTAAAAATAATAGTTTAAAACAATCCCCAAATGTTGCCATTTTAAAAATTTTACACTTTCTTTATTATAAGGTTCTAATGCTACACATTTTAGCCAAATTTTAAAGTTGTAGCACTCCGAGAAGTAAAATAATATTTTTGTAATTGTTTAAATTTAAATAATTTTTAACGGCCGCTGCATATCGTATATGGTAAAATTGAAATGTTTATTTATGCAAATTTACTACTCTGTATATAATTTGAAAATTTCAGCTTCCTAGCTCATCCCGTAGTACCTAAACAGTTATCCAATTGTTTAAACTTTAAGAATTTTTAACTGCCAAAAAAATTAAAATATAAAAGTTTGTATAATCCCTAATTCGTTTTTTTATGAATTCTACTTACAAAAAAAATTTCAATTCCGTAGCACATGCGGAAATACATAAACCATGAAAATTTGTTTAAACAATTGCGGATTTTTATCGGCCGCATTGTTGCACTTTTTCAAGATTATCGTTTTTTCTAGTTTCATCTCAACATAAAAAACATTCATTATTAATATTTCATCATTACACATATATTTTTAATTCTCAATATTTCATCTCCACACAAATTTTCGTTTTTCCCACATGTAAAAATTATAGTTTAAAACAATCCCCAAATGTTGCAATTTTAATAATTTTACACTATCTTCAATATAGGGTATTAATGCTACACATTTTTGAAGTTGTAGCACTTCTAGAACTAAATAATATTTTTGTAATTGTTTAAATTTAAATAATTTTTAACGGCCGCCGCAATACATATATGGTAAAATTGAAATGTTTATTTGTGCAAGTTTACAATACTGTTAATAATTTGAAAATTTCAGCTTTCTAGCTCATCCCATAGTACCTAAACTGCTATCTATTTGTTTAAACTTTAAGAATTTTTAACTGCCAAACAAATTACAAATTCAAAATTTGTATAATCCCTATTTCGTTTTTTTAAGAATTCTACTTATAAAAAAATTCCAACTCCGTGGCATATTCGGAAATATATAAACCTTGAAAATTTGTTTAAACAATTGCGAATTTTTAGCGGCCGCATTGTTGCATTTTTTCAAGATTTTCGTATTTTCTAGTTGGTTTTGCACAAAATCCTACCTAAGAAAAAAATTTCGAATCTCCAGCTTATCTGGAAGTGCCTAAACATTAGTATCCTCCTATATGTTATATCCTCTGTAAGAGTCGTCGATATATAATGACTAGTAGTTGGTGCTTGCCTACTGCAAGCTTTTTATATCACCTCGAAGAAACATTCATTTTTCAGACAGACATTTCATCCATACAAATGTTCTTTTAATTCTAAATATTTTACCTCCGCAGCGATTTTCGTTTTTCCCACATGTAAAAATAATAGTTTAAAACAATCCCCAAATGTCGCAATTTTAAAAATTTTACACTTTCTTTATTATAAAGTTCTAGTGCTACACATTTTAGCCAAATTTTAAAGTTGTAGCACTTCTAGAAATAAAATAATATTTTTGTAATTGTTTAAATTTAAATAATTTTTAACGGCCGCCGCAATACATATATGGTAAAATTGAAATGTTTATTTGTGCAAATTTACAATACTGTAAATAATTTGAAAATTTCAGCTTTCTAGCTCATCCCATAGTACCTAAACAGCTATCTATTTGTTTAAACTTTAAGAATTTTTAACTGCCAAACAAATTACAATATCAAAATTTGTATAATCCCTATTTCGTTTTTTTAAGAATTCTACTTATAAAAAAATTTCAACTCCGTGGCACATTCGGAAATATATAAACCTTGAAAATTTGTTTAAACAATTGCGAATTTTTAGCGGCCGCATTGTTGCATTTTTTCAAGATTTTCGTATTTTCTAGTTGGTTTAGCACAAAATCCTACCTAAGAAAAAAATTTCGAATCTCCAGATTATCTGGAAGTGCCTAAAAATTAGTATCCTCCTGTTATATGTTATATATATGTTATATCCTCCTCTGTAAGAGTCGTCGATATATAATGACTAGTAGTTGGTGCTCGCATACTGCAAGCATTTCATCTCAACATAAAAAAACATTCATTATTCATATTTCATCATTACACATATATTTTTAATTCTAAATATTTCACCTCCGCAGCGATTTTCGTTTTTCCCACATGTAAAAATAATAGTTTAAACAATCCCCAAATGTTGAAATTTTAAAAATTTTACACATTCTTCATTATGGGGTACTGATGCTACACATTTTAGCCAAATTTTAAAGTTGTAGCACTCCGAGAAGTAAAAAAATATTTTTGTAATTGTTTAAATTTAAATAATTTTTAACGGCCGCTGCATATCGTATGTGGTAAAATTGAAATATTTATTTATGCAAATTTACTACTCTGTAAATAATTTGAAAATTTCAGCTTCCTAGCTCATCCCGTAGTACCTAAACAGTTATCCAAATGTTTAAAATTTAAGAATTTTTAACTGCCAAAAAAATTAAAATATCAAAATTTGTATAATCCCTAATTCGTTTTTTTAAGAATTCTACTTACAAAAAAAATTTCAACTCCGTAGCACATTCGGAAATACATAAACCATGAAAATTTGTTTAAACAATTGCGGATTTTTATCGGCCGCATTGTTGCACTTTTTCAAGATTATCGTTTTTTCTAGTTTCATCTCAACATAAAAAACATTCATTATTAATATTTCATCATTACACATATATTTTTAATTCTCAATATTTCATCTCTGCAGTGATTTTCGTTTTTCCCACATGTAAAAATTATAGTTTAAAACAATCCCCAAATGTTGCAATTTTAAAAATTTTACACTATCTTCAATATAGGGTATTAATGCTACACATTTTTGAAGTTGTAGCACTTCTAGAAGTAAAATAATATTTTTGTAATTGTTTAAATTTAAATAATTTTTAACGGCCGCCACAACTCAGATATGGTAAAATTGAAATGTTTATTTGCACAAATTCACTACTCTGTAAATAATTTGAAAACTTCAGCTTCCTAGCTCATTCCGTAGTACCTAAACAGTTATCTATTTGTTTAAACTTTAAGAATTTTCAACTGCCAAACAAATCAAAATATCAAAATTTGTATAATCCTTATTTCGTTTTTTTAGGAATTCTACTTATAAAAGAAATTTCAACTACGTAGCACATTTGGAAATACAAAAACCTTGAAAATTTGTTTAAACAATTGCAAATTTTTAGCGGCCGCATTGTTGCACTTTTTCAGGATTTTGGTTTTTTTTAGTCGGTTTCGCACAAAATCCTACCTATGAAAAATTTTCGAATCTCCAGCACTTCTGGAAGTGCCTAAACCTTAGTATCCTCCTATATGTTATATCCTCTGTAAGGGTCGTCGATATATAATGACTAGTAGTTGGTGCTTGCCTACTGCAAGCATTTTATATCACCTTGAAGATACATTCATTTTTCAGACAGACATTTCATCATTACAAATGTTCTTTCAATTCTAAATATTTAACCTCCGCAGCGATTTTCGTTTTTCCCACATGTAAAAATAATAGTTTAAAACAATCCCCAAATGTCGCAATTTTAAAAATTTTACACTTTCTTTATTATAAGGTTCTAATGCTACACATTTTAGCCAAATTTTAAAGTTGTAGCACTTCTAGAAATAAAATAATATTTTTCTAATTGTTTAAATTTAAATAATTTTTAACGGCCGCCGCAATACATATATGGTAAAATTGAAATGTTTATTTGTGCAAATTTACAATACTGTAAATAATTTGAAAATTTCAGCTTTCTAGCTCATCCCATAGTACCTAAACAGCTATCTATTTGTTTAAACTTTAAGAATTTTTAACTGCCAAACAAATTACAATATCAAAATTTGTATAATCCCTATTTCGTTTTTTTAAGAATTCTACTTATAAAAAAATTTCAACTCCGTGGCACATTCGGAAATATATAAACCTTGAAAATTTGTTTAAACAATTGCGAATTTTTAGCGGCCGCATTGTTGCATTTTTTCAAGATTTTCGTATTTTCTAGTTGGTTTAGCACAAAATCCTACCTAAGAAAAAAATTTCGAATCTCCAGATTATCTGGAAGTGCCTAAAAATTAGTATCCTCCTGTTATATGTTATATATATGTTATATCCTCCTCTGTAAGAGTCGTCGATATATAATGACTAGTAGTTGGTGCTCGCATACTGCAAGCATTTCATCTCAACATAAAAAAACATTCATTATTCATATTTCATCATTACACATATATTTTTAATTCTAAATATTTCATCTCCGCAGTGATTTTCGTTTTTCCCACATGTAAAAATTATAGTTTAAAACAATCCCCAAATGTTGCAATTTTAAAAATTTTACACTATCTTCAATATAGGGTATTAATGCTACACATTTTTGAAGTTGTAGCACTTCTAGAAGTAAAATAATATTTTTGTAATTGTTTAAATTTAAATAATTTTTAACGGCCGCCGCAACTCAGATATGGTAAAATTGAAATGTTTATTTGCACAAATTCACTACTCTGTAAATAATTTGAAAACTTCAGCTTCCTAGCTCATTCCGTAATACCTAAACAGTTATCTATTTGTTTAAACTTTAAGAATTTTCAACTGCCAAACAAATCAAAATATCAAAATTTGTATAATCCTTATTTCGTTTTTTTAGGAATTCTACTTATAAAAGAAATTTCAACTACGTAGCACATTTGGAAATACAAAAACCTTGAAAATTTGTTTAAACAATTGCAAATTTTTAGCGGCCGCATTGTTGCACTTTTTCAGGATTTTGGTTTTTTTTAGTCGGTTTCGCACAAAATCCTACCTATGAAAAATTTTCGAATCTCCAGCACTTCTGGAAGTGCCTAAACCTTAGTATCCTCCTATATGTTATATCCTCTGTAAGGGTCGTCGATATATAATGACTAGTAGTTGGTGCTTGCCTACTGCAAGCATTTTATATCACCTTGAAGATACATTCATTTTTCAGACAGACATTTCATCCATACAAATGTTCTTTTAATTCTAAATATTTAACCTCCTCAGCGATTTTCGTTTTTCCCACATGTAAAAATAATAGTTTAAAACAATCCCCAAATGTCGCAATTTTAAAAATTTTACACTTTCTTTATTATAAGGTTCTAATGCTACACATTTTAGCCAAATTTTAAAGTTGTAGCACTTCTAGAAATAAAATAATATTTTTCTAATTGTTTAAATTTAAATAATTTTTAACGGCCGCCGCAATACATATATGGTAAAATTGAAATGTTTATTTGTGCAAATTTACAATACTGTAAATAATTTGAAAATTTCAGCTTTCTAGCTCATCCCATAGTACCTAAACAGCTATCTATTTGTTTAAACTTTAAGAATTTTTAACTGCCAAACAAATTACAATATCAAAATTTGTATAATCCCTATTTCGTTTTTTTAAGAATTCTACTTATAAAAAAATTTCAACTCCGTGGCACATTCGGAAATATATAAACCTTGAAAATTTGTTTAAACAATTGCGAATATTTAGCGGCCGCATTGTTGCATTTTTTCAAGATTTTCGTTTTTTCTAATTGGTTTTGCACAAAATCCTACCTATGAAAAAAACTTCGAATCTCCAGCTTATCTGGAAGTGCCTAAACATTAGTATCCTCCTATATGTTATATCCTCTGTAAGAGTCGTCGATATATAATGACTAGTAGTTGGTGCTCGCATACTGCAAGCATTTTATATCACCTTGAAGATGCATTCATTTTTCAGACAGACATTTCATCATTACAAATGTTCTTTTAATTCTAAATATTTAACCTCCGCAGCGATTTTCGTTTTTCCCACATGTAAAAATAATAGTTTAAAACAATCCCCAAATGTCGCAATTTTAAAAATTTTACACTTTCTTTATTATAAGGTTCTAATGCTACACATTTTAGCCAAATTTTAAAGTTGTAGCACTTCTAGAAATAAAATAATATTTTTCTAATTGTTTAAATTTAAATAATTTTTAACGGCCGCCGCAATACATATATGGTAAAATTGAAATGTTTATTTGTGCAAATTTACAATATTGTAAATAATTTGAAAATTTCAGCTTTCTAGCTCATCCCATAGTACCTAAACAGCTATCTATTTGTTTAAAATTTAAGAATTTTTAACTGCCAAACAAATTACAATATCAAAATTTGTATAATCCCTATTTCGTTTTTTTAAGAATTCTACTTATAAAAAAATTTCAACTCCGTGGCACATTCGGAAATATATAAACCTTGAAAATTTGTTTAAACAATTGCGAATTTTTAGCGGCCGCATTGTTGCACTTTTTCAGGATTTTGGTTTTTTTTAATCGGTTTCGCACAAAATCCTACCTATGAAAAATTTTCGAATCTCCAGCACTTCTGGAAGTGCCTAAACATTAGTATCCTCCTATATGTTATATCCTCTGTAAGAGTCGTCGAGATATAATGACTAGTAGTTGGTGCTTGCCTACTGCAAGCTTTTTATATCACCTCGAAGAAACATTCATTTTTCAGGCAGACATTTCATCATTACAAATGTTCTTTTAATTCTAAATATTTAACCTCCGCAGCGATTTTCGTTTTTCCCACATGTAAAAATAATAGTTTAAAACAATCCCCAAATGTTGCCATTTTAAAAATTTTACACTTTCTTTATTATAAGGTTCTAATGCTACACATTTTAGCCAAATTTTAAAGTTGTAGCACTCCGAGAAGTAAAATAATATTTTTGTAATTGTTTAAATTTAAATAATTTTTAACGGCCGCTGCATATCGTATGTGGTAAAATTGAAATGTTTATTTATGCAAATTTACTACTCTGTATATAATTTGAAAATTTCAGCTTCCTAGCTCATCCCGTAGTACCTAAACAGTTATCCAATTGTTTAAACTTTAAGAATTTTTAACTGCCAAAAAAATTAAAATATAAAAGTTTGTATAATCCCTAATTCGTTTTTTTATGAATTCTACTTACAAAAAAAATTTCAATTCCGTAGCACATTCGGAAATACATAAACCATGAAAATTTGTTTAAACAATTGCGGATTTTTATCGGCCGCATTGTTGCACTTTTTCAAGATTATCGTTTTTTCTAGTTTCATCTCAACATAAAAAACATTCATTATTAATATTTCATCATTACACATATATTTTTAATTCTCAATATTTCATCTCCACACAAATTTTCGTTTTTCCCACATGTAAAAATTATAGTTTAAAACAATCCCCAAATGTTGCAATTTTAATAATTTTACACTATCTTCAATATAGGGTATTAATGCTACACATTTTTGAAGTTGTAGCACTTCTAGAACTAAATAATATTTTTGTAATTGTTTAAATTTAAATAATTTTTAACGGCCGCCGCAATACATATATGGTAAAATTGAAATGTTTATTTGTGCAAGTTTACAATACTGTTAATAATTTGAAAATTTCAGCTTTCTAGCTCATCCCATAGTACCTAAACTGCTATCTATTTGTTTAAACTTTAAGAATTTTTAACTGCCAAACAAATTACAAATTCAAAATTTGTATAATCCCTATTTCGTTTTTTTAAGAATTCTACTTATAAAAAAATTTCAACTCCGTGGCATATTCGGAAATATATAAACCTTGAAAATTTGTTTAAACAATTGCGAATTTTTAGCGGCCGCATTGTTGCATTTTTTCAAGATTTTCGTATTTTCTAGTTGGTTTTGCACAAAATCCTACCTAAGAAAAAAATTTCGAATCTCCAGCTTATCTGGAAGTGCCTAAACATTAGTATCCTCCTATATGTTATATCCTCTGTAAGAGTCGTCGATATATAATGACTAGTAGTTGGTGCTTGCCTACTGCAAGCTTTTTATATCACCTCGAAGAAACATTCATTTTTCAGACAGACATTTCATCCATACAAATGTTCTTTTAATTCTAAATATTTTACCTCCGCAGCGATTTTCGTTTTTCCCACATGTAAAAATAATAGTTTAAAACAATCCCCAAATGTCGCAATTTTAAAAATTTTACACTTTCTTTATTATAAGGTTCTAGTGCTACACATTTTAGCCAAATTTTAAAGTTGTAGCACTTCTAGAAATAAAATAATATTTTTGTAATTGTTTAAATTTAAATAATTTTTAACGGCCGCCGCAATACATATATGGTAAAATTGAAATGTTTATTTGTGCAAATTTACAATACTGTAAATAATTTGAAAATTTCAGCTTTCTAGCTCATCCCATAGTACCTAAACAGCTATCTATTTGTTTAAACTTTAAGAATTTTTAACTGCCAAACAAATTACAATATCAAAATTTGTATAATCCCTATTTCGTTTTTTTAAGAATTCTACTTATAAAAAAATTTCAACTCCGTGGCACATTCGGAAATATATAAACCTTGAAAATTTGTTTAAACAATTGCGAATTTTTAGCGGCCGCATTGTTGCATTTTTTCAAGATTTTCGTATTTTCTAGTTGGTTTAGCACAAAATCCTACCTAAGAAAAAAATTTCGAATCTCCAGATTATCTGGAAGTGCCTAAAAATTAGTATCCTCCTGTTATATGTTATATATATGTTATATCCTCCTCTGTAAGAGTCGTCGATATATAATGACTAGTAGTTGGTGCTCGCATACTGCAAGCATTTCATCTCAACATAAAAAAACATTCATTATTCATATTTCATCATTACACATATATTTTTAATTCTAAATATTTCACCTCCGCAGCGATTTTCGTTTTTCCCACATGTAAAAATAATAGTTTAAACAATCCCCAAATGTTGAAATTTTAAAAATTTTACACATTCTTCATTATGGGGTACTGATGCTACACATTTTAGCCAAATTTTAAAGTTGTAGCACTCCGAGAAGTAAAATAATATTTTTGTAATTGTTTAAATTTAAATAATTTTTAACGGCCGCTGCATATCGTATGTGGTAAAATTGAAATATTTATTTATGCAAATTTACTACTCTGTAAATAATTTGAAAATTTCAGCTTCCTAGCTCATCCCGTAGTACCTAAACAGTTATCCAAATGTTTAAAATTTAAGAATTTTTAACTGCCAAAAAAATTAAAATATCAAAATTTGTATAATCCCTAATTCGTTTTTTTAAGAATTCTACTTACAAAAAAAATTTCAACTCCGTAGCACATTCGGAAATACATAAACCATGAAAATTTGTTTAAACAATTGCGGATTTTTATCGGCCGCATTGTTGCACTTTTTCAAGATTATCGTTTTTTCTAGTTTCATCTCAACATAAAAAACATTCATTATTAATATTTCATCATTACACATATATTTTTAATTCTCAATATTTCATCTCTGCAGTGATTTTCGTTTTTCCCACATGTAAAAATTATAGTTTAAAACAATCCCCAAATGTTGCAATTTTAAAAATTTTACACTATCTTCAATATAGGGTATTAATGCTACACATTTTTGAAGTTGTAGCACTTCTAGAAGTAAAATAATATTTTTGTAATTGTTTAAATTTAAATAATTTTTAACGGCCGCCACAACTCAGATATGGTAAAATTGAAATGTTTATTTGCACAAATTCACTACTCTGTAAATAATTTGAAAACTTCAGCTTCCTAGCTCATTCCGTAGTACCTAAACAGTTATCTATTTGTTTAAACTTTAAGAATTTTCAACTGCCAAACAAATCAAAATATCAAAATTTGTATAATCCTTATTTCGTTTTTTTAGGAATTCTACTTATAAAAGAAATTTCAACTACGTAGCACATTTGGAAATACAAAAACCTTGAAAATTTGTTTAAACAATTGCAAATTTTTAGCGGCCGCATTGTTGCACTTTTTCAGGATTTTGGTTTTTTTTAGTCGGTTTCGCACAAAATCCTACCTATGAAAAATTTTCGAATCTCCAGCACTTCTGGAAGTGCCTAAACCTTAGTATCCTCCTATATGTTATATCCTCTGTAAGGGTCGTCGATATATAATGACTAGTAGTTGGTGCTTGCCTACTGCAAGCATTTTATATCACCTTGAAGATACATTCATTTTTCAGACAGACATTTCATCATTACAAATGTTCTTTCAATTCTAAATATTTAACCTCCGCAGCGATTTTCGTTTTTCCCACATGTAAAAATAATAGTTTAAAACAATCCCCAAATGTCGCAATTTTAAAAATTTTACACTTTCTTTATTATAAGGTTCTAATGCTACACATTTTAGCCAAATTTTAAAGTTGTAGCACTTCTAGAAATAAAATAATATTTTTCTAATTGTTTAAATTTAAATAATTTTTAACGGCCGCCGCAATACATATATGGTAAAATTGAAATGTTTATTTGTGCAAATTCACTACTCTGTAAATAATTTGAAAATTTCAGCTTTCTAGCTCATCCCATAGTACCTAAACAGCTATCTATTTGTTTAAACTTTAAGAATTTTTAACTGCCAAACAAATTACAATATCAAAATTTGTATAATCCCTATTTCGTTTTTTTAAGAATTCTACTTATAAAAAAATTTCAACTCCGTGGCACATTCGGAAATATATAAACCTTGAAAATTTGTTTAAACAATTGCGAATTTTTAGCGGCCGCATTGTTGCATTTTTTCAAGATTTTCGTATTTTCTAGTTGGTTTAGCACAAAATCCTACCTAAGAAAAAAATTTCGAATCTCCAGATTATCTGGAAGTGCCTAAAAATTAGTATCCTCCTGTTATATGTTATATATATGTTATATCCTCCTCTGTAAGAGTCGTCGATATATAATGACTAGTAGTTGGTGCTCGCATACTGCAAGCATTTCATCTCAACATAAAAAAACATTCATTATTCATATTTCATCATTACACATATATTTTTAATTCTAAATATTTCACCTCCGCAGCGATTTTCGTTTTTCCCACATGTAAAAATAATAGTTTAAACAATCCCCAAATGTTGCAATTTTAAAAAGTTTACACTATCTTCAATATAGGGTATTAATGCTACACATTTTTGAAGTTGTAGCACTTCTAGAAGTAAAATAATATTTTTGTTATTGTTTAAATTTAAATAATTTTTCACGGCCGCCGCATCTCAGATATGGTAAAAGTGAAATGTTTATTTGCACAAATTCACTACTCTGTAAATAATTTGAAAACTTCAGCTTCCTAGCTCATTCCGTAGTACCTAAACAGTTATCTATTTGTTTAAACTTTAAGAATTTTCAACTGCCAAACAAATCAAAATATCAAAATTTGTATAATCCTTATTTCGTTTTTTTAGGAATTCTACTTATAAAAGAAATTTCAACTACGTAGCACATTTGGAAATACATAAACCTTGAAAATTTGTTTAAACAATTGCAAATTTTTAGCGGCCGCATTGCTGCACTTTTTCAGGATTTTGGTTTTTTTTAATCGGTTTCGCACAAAATCCTACCTATGAAAAATTTTCGAATCTCCAGCACTTCTGGAAGTGCCTAAACATTAGTATCCTCCTATATGTTATATCCTATGTAAGAGTCGTCGATATATAATGACTAGTAGTTGGTGCTTGCCTACTGCAAGCTTTTTATATCACCTCGAAGAAACTTTCATTTTTCAGGCAGACATTTCATCATTACAAATGTTCTTTTAATTCTAAATATTTAACCTCCGCAGCGATTTTCGTTTTTCCCACATGTAAAAATAATAGTTTAAAACAATCCCCAAATGTTGCCATTTTAAAAATTTTACACTTTCTTTATTATAAGGTTCTAATGCTACACATTTTAGCCAAATTTTAAAGTTGTAGCACTCCGAGAAGTAAAATAATATTTTTGTAATTGTTTAAATTTAAATAATTTTTAACGGCCGCCGCAACTCAGATATGGTAAAATTGAAATGTTTATTTGTGCAAATTTACAATACTGTAAATAATTTGAAAATTTCAGCTTTCTAGCTCATTCCATAGTACCTAAACAGTTATCTATTTGTTTAAACTTTAAGAATTTTTAACTGCCAAACAAATTACAATATCAAAATTTGTATAATCCCTATTTCGTTTTTTTAGGAATTCTACTTATAAAAAAATTTCAGCCCCGTGGCACATTCGGAAATATATAAACCTTGAAAATTTGTTTAAACAATTGCGAATTTTTAGCGGCCGCATTGTTGCATTTTTTCAAGATTTTCGTATTTTCTAGTTGGTTTTGCACAAAATCCTACCTAAGAAAAAAATTTCGAATCTCCAGATTATCTGGTAGTGCCTAAAAATTAGTATCCTCCTGTTATATGTTATATATATGTTATATCCTCCTCTATAAGAGTCGTCGACATATAATGACTAGTAGTTGGTGCTCGCATACTGCAAGCATTTCATCTCAACATAAAAAAACATTCATTATTCATATTTCATCATTACACATATATTTTTAATTCTAAATATTTCACCTCCGCAACGATTTTCGTTTTTCCCACATGTAAAAATAATAGTTTAAACAATCCCCAAATGTTGCAATTTTAAAAATTTTACACATTCTTCATTATAGGGTACTGATGCTACACATTTTAGCCAAATTTTAAAGTTGTAGCACTCCGAGAAGTAAAATAATATTTTTGTAATTGTTTAAATTTAAATAATTTTTAACGGCCGCTGCATATCGTATGTGGTAAAATTGAAATGTTTATTTATGCAAATTTACTACTCTGTATATAATTTGAAAATTTCAGCTTCCTAGCTCATCCCGTAGTACCTAAACAGTTATCCAATTGTTTAAACTTTAAGAATTTTTAACTGCCAAAAAAATTAAAATATAAAAATTTGTATAATCCCTAATTCGTTTTTTTATGAATTCTACTTACAAAAAAAATTTCAATTCCGTAGCACATTCGGAAATACATAAACCATGAAAATTTGTTTAAACAATTGCGGATTTTTATCGGCCGCATTGTTGCACTTTTTCAAGATTATCGTTTTTTCTAGTTTCATCTCAACATAAAAAACATTCATTATTAATATTTCATCATTACACATATATTTTTAATTCTCAATATTTCATCTCCGCACAAATTTTCGTTTTTCCCACATGTAAAAATTATAGTTTAAAACAATCCCCAAATGTTGCAATTTTAATAATTTTACACTATCTTCAATATAGGGTATTAATGCTACACATTTTTGAAGTTGTAGCACTTCTAGAACTAAATAATATTTTTGTAATTGTTTAAATTTAAATAATTTTTAACGGTCGCCGCAACTCAGATATGGTAAAATTGAAATGTTTATTTGCACAAATTCACTACTCTGTAAATAATTTGAAAATTTCAGCTTTCTAGCTCATCCCATAGTACATAAACAGCTATCTATTTGTTTAAACTTTAAGAATTTTTAACTGCCAAACAAATTACAATATCAAAATTTGTATAATCCCTATTTCGTTTTTTTAAGAATTCTACTTATAAAAAAATTTCAACTCCGTGGCACATGCGGAAATACATAAACCATGAAAATTTGTTTAAACAATTGCGAATTTTTAGCGGCCGCATTGTTGCATTTTTTCAGGATTTTCGTTTTTTCTAGTTGTTTTTGCAAAAAATCATACCTATGAAAAAAATTTCGAATCTCCAGCTTATCTGGAAGTGCCTAAACATTAGTATCCTCCTATATGTTATATCCTCTGTAAGAGTCGTCGATATATAATGACTAGTAGTTGGTGCTTGCCTACTGCAAGCATTTTATATCACCTTGAAGATACATTCATTTTTCAGACAGACATTTCATCATTACAAATGTTCTTTTAATTCTAAATATTTAACCTCCGCAGCGATTTTCGTTTTTCCCACATGTAAAAACAATAGTTTAAAACAATCCCCAAATGTCGCAATTTTAAAAATTTTACACTTTCTTTATTATAAGGTTCTAATGCTACACATTTTAGCCAAATTTTAAAGTTGTAGCACTTCGAGAAATAAAATAATATTTTTCTAATTGTTTAAATTTAAATAATTTTTAACGGCCGCCGCAATACATATATGGTAAAATTGAAATGTTTATTTGTGCAAGTTTACAATACTGTTAATAATTTGAAAATTTCAGCTTTCTAGCTCATCCCATAGTACCTAAACAGCTATCTATTTGTTTAAACTTTAAGAATTTTTAACTGCCAAACAAATTACAATATCAAAATTTGTATAATCCCTATTTCGTTTTTTTAAGAATTCTACTTATAAAAAAATTCCAACTCCGTGGCATATTCGGAAATATATAAACCTTGAAAATTTGTTTAAACAATTGCGAATTTTTAGCGGCCGCATTGTTGCATTTTTTCAAGATTTTCGTATTTTCTAGTTGGTTTTGCACAAAATCCTACCTAAGAAAAAAATTTCGAATATCCAGATTAACTGGAAGTGCCTAAAAATTAGTATCCTCCTGTTATATGTTATATATATGTTAAATCCTCCTCTGTAAGAGTCGTCGATATATAATGACTAGTAGTTGGTGCTCGCATACTGCAAGCATTTCATCTCAACATAAAAAAACATTCATTATTCATATTTCATCATTACACATATATTTTTAATTCTAAATATTTCACCTCAGCAGCGATTTTCGTTTTTCCCACATGTAAAAATAATAGTTTAAACAATCCCCAAATGTTATAATTTTAAAAATTTTACACTATCTTCAATATAGGGTATTAATGCTACACATTTTTGAAGTTGTAGCACTTCTAGAACTAAATAATATTTTTGTAATTGTTTAAATTTAAATAATTTTTAACGGTCGCCGCAACTCAGATATGGTAAAATTGAAATGTTTATTTGCACAAATTCACTACTCTGTAAATAATTTGAAAATTTCAGCTTTCTAGCTCATCCCATAGTACATAAACAGCTATCTATTTGTTTAAACTTTAAGAATTTTTAACTGCCAAAAAAAATTAAAATATCAAAATTTGTATAATCCTTAATTCGTTTTTTTAAGAATTCTACTTACAAAAAAAATTCCAACTCCGTAGCACATTCGGAAATCCATAAACCATGAAAATTTGTTTAAACAATTGCGGATTTTTATCGGCCGCATTGTTGCACTTTTTCAAGATTATCGTTTTTTCTAGTTTCATCTCAACATAAAAAACATTCATTATTAATATTTCATCATTACACATATATTTTTAATTCTCAATATTTCATCTCCGCAGTGATTTTCGTTTTTCCCACATGTAAAAATTATAGTTTAAAACAATCCCCAAATGTTGCAATTTTAAAAATTTTACACTATCTTCAATATAGGGTATTAATGCTACACATTTTTGAAGTTGTAGCACTTCTAGAAGTAAAATAATATTTTTGTAATTGTTTAAATTTAAATAATTTTTAACGGTCGCCGCAACTCAGATATGGTAAAATTGAAATGTTTATTTGCACAAATTCACTACTCTGCAAATAATTTGAAAATTTCAGCTTTCTAGCTCATCCCATAGTACATAAACAGCTATCTATTTGTTTAAACTTTAAGAATTTTTAACTGCCAAACAAATTACAATATCAAAATTTGTATAATCCCTATTTCGTTTTTTTAAGAATTCTACTTATAAAATAATTTCAACTCCGTGGCACATTCGGAAATATATAAACCTTGAAAATATGTTTAAACAATTGCGAATTTTTGCGGCCGCATTGTTGCATTTTTTCAAGATTTTCGTATTTTCTAGTTGGTTTTGCACAAAATCCTACCTAAGAAAAAAATTTCGAATCTCCAGATTATCTGGAAGTGCCTAAAAATTAGTATCCTCCTGTTATATGTTATATATATGTTATATCCTCCTCTGTAAGAGTCGTCGATATATAATGACTAGTAGTTGGTGCTCGCATACTGCAAGCATTTCATCTCAACATAAAAAAACATTCATTATTCATATTTCATCATTACACATATATTTTTAATTCTAAATATTTCACCTCCGCAGCGATTTTCGATTTTCCCACATGTAAAAATAATAGTTTAAACAATCCCCAAATGTTGCAATTTTAAAAAGTTTACACTATCTTCAATATAGGGTATTAATGCTACACATTTTTGAAGTTGTAGCACTTCTAGAAGTAAAATAATATTTTTGTTATTGTTTAAATTTAAATAATTTTTCACGGCCGCCGCATCTCAGATATGGTAAAATTGAAATGTTTATTTGCACAAATTCACTACTCTGTAAATAATTTGAAAACTTCAGCTTCCTAGCTCATTCCGTAGTACCTAAACAGTTATCTATTTGTTTAAACTTTAAGAATTTTCAACTGCCAAACAAATCAAAATATCAAAATTTGTATAATCCTTATTTCGTTTTTTTAGGAATTCTACTTATAAAAGAAATTTCAACTACGTAGCACATTTGGAAATACATAAACCTTGAAAATTTGTTTAAACAATTGCAAATTTTTAGCGGCCGCATTGCTGCACTTTTTCAGGATTTTGGTTTTTTTTAATCGGTTTCGCACAAAATCCTACCTATGAAAAATTTTCAAATCTCCAGCACTTCTGGAAGTGCCTAAACATTAGTATCCTCCTATATGTTATATATTCTGTAAGAGTCGTCGATATATAATGACTAGTAGTTGGTGCTTGCCTACTGCATGCTTTTTATATCACCTCGAAGAAACATTCATTTTTCAGGCCGACATTTCATCATTACAAATGTTCTTTTAATTCTAAATATTTAACCTCCGCAGCGATTTTCGTTTTTCCCACATGTAAAAATAATAGTTTAAAACAATCCCCAAATGTTGCAATTTTAAAAATTTTACACTTTCTTTATTATAAGGTTCTAATGCTACACATTTTAGCCAAATTTTAAAGTTGTAGCACTCCGAGAAGTAAAATAATATTTTTGTAATTGTTTAAATTTAAATAATTTTTAACGGCCGCCGCAACTCAGATATGGTAAAATTGAAATGTTTATTTGTGCAAATTTACAATACTGTAAATAATTTGAAAATTTCAGCTTTCTAGCTCATTCCATAGTACCTAAACAGTTATCTATTTGTTTAAACTTTAAGAATTTTTAACTGCCAAACAAATTACAATATCAAAATTTGTATAATCCCTATTTCGTTTTTTTAAGAATTCTACTTATAAAAAAATTTCAGCTCCGTGGCACATTCGGAAATATATAAAACTTGAAAATTTGTTTAAACAATTGCGAATTTTTAGCGGCCGCATTGTTGCATTTTTTCAAGATTTTCGTATTTTCTAGTTGGTTTTGCACAAATCCTACCTAAGAAAAAAATTTCGAATCTCCAGAATATCTGGAAGTGCCTAAAAATTAGTATCCTCCTGTTATATGTTATATATATGTTATATCCTCCTCTATAAGAGTCGTCGATATATAATGACTAGTAGTTGGTGCTCGCATACTGCAAGCATTTCATCTCAACATAAAAAAACATTCATTATTCATATTTCATCATTACACATATATTTTTAATTCTAAATATTTCACCTCCGCAACGATTTTCGTTTTTCCCACATGTAAAAATAATAGTTTAAACAATCCCCAAATGTTGCAATTTTAAAAATTTTACACATTCTTCATTATAGGGTACTGATGCTACACATTTTAGCCAAATTTTAAAGTTGTAGCACTCCGAGAAGTAAAATAATATTTTTGTAATAGTTTAAATTTAAATAATTTTTAACAGCCGCTGCATATCGTATGTGGTAAAATTGAAATGTTTATTTATGCAAATTTACTACTCTGTATATAATTTGAAAATTTCAGCTTCCTAGCTCATCCCGTAGTACCTAAACAGTTATCCAATTGTTTAAACTTTAAGAATTTTTAACTGCCAAAAAAATTAAAATATAAAAATTTGTATAATCCCTAATTCGTTTTTTTATGAATTCTACTTACAAAAAAAATTTCAACTCCGTAGCACATTCGGAAATACATAAACCATGAAAATTTGTTTAAACAATTGCGGATATTTATCGGCCGCATTGTTGCACTTTTTCAAGATTATCGTTTTTTCTAGTTTCATCTCAACATAAAAAACATTCATTATTAATATTTCATCATTACACATATATTTTTAATTCTCAATATTTCATCTCCGCACAAATTTTCGTTTTTCCCACATGTAAAAATTATAGTTTAAAACAATCCCCAAATGTTGCAATTTTAATAATTTTACACTATATTCAATATAGGGTATTAATGCTACACATTTTTGAAGTTGTAGCACTTCTAGAACTAAATAAAATTTTTGTAATTGTTTAAATTTAAATAATTTTTAACGGTCGCCGCAACTCAGATATGGTAAAATTGAAATGTTTATTTGCACAAATTCACTACTCTGTAAATAATTTGAAAATTTCAGCTTTCTAGCTCATCCCATAGTACATAAACAGCTATATATTTGTTTAAACTTTAAGAATTTTTAACTGCCAAACAAATTACAATATCAAAATTTGTATAATCCCTATTTCGTTTTTTTAAGAATTCTACTTATAAAAAAATTTCAACTCCGTGGCACATGCGGAAATACATAAACCATGAAAATTTGTTTAAACAATTGCGAATTTTTAGCGGCCGCATTGTTGCATTTTTTCAGGATTTTCGTTTTTTCTAGTTGTTTTTGCACAAAATCATACCTATGAAAAAAATTTCGAATCTCCAGATTATCTGGAAGTGCCTAAAAATTAGTATCCTCCTGTTATATGTTATATATATGTTATATCCTCTGTAAGAGTCGTCGATATATAATGACTAGTAGTTGGTGCTTGCCTACTGCAAGCATTTTATATCACCTTGAAGATACATTCATTTTTCAGACAGACATTTCATCATTACAAATGTTCTTTTAATTCTAAATATTTAACCTCCGCAGCGATTTTCGTTTTTCCCACATGTAAAAATAATAGTTTAAAACAATCCCCAAATGTCGCAATTTTAAAATTTTTACACTTTCTTTATTATAAGGTTCTAATGCTACACATTTTAGCCAAATTTTAAAGTTGTAGCACTTCTAGAAATAAAATAATATTTTTCTAATTGTTTAAATTTAAATAATTTTTAACGGCCGCCGCAATACATATATGGTAAAATTGAAATGTTTATTTGTGCAAATTTACAATACTGTAAATAATTTGAAAATTTCAGCTTTCTAGCTCATCCCATAGTACCTAAACAGCTATCTATTTGTTTAAACTTTAAGAATTTTTAACTGCCAAACAAATTACAATATCAAAATTTGTATAATCCCTATTTCGTTTTTTTAAGATTTCTACTTATAAAAAAATTTCAACTCCGTGGCACATTCGGAAATATATAAACCTTGAAAATTTGTTTAAACAATTGCGAATTTTTAGCGGCCGCATTGTTGCATTTTTTCAAGATTTTCGTATTTTTTAGTTGGTTTTGCACAAAATCCTACCTATGAAAAACACTTGGAATCTCCAGCTTATATGGAAGTGCCTAAACATTAGTATCCTCCTATATGTTATATCCTCTGTAAGAGTCGTCGATATATAATGACTAGTAGTTGGTGCTCGCATACTGCAAGCATTTTATATCACCTTGAAGATGCATTCATTTTTCAGACAGACATTTCATCATTACAAATGTTCTTTTAATTCTAAATATTTAACCTCCGCAGCGATTTTCGTTTTTCCCACATGTAAAAATAATAGTTTAAAACAATCCCCAAATGTCGCAATTTTAAAAATTTTACACTTTCTTTATTATAAGGTTCTATTGCTACACATTTTAGCCAAATTTTAAAGTTGTAGCACTTCTAGAAATAAAATAATATTTTTCTAATTGTTTAAATTTAAATAATTTTTAACGGCCGCCGCAATACATATATGGTAAAATTGAAATGTTTATTTGTGCAAATTTACAATACTGTAAATAATTTGAAAATTTCAGCTTTCTAGCTCATCCCATAGTACATAAACAGCTATCTATTTGTTTAAACTTTAAGAATTTTTAACTGCCAAACAAATTACAATATCAAAATTTGTATAATCCCTATTTCGTTTTTTTTAGATTTCTAGTTATAAAAAAATTTCAACTCCGTGGCACATTCGGAAATATATAAACCTTGAAAATTTGTTTAAAAAATTGCAAATTTTTAGCGGCCGCATTGCTGCACTTTTTCAGGATTTTGGATTTTTTTAATCGGTTTCGCACAAAATCCTACCTATGAAAAATTTTCGAATCTCCAGCACTTCTGGAAGTGCCTAAACATTAGTATCCTCCTATATGTTATATATTCTGTAAGAGTCGTCGATATATAATGACTAGTAGTTGGTGCTTGCCTACTGCAAGCTTTTTATATCACCTCGAAGAAACATTCATTTTTCAGGCCGACATTTCATCATTACAAATGTTCTTTTAATTCTAAATATTTAACCTCCGCAGCGATTTTCGTTTTTCCCACATGTAAAAATAATAGTTTAAAACAATCCCCAAATGTTGCAATTTTAAAAATTTTACACTTTCTTTATTATAAGGTTCTAATGCTACACATTTTAGCCAAATTTTAAAGTTGTAGCACTCCGAGAAGTAAAAT
The DNA here is from genome assembly GCA_028673005.1 of Tanypteryx hageni. Classification (NCBI taxonomy): domain Eukaryota; kingdom Metazoa; phylum Arthropoda; class Insecta; order Odonata; family Petaluridae; genus Tanypteryx; species Tanypteryx hageni. The sequence goes on from CM054112.1 coordinate 270,317,994, forward strand.
AATATTTTTGTAATTGTTTAAATTTAAATAATTTTTAACGGCCGCCGCAACTCAGATATGGTAAAATTGAAATGTTTATTTGTGCAAATTTACAATACTGTAAATAATTTGAAAATTTCAGCTTTCTAGCTCATTCCATAGTACCTAAACAGTTATCTATTTGTTTAAACTTTAAGAATTTTTAACTGCCAAACAAATTACAATATCAAAATTTGTATAATCCCTATTTCGTTTTTTTAAGAATTCTACTTATAAAAAAATTTCAGCTCCGTGGCACATTCGGAAATATATAAACCTTGAAAATTTGTTTAAACAATTGCGAATTTTTAGCGGCCGCATTGTTGCATTTTTTCAAGATTTTCGTATTTTCTAGTTGGTTTTGCACAAAATCCTACCTATAAAAAACACTTGGAATCTCCAGCTTATATGGAAGTGCCTAAACATTAGTATCCTCCTATATGTTATATCCTCTGTAAGAGTCGTCGATATATAATGACTAGTAGTTGGTGCTCGCATACTGCAAGCATTTTATATCACCTTGAAGATGCATTCATTTTTCAGACAGACATTTCATCATTACAAATGTTCTTTTAATTCTAAATATTTAACCTCCGCAGCGATTTTCGTTTTTCCCACATGTAAAAATAATAGTTTAAAACAATCCCCAAATGTCGCAATTTTAAAAATTTTACACTTTCTTTATTATAAGGTTCTAATGCTACACATTTTAGCCAAATTTTAAAGTTGTAGCACTTCTAGAAATAAAATAATATTTTTCTAATTGTTTAAATTTAAATAATTTTTAACGGCCGCCGCAATACATATATGGTAAAATTGAAATGTTTATTTGTGCAAATTTACAATACTGTAAATAATTTGAAAATTTCAGCTTTCTAGCTCATCCCATAGTACATAAACAGCTATCTATTTGTTTAAACTTTAAGAATTTTTAACTGCCAAACAAATTACAATATCAAAATTTGTATAATCCCTATTTCGTTTTTTTTAGATTTCTAGTTATAAAAAAATTTCAACTCCGTGGCACATTCGGAAATATATAAACCTTGAAAATTTGTTTAAAAAATTGCAAATTTTTAGCGGCCGCATTGCTGCACTTTTTCAGGATTTTGGATTTTTTTAATCGGTTTCGCACAAAATCCTACCTATGAAAAATTTTCGAATCTCCAGCACTTCTGGAAGTGCCTAAACATTAGTATCCTCCTATATGTTATATATTCTGTAAGAGTCGTCGATATATAATGACTAGTAGTTGGTGCTTGCCTACTGCAAGCTTTTTATATCACCTCGAAGAAACATTCATTTTTCAGGCCGACATTTCATCATTACAAATGTTCTTTTAATTCTAAATATTTAACCTCCGCAGCGATTTTCGTTTTTCCCACATGTAAAAATAATAGTTTAAAACAATCCCCAAATGTTGCAATTTTAAAAATTTTACACTTTCTTTATTATAAGGTTCTAATGCTACACATTTTAGCCAAATTTTAAAGTTGTAGCACTCCGAGAAGTAAAATAATATTTTTGTAATTGTTTAAATTTAAATAATTTTTAACGGCCGCCGCAACTCAGATATGGTAAAATTGAAATGTTTATTTGTGCAAATTTACAATACTGTAAATAATTTGAAAATTTCAGCTTTCTAGCTCATTCCATAGTACCTAAACAGTTATCTATTTGTTTAAAATTTAAGAATTTTTAACTGCCAAACAAATTACAATATCAAAATTTGTATAATCCCTATTTCGTTTTTTTAAGAATTCTACTTATAAAAAAATTTCAGCTCCGTGGCACATTCGGAAATATATAAACCTTGAAAATTTGTTTAAACAATTGCGAATTTTTAGCGGCCGCATTGTTGCATTTTTTCAAGATTTTCGTATTTTCTAGTTGGTTTTGCACAAAGTCCTACCTAAGAAAAAAATTTCGAATCTCCAGATTATCTGGAAGTGCCTAAAAATTAGTATCCTCCTGTTATATGTTATATATATGTTATATCCTCCTCTATAAGAGTCGTCGATATATAATGACTAGTAGTTGGTGCTCGCATACTGCAAGCATTTCATCTCAACATAAAAAAACATTCATTATTCATATTTCATCATTACACATATATTTTTAATTCTAAATATTTCACCTCCGCAACGATTTTCGTTTTTCCCACATGTAAAAATAATAGTTTAAACAATCCCCAAATGTTGCAATTTTAAAAATTTTACACATCCTTCATTATAGGGTACTGATGCTACACATTTTAGCCAAATTTTAAAGTTGTAGCACTCCGAGAAGTAAAATAATATTTTTGTAATAGTTTAAATTTAAATAATTTTTAACGGCCGCTGCATATCGTATGTGGTAAAATTGAAATGTTTATTTATGCAAATTTACTACTCTGTATATAATTTGAAAATTTCAGCTTCCTAGCTCATCCCGTAGTACCTAAACAGTTATCCAATTGTTTAAACTTTAAGAATTTTTAACTGCCAAAAAAATTAAAATATAAAAATTTGTATATTCCCTAATTCGTTTTTTTATGAATTCTACTTACAAAAAAAATGTCAACTCCGTAGCACATTCGGAAATACATAAACCATGAAAATTTGTTTAAACAATTGCGGATTTTTATCGGCCGCATTGTTGCACTTTTTCAAGATTATCGTTTTTTCTAGTTTCATCTCAACATAAAAAACATTAATTATTAATATTTCATCATTACACATATATTTTTAATTCTCAATATTTCATCTCCGCACAAATTTTCGTTTTTCCCACATGTAAAAATTATAGTTTAAAACAATCCCCAAATGTTGCAATTTTAAAAATTTTACACTATCTTCAATATAGGGTATTAATGCTACACATTTTTGAAGTTGTAGCACTTCTAGAACTAAATAATATTTTTGTAATTGTTTAAATTTAAATAATTTTTAACGGTCGCCGCAACTCAGATATGGTAAAATTGAAATGTTTATTTGCACAAATTCACTACTCTGTAAATAATTTGAAAATTTCAGCTTTCTAGCTCATCCCATAGTACATAAACAGCTATCTATTTGTTTAAACTTTAAGAATTTTTAACTGCCAAACAAATTACAATATCAAAATTTGTATAATCCCTATTTCGTTTTTTTAAGAATTCTACTTATAAAAAAATTTCAACTCCGTGGCACATGCGGAAATACATAAACCATGAAAATTTGTTTAAACAATTGCGAATTTTTAGCGGCCGCATTGTTGCATTTTTTCAGGATTTTCGTTTTTTCTAGTTGTTTTTGCACAAAATCATACCTATGAAAAAAATTTCGAATCTCCAGCTTATCTGGAAGTGCCTAAACATTAGTATCCTCCTATATGTTATATCCTCTGTAAGAGTCGTCGATATATAATGACTAGTAGTTGGTGCTTGCCTACTGCAAGCATTTTATATCACCTTGAAGATACATTCATTTTTCAGACAGACATTTCATCATTACAAATGTTCTTTTAATTCTAAATATTTAACCTCCGCAGCGATTTTCGTTTTTCCCACATGTAAAAATAATAGTTTAAAACAATCCCCAAATGTCGCAATTTAAAAAATTTTACACTTTCTTTATTATAAGGTTCTAATGCTACACATTTTAGCCAAATTTTAAAGTTGTAGCACTTCGAGAAATAAAATAATATTTTTCTAATTGTTTAAATTTAAATAATTTTTAACGGCCGCCGCAATACATATATGGTAAAATTGAAATGTTTATTTGTGCAAATTTACAATACTGTAAATAATTTGAAAATTTCAGCTTTCTAGCTCATCCCATAGTACCTAAACAGCTATCTATTTGTTTAAACTTTAAGAATTTTTAACTGCCAAACAAATTACAATATCAAAATTTGTATAATCCCTATTTCGTTTTTTTAAGATTTCTACTTATAAAAAAATTTCAACTCCGTGGCACATTCGGAAATATATAAACCTTGAAAATTTGTTTAAACAATTGCGAATTTTTAGCGGCCGCATTGTTGCATTTTTTCAAGATTTTCGTATTTTCTAGTTGGTTTTGCACAAAATCCTACCTATGAAAAACACTTGGAATCTCCAGCTTATATGGAAGTGCCTAAACATTAGTATCCTCCTATATGTTATATCCTCTGTAAGAGTCGTCGATATATAATGACTAGTAGTTGGTGCTCGCATACTGCAAGCATTTTATATCACCTTGAAGATGCATTCATTTTTCAGACAGACATTTCATCATTACAAATGTTCTTTTAATTCTAAATATTTAACCTCCGCAGCGATTTTCGTTTTTCCCACATGTAAAAATAATAGTTTAAAACAATCCCCAAATGTCGCAATTTTAAAAATTTTACACTTTCTTTATTATAAGGTTCTATTGCTACACATTTTAGCCAAATTTTAAAGTTGTAGCACTTCTAGAAATAAAATAATATTTTTCTAATTGTTTAAATTTAAATAATTTTTAACGGCCGCCGCAATACATATATGGTAAAATTGAAATGTTTATTTGTGCAAATTTACAATACAGTAAATAATTTGAAAATTTCAGCTTTCTAGCTCATCCCATAGTACATAAACAGCTATCTATTTGTTTAAACTTTAAGAATTTTTAACTGCCAAACAAATTACAATATCAAAATTTGTATAATCCCTATTTCGTTTTTTTTAGATTTCTAGTTATAAAAAAATTTCAACTCCGTGGCACATTCGGAAATATATAAACCTTGAAAATTTGTTTAAACAATTGCAAATTTTTAGCGGCCGCATTGCTGCACTTTTTCAGGATTTTGGTTTTTTTTAATCGGTTTCGCACAAAATCCTACCTATGAAAAATTTTCGAATCTCCAGCACTTCTGGAAGTGCCTAAACATTAGTATCCTCCTATATGTTATATATTCTGTAAGAGTCGTCGATATATAATGACTAGTAGTTGGTGCTTGCCTACTGCAAGCTTTTTATATCACCTCGAAGAAACATTCATTTTTCAGGCCGACATTTCATCATTACAAATGTTCTTTTAATTCTAAATATTTAACCTCCGCAGCGATTTTCGTTTTTCCCACATGTAAAAATAATAGTTTAAAACAATCCCCAAATGTTGCAATTTTAAAAATTTTACACTTTCTTTATTATAAGGTTCTAATGCTACACATTTTAGCCAAATTTTAAAGTTGTAGCACTCCGAGAAGTAAAATAATATTTTTGTAATTGTTTAAATTTAAATAATTTTTAACGGCCGCAGCAACTCAGATATGGTAAAATTGAAATGTTTATTTGTGCAAATTTACAATACTGTAAATAATTGGAAAATTTCAGCTTTCTAGCTCATTCCATAGTACCTAAACAGTTATCTATTTGTTTAAACTTTAAGAATTTTTAACTGCCAAACAAATTACAATATCAAAATTTGTATAATCCCTATTTCGTTTTTTTAAGAATTCTACTTATAAAAAAATTTCAGCTCCGTGGCACATTCGGAAATATATAAACCTTGAAAATTTGTTTAAACAATTGCGAATTTTTAGCGGCCGCATTGTTGCATTTTTTCAAGATTTTCGTATTTTCTAGTTGGTTTTGCACAAAGTCCTACCTAAGAAAAAAATTTCGAATCTCCAGATTATCTGGAAGTGCCTAAAAATTAGTATCCTCCTGTTATATGTTATATATATGTTATATCCTCCTCTATAAGAGTCGTCGATATATAATGACTAGTAGTTGGTGCTCGCATACTGCAAGCATTTCATCTCAACATAAAAAAACATTCATTATTCATATTTCATCATTACACATATATTTTTAATTCTAAATATTTCACCTCCGCAACGATTTTCGTTTTTCCCACATGTAAAAATAATAGTTTAAACAATCCCCAAATGTTGCAATTTTAAAAATTTTACACATCCTTCATTATAGGGTACTGATGCTACACATTTTAGCCAAATTTTAAAGTTGTAGCACTCCGAGAAGTAAAATAATATTTTTGTAATAGTTTAAATTTAAATAATTTTTAACGGCCGCTGCATATCGTATGTGGTAAAATTGAAATGTTTATTTATGCAAATTTACTACTCTGTATATAATTTGAAAATTTCAGCTTCCTAGCTCATCCCGTAGTACCTAAACAGTTATCCAATTGTTTAAACTTTAAGAATTTTTAACTGCCAAAAAAATTAAAATATAAAAATTTGTATATTCCCTAATTCGTTTTTTTATGAATTCTACTTACAAAAAAAATGTCAACTCCGTAGCACATTCGGAAATACATAAACCATGAAAATTTGTTTAAACAATTGCGGATTTTTATCGGCCGCATTGTTGCACTTTTTCAAGATTATCGTTTTTTCTAGTTTCATCTCAACATAAAAAACATTAATTATTAATATTTCATCATTACACATATATTTTTAATTCTCAATATTTCATCTCCGCACAAATTTTCGTTTTTCCCACATGTAAAAATTATAGTTTAAAACAATCCCCAAATGTTGCAATTTTAAAAATTTTACACTATCTTCAATATAGGGTATTAATGCTACACATTTTTGAAGTTGTAGCACTTCTAGAACTAAATAATATTTTTGTAATTGTTTAAATTTAAATAATTTTTAACGGTCGCCGCAACTCAGATATGGTAAAATTGAAATGTTTATTTGCACAAATTCACTACTCTGTAAATAATTTGAAAATTTCAGCTTTCTAGCTCATCCCATAGTACATAAACAGCTATCTATTTGTTTAAACTTTAAGAATTTTTAACTGCCAAACAAATTACAATATCAAAATTTGTATAATCCCTATTTCGTTTTTTTAAGAATTCTACTTATAAAAAAAATTCAACTCCGTGGCACATGCGGAAATACATAAACCATGAAAATTTGTTTAAACAATTGCGAATTTTTAGCGGCCGCATTGTTGCATTTTTTCAGGATTTTCGTTTTTTCTAGTTGTTTTTGCACAAAATCATACCTATGAAAAAAATTTCGAATCTCCAGCTTATCTGGAAGTGCCTAAACATTAGTATCCTCCTATATGTTATATCCTCTGTAAGAGTCGTCGATATATAATGACTAGTAGTTGGTGCTTGCCTACTGCAAGCATTTTATATCACCTTGAAGATACATTCATTTTTCAGACAGACATTTCATCATTACAAATGTTCTTTTAATTCTAAATATTTAACCTCCGCAGCGATTTTCGTTTTTCCCACATGTAAAAATAATAGTTTAAAACAATCCCCAAATGTCGCAATTTAAAAAATTTTACACATTCTTTATTATAAGGTTCTAATGCTACACATTTTAGCCAAATTTTAAAGTTGTAGCACTTCGAGAAATAAAATAATATTTTTCTAATTGTTTAAATTTAAATAATTTTTAACGGCCGCCGCAATACATATATGGTAAAATTGAAATGTTTATTTGTGCAAATTTATAATACTGTTAATAATTTGAAAATTTCAGCTTTCTAGCTCATCCCATAGTACCTAAACAGCTATCTATTTGTTTAAACTTTAAGAATTTTTAACTGCCAAACAAATTACAATATCAAAATTTGTATAATCCCTATTTCGTTTTTTTAAGAATTCTACTTATAAAAAAATTCCAACTCCGTGGCATATTCGGAAATATATAAACCTTGAAAATTTGTTTAAACAATTGCGAAGTTTTAGCGGCCGCATTGTTGCATTTTTTCAAGATTTTCGTATTTTCTAGTTGGTTTTGCACAAAGTCCTACCTAAGAAAAAAATTTCGAATCTCCAGATTATCTGGAAGTGCCTAAAAATTAGTATCCTCCTGTTATATGTTATATATATGTTAAATCCTCCTCTGTAAGAGTCGTCGATATATAATGACTAGTAGTTGGTGCTCGCATACTGCAAGCATTTCATCTCAACATAAAAAAACATTCATTATTCATATTTCATCATTACACATATATTTTTAATTCTAAATATTTCACCTCCGCAGCGATTTTCGTTTTTCCCACATGTAAAAATAATAGTTTAAACAATCCCCAAATGTTATAAATTTAAAAATTTTACACTATCTTCAATATAGGGTATTAATGCTACACATTTTTGAAGTTGTAGCACTTCTAGAACTAAATAATATTTTTGTAATTGTTTAAATTTAAATAATTTTTAACGGTCGCCGCAACTCAGATATGGTAAAATTGAAATGTTTATTTGCACAAATTCACTACTCTGTAAATAATTTGAAAATTTCAGCTTTCTAGCTCATCCCATAGTACATAAACAGCTATCTATTTGTTTAAACTTTAAGAATTTTTAACTGCCAAACAAATTACAATATCAAAATTTGTATAATCCCTATTTCGTTTTTTTAAGAATTCTACTTATAAAAAAATTTCAACTCCGTGGCACATTCGGAAATATATAAACCTTGAAAATTTGTTTAAACAATTGCGAATTTTTAGCGGCCGCATTGTTGCATTTTTTCAAGATTTTCGTATTTTCTAGTTGGTTTTGCACAAAATCCTACCTAAGAAAAAAATTTCGAATCTCCAGATTATCTGGAAGTGCCTAAAAATTAGTATCCTCCTGTTATATGTTATATATATGTTAAATCCTCCTCTGTAAGAGTCGTCGATATATAATGACTAGTAGTTGGTGCTCGCATACTGCAAGCATTTCATCTCAACATAAAAAAACATTCATTATTCATATTTCATCATTACACATATATTTTTAATTCTAAATATTTCACCTCCGCAGCGATTTTCGTTTTTCCCACATGTAAAAATAATAGTTTAAACAATCCCCAAATGTTATAAATTTAAAAATTTTACACTATCTTCAATATAGGGTATTAATGCTACACATTTTTGAAGTTGTAGCACTTCTAGAACTAAATAATATTTTTGTAATTGTTTAAATTTAAATAATTTTTAACGGTCGCCGCAACTCAGATATGGTAAAATTGAAATGTTTATTTGCACAAATTCACTACTCTGTAAATAATTTGAAAATTTCAGCTTTCTAGCTCATCCCATAGTACATAAACAGCTATCTATTTGTTTAAACTTTAAGAATTTTTAACTGCCAAACAAATTACAATATCAAAATTTGTATAATCCCTATTTCGTTTTTTTAAGAATTCTACTTATAAAAAAATTTTAACTCCGTGGCACATTCGGAAATATATAAACCTTGAAAATTTGTTTAAACAATTGCGAATTTTTAGCGGCCGCATTGTTGCATTTTTTCAAGATTTTCGTATTTTCTAGTTGGTTTTGCACAAAATCCTACCTAAGAAAAAAATTTCGAATCTCCAGATTATCTGGAAGTGCCTAAAAATTAGTATCCTCCTGTTATATGTTATATATATGTTAAATCCTCCTCTGTAAGAGTCGTCGATATATAATGACTAGTAGTTGGTGCTTGCCTACTGCAAGCATTTTATATCACCTTGAAGATACATTCATTTTTCAGACAGACATTTCATCATTACAAATGTTCTTTTAATTCTAAATATTTCACCTCCGCAGCGATTTTCGTTTTCCCACATGTAAAAATAATAGTTTAAAACAATCCCCAAATGTCGCAATTTTAAAAATTTTACACTTTCTTTATTATAAAGTTCTAATGCTACACATTTTAGCCAAATTTTAAAGTTGTAGCACTTCTAGAAATAAAATAATATTTTTGTAATTGTTTAAATTTAAATAATTTTTAACGGCCGCCGCAATACATATATGGTAAAATTGAAATGTTTATTTGCACAAATTCACTACTCTGTAAATAATTTGAAAACTTCAGCTTCCTAGCTCATTCCGTAGTACCTAAACAGTTATCTATTTGTTTAAACTTTAAGAATTTTCAACTGCCAAACAAATCAAAATATCAAAATTTGTATTATCCTTATTTCGTTTTTTTAGGAATTCTACTTATAAAAGAAATTTCAACTACGTAGCACATTTGGAAATACATAAACCTTGAAAATTTGTTTAAACAATTGCAAATTTTTAGCGGCCGCATTGTTGCACTTTTTAAGGATTTTGGTTTTTTTTAGTCGGTTTCGCACAAAATCCTACCTATGAAAAATTTTCGAATCTCCAGCACTTCTGGAAGTGCCTAAACATTAGTATCCTCCTATATGTTATATCCTCTGTAAGAGTCGTCGATATATAATGACTAGTAGTTGGTGCTTGCCTACTGCAAGCTTTTTATATCACCTCGAAGAAACATTCATTTTTCAGTCAGACATTTCATCATTACAAATGTTCTTTTAATTCTAAATATTTAACCTCCGCAGCGATTTTCGTTTTTCCCACATGTAAAAATAATAGTTTAAAACAATCCCCAAATGTCGCAATTTTAAAATTTTTACACTTTCTTTATTATAAGGTTCTAATGCTACACATTTTAGCCAAATTTTAAAGTTGTAGCACTTCTAGAAATAAAATAATATTTTTCTAATTGTTTAAATTTAAATAATTTTTAACGGCCGCCGCAATACATATATGGTAAAATTGAAATGTTTATTTGTGCAAATTTACAATACTGTAAATAATTTGAAAATTTCAGCTTTCTAGCTCATCCCATAGTACCTAAACAGCTATCTATTTGTTTAAACTTTAAGAATTTTTAACTGCCAAACAAATTACAATATCAAAATTTGTATAATCCCTATTTCGTTTTTTTTAGATTTCTAGTTATAAAAAAATTTCAACTCCGTGGCACATTCGGAAATATATAAACCTTGAAAATTTGTTTAAACAATTGCAAATTTTTAGCGGCCGCATTGTTGCATTTTTTCAAGATTTTCGTATTTTCTAGTTGGTTTTGCACAAAATCCTACCTATGAAAAAAACTTCGAATCTCCAGCTTATCTGGAAGTGCCTAAACATTAGTATCCTCCTATATGTTATATCCTCTGTAAGAGTCGTCGATATATAATGACTAGTAGTTGGTGCTCGCATACTGCAAGCATTTTATATCACCTTGAAGATGCATTCATTTTTCAGACAGACATTTCATCATTACAAATGTTCTTTTAATTCTAAATATTTAACCTCCGCAGCGATTTTCGTTTTTCCCACATGTAAAAATAATAGTTTAAAACAATCCCCAAATGTCGCAATTTTAAAAATTTTACACTTTCTTTATTATAAGGTTCTAATGCTACACATTTTAGCCAAATTTTAAAGTTGTAGCACTTCTAGAAATAAAATAATATTTTTCTAATTGTTTAAATTTAAGTAATTTTTAACGGCCGCCGCAACTCAGATATGGTAAAATTGAAATGTTTATTTGTGCAAATTTACAATACTGTAAATAATTTGAAAATTTCAGCTTTCTAGCTCATCCCATAGTACCTAAACAGCTATCTATTTGTTTAAACTTTAAGAATTTTTAACTGCCAAACAAATTACAATATCAAAATTTGTATAATCCCTATTTCGTTTTTTTAAGAATTCTACTTATAAAAAAATTTCAACTCCGTGGCACATTCGGAAATATATAAACCTTGAAAATTTGTTTAAACAATTGCGAATTTTTAGCGGCCGCATTGTTGCATTTTTTCAAGATTTTCGTATTTTCTAGTTGGTTTTGCACAAAATCCTACCTAAGAAAAAAATTTCGAATCTCCAGATTATCTGGAAGTGCCTAAAAATTAGTATCCTCCTGTTATATGTTATATATATGTTATATCCTCTGTAAGAGTCGTCGATATATAATGACTAGTAGTTGGTGCTTGCCTACTGCAAGCATTTTATATCACCTTGAAGATACATTCATTTTTCAGACAGACATTTCATCATTACAAATGTTCTTTTAATTCTAAATATTTCACCTCCGCAGCGATTTTCGTTTTCCCACATGTAAAAATAATAGTTTAAAACAATCCCCAAATGTCGCAATTTTAAAAATTTTACACTTTTTTTATTATAAGGTTCTAATGCTACACATTTTAGCCAAATTTTAAAGTTGTAGCACTTCTAGAACTAAATAATATTTTTGTAATTGTTTAAATTTAAATAATTTTTCACGGCCGCCGCATCTCAGATATGGTAAAATTGAAATGTTTATTTGCACAAATTCACTACTCTGTAAATAATTTGAAAACTTCAGCTTCCTAGCTCATTCCGTAGTACCTAAACAGTTATCTATTTATTTAAACTTTAAGAATTTTCAACTGCCAAACAAATCAAAATATCAAAATTTGTATAATCCTTATTTCGTTTTTTTAGGAATTCTACTTATAAAAGAAATTTCAACTACGTAGCACATTTGGAAATACATAAACCTTGAAAATTTGTTTATACAATTGCAAATTTTTAGCGGCCGCATTGTTGCACTTTTTCAGGATTTTGGTTTTTTTTAGTCGGTTTCGCACAAAATCCTACCTATGAAAAATTTTCGAATCTCCAGCACTTCTGGAAGTGCCTAAACATTAGTATCCTCCTATATGTTATATCCTCTGTAAGAGTCGTCGATATATAATGACTAGTAGTTGGTGCTTGCCTACTGCAAGCTTTTTATATCACCTCGAAGAAACATTCATTTTTCAGACAGACATTTTATCATTACAAATGTTCTTTTAATTCTAAATATTTAACCTCCGCAGCGATTTTCGTTTTTCCCACATGTAAAAATAATAGTTTAAAACAATCCCCAAATGTCGCAATTTTAAAATTTTTACACTTTCTTTATTATAAGGTTCTAATGCTACACATTTTAGCCAAATTTTAAAGTTGTAGCACTTCTAGAAATAAAATAATATTTTTCTAATTGTTTAAATTTAAATAATTTTTAACGGCCGCCGCAATACATATATGGTAAAATTGAAATGTTTATTTGTGCAAATTTACAATACTGTAAATAATTTGAAAATTTCAGCTTTCTAGCTCATCCCATAGTACCTAAACAGCTATCTATTTGTTTAAACTTTAAGAAGTTTTAACTGCCAAACAAATTACAATATCAAAATTTGTATAATCCCTATTTCGTTTTTTTTAGATTTCTAGTTATAAAAAAATTTCAACTCCGTGGCACATTCGGAAATATATAAACCTTGAAAATTTGTTTAAACAATTGCAAATTTTTAGCGGCCGCATTGTTGCATTTTTTCAAGATTTTCGTATTTTCTAGTTGGTTTTGCACAAAATCCTACCTATGAAAAAAACTTCGAATCTCCAGCTTATCTGGAAGTGCCTAAACATTAGTATCCTCCTATATGTTATATCCTCTGTAAGAGTCGTCGATATATAATGACTAGTAGTTGGTGCTCGCATACTGCAAGCATTTTATATCACCTTGAAGATGCATTCATTTTTCAGACAGACATTTCATCATTACAAATGTTCTTTTAATTCTAAATATTTAACCTCCGCAGCGATTTTCGTTTTTCCCACATGTAAAAATAATAGTTTAAAACAATCCCCAAATGTCGCAATTTTAAAAATTTTACACTTTCTTTATTATAAGGTTCTAATGCTACACATTTTAGCCAAATTTTAAAGTTGTAGCACTTCTAGAAATAAAATAATATTTTTCTAATTGTTTAAATTTAAGTAATTTTTAACGGCCGCCGCAACTCAGATATGGTAAAATTGAAATGTTTATTTGTGCAAATTTACAATACTGTAAATAATTTGAAAATTTCAGCTTTCTAGCTCATCCCATAGTACCTAAACAGCTATCTATTTGTTTAAACTTTAAGAATTTTTAACTGCCAAACAAATTACAATATCAAAATTTGTATAATCCCTATTTCGTTTTTTTAAGAATTCTACTTATAAAAAAATTTCAACTCCGTGGCACATTCGGAAATATATAAACCTTGAAAATTTGTTTAAACAATTGCGAATTTTTAGCGGCCGCATTGTTGCATTTTTTCAAGATTTTCGTATTTTCTAGTTGGTTTTGCACAAAATCCTACCTAAGAAAAAAATTTCGAATCTCCAGATTATCTGGAAGTGCCTAAAAATTAGTATCCTCCTGTTATATGTTATATATATGTTATATCCTCTGTAAGAGTCGTCGATATATAATGACTAGTAGTTGGTGCTTGCCTACTGCAAGCATTTTATATCACCTTGAAGATACATTCATTTTTCAGACAGACATTTCATCATTACAAATGTTCTTTTAATTCTAAATATTTCACCTCCGCAGCGATTTTCGTTTTCCCACATGTAAAAATAATAGTTTAAAACAATCCCCAAATGTCGCAATTTTAAAAATTTTACACTTTTTTTATTATAAGGTTCTAATGCTACACATTTTAGCCAAATTTTAAAGTTGTAGCACTTCTAGAACTAAATAATATTTTTGTAATTGTTTAAATTTAAATAATTTTTCACGGCCGCCGCATCTCAGATATGGTAAAATTGAAATGTTTATTTGCACAAATTCACTACTCTGTAAATAATTTGAAAACTTCAGCTTCCTAGCTCATTCCGTAGTACCTAAACAGTTATCTATTTGTTTAAACTTTAAGAATTTTCAACTGCCAAACAAATCAAAATATCAAAATTTGTATAATCCTTATTTCGTTTTTTTAGGAATTCTACTTATAAAAGAAATTTCAACTACGTAGCACATTTGGAAATACATAAACCTTGTAAATTTGTTAATACAATTGCAAATTTTTAGCGGCCGCATTGTTGCACTTTTTCAGGATTTTGGTTTTTTTTAGTCGGTTTCGCACAAAATCCTACCTATGAAAAATTTTCGAATCTCCAGCACTTCTGGAAGTGCCTAAACATTAGTATCCTCCTATATGTTATATCCTCTGTAAGAGTCGTCGATATATAATGACTAGTAGTTGGTGCTTGCCTACTGCAAGCTTTTTATATCACCTCGAAGAAACATTCATTTTTCAGACAGACATTTTATCATTACAAATGTTCTTTTAATTCTAAATATTTAACCTCCGCAGCGATTTTCGTTTTTCCCACATGTAAAAATTATAGTTTAAAACAATCCCCAAATGTCGCAATTTTAAAATTTTTACACTTTCTTTATTATAAGGTTCTAATGCTACACATTTTAGCCAAATTTTAAAGTTGTAGCACTTCTAGAAATAAAATAATATTTTTGTAATTGTTTAAATTTAAATAATTTTTAACGGCCGCCGCAATACATATATGGTAAAATTGAAATGTTTATTTGCACAAATTCACTACTCTGTAAATAATTTGAAAACTTCAGCTTCCTAGCTCATTCCGTAGTACCTAAACAGTTATCTATTTGTTTAAACTTTAAGAATTTTCAACTGCCAAACAAATCAAAATATAAAAATTTGTATAATCCTTATTTCGTTTTTTTAGGAATTCTACTTATAAAAGAAATTTCAACTACGTAGCACATTTGGAAATACATAAACCTTGAAAATTTGTTTAAACAATTGCAAATTTTTAGCGGCCGCATTGTTGCACTTTTTCAGGATTTTGGTTTTTTTTAGTCGGTTTCGCACAAAATCCTACCTATGAAAAATTTTCGAATCTCCAGCACTTCTGGAAGTGCCTAAACATTAGTATCCTCCTATATGTTATATCCTCTGTAAGAGTCGTCGATATATAATGACTAGTAGTTGGTGCTTGCCTACTGCAAGCTTTTTATATCACCTCGAAGAAACATTCATTTTTCAGACAGACATTTCATCATTTCAAATGTTCTTTTAATTCTAAATATTTCACCTCCGCAGCGATTTTCGTTTTCCCACATGTAAAAATAATAGTTTAAAACAATCCCCAAATGTCGCAATTTTAAAAATTTTACACTTTTTTTATTATAAGGTTCTAATGCTACACATTTTAGCCAAATTTTAAAGTTGTAGCACTTCTAGAACTAAATAATATTTTTGTAATTGTTTAAATTTAAATAATTTTTCACGGCCGCCGCATCTCAGATATGGTAAAATTGAAATGTTTATTTGCACAAATTCACTACTCTGTAAATAATTTGAAAACTTCAGCTTCCTAGCTCATTCCGTAGTACCTAAACAGTTATCTATTTGTTTAAACTTTAAGAATTTTCAACTGCCAAACAAATCAAAATATCAAAATTTGTATAATCCTTATTTCGTTTTTTTAGGAATTCTACTTATAAAAGAAATTTCAACTACGTAGCACATTTGGAAATACATAAACCTTGTAAATTTGTTAATACAATTGCAAATTTTTAGCGGCCGCATTGTTGCACTTTTTCAGGATTTTGGTTTTTTTTAGTCGGTTTCGCACAAAATCCTACCTATGAAAAATTTTCGAATCTCCAGCACTTCTGGAAGTGCCTAAACATTAGTATCCTCCTATATGTTATATCCTCTGTAAGAGTCGTCGATATATAATGACTAGTAGTTGGTGCTTGCCTACTGCAAGCTTTTTATATCACCTCGAAGAAACATTCATTTTTCAGACAGACATTTTATCATTACAAATGTTCTTTTAATTCTAAATATTTAACCTCCGCAGCGATTTTCGTTTTTCCCACATGTAAAAATTATAGTTTAAAACAATCCCCAAATGTCGCAATTTTAAAATTTTTACACTTTCTTTATTATAAGGTTCTAATGCTACACATTTTAGCCAAATTTTAAAGTTGTAGCACTTCTAGAAATAAAATAATATTTTTGTAATTGTTTAAATTTAAATAATTTTTAACGGCCGCCGCAATACATATATGGTAAAATTGAAATGTTTATTTGCACAAATTCACTACTCTGTAAATAATTTGAAAACTTCAGCTTCCTAGCTCATTCCGTAGTACCTAAACAGTTATCTATTTGTTTAAACTTTAAGAATTTTCAACTGCCAAACAAATCAAAATATAAAAATTTGTATAATCCTTATTTCGTTTTTTTAGGAATTCTACTTATAAAAGAAATTTCAACTACGTAGCACATTTGGAAATACATAAACCTTGAAAATTTGTTTAAACAATTGCAAATTTTTAGCGGCCGCATTGTTGCACTTTTTCAGGATTTTGGTTTTTTTTAGTCGGTTTCGCACAAAATCCTACCTATGAAAAATTTTCGAATCTCCAGCACTTCTGGAAGTGCCTAAACATTAGTATCCTCCTATATGTTATATCCTCTGTAAGAGTCGTCGATATATAATGACTAGTAGTTGGTGCTTGCCTACTGCAAGCTTTTTATATCACCTCGAAGAAACATTCATTTTTCAGACAGACATTTCATCATTTCAAATGTTCTTTTAATTCTAAATATTTAACCTCCGCAGCGATTTTCGTTTTTCCCACATGTAAAAATAATAGTTTAAAACAATCCCCAAATGTCGCAATTTTAAAATTTTTACACTTTCTTTATTATAAGGTTCTAATGCTACACATTTTAGCCAAATTTTAAAGTTGTAGCACTTCTAGAAATAAAATAATATTTTTCTAATTGTTTAAATTTAAATATTTTTTAACGTCCGCCGCAATACATATATGGTAAAATTGAAATGTTTATTTGTGCAAATTTACAATACTGTAAATAATTTGAAAATTTCAGCTTTCTAGCTCATTCCATAGTACCTAAACAGTTATCTATTTGTTTAAACTTTAAGAATTTTTAACTGCCAAACAAATTACAATATCAAAATTTGTATAATCCCTATTTCGTTTTTTAAGAATTCTACTTATAAAAAAATTCCAACTCCGTGGCATATTCGGAAATATATAAACCTTGAAAATTTGTTTAAACAATTGCGAAGTTTTAGCGGCCGCATTGTTGCATTTTTTCAAGATTTTCGTATTTTCTAGTTGGTTTTGCACAAAATCCTACCTAAGAAAAAAATTTCGAATTTCCAGATTATCTGGAAGTGCCTAAAAATTAGTATCCTCCTGTTATATGTTATATATATGTTAAATCCTCCTCTGTAAGAGTCGTCGATATATAATGACTAGTAGTTGGTGCTCGCATACTGCAAGCATTTCATCTCAACATAAAAAAACATTCATTATTCATATTTCATCATTACACATATATTTTTAATTCTAAATATTTCATCTCCACACAAATTTTCGTTTTTCCCACATGTAAAAATTATAGTTTAAAACAATCCCCAAATGTTGCAATTTTAATAATTTTACACTATCTTCAATATAGGGTATTAATGCTACACATTTTTGAAGTTGTAGCACTTCTAGAACTAAATAATATTTTTGTAATTGTTTAAATTTAAATAATTTTTAACGGTCGCCGCAACTCAGATATGGTAAAATTGAAATGTTTATTTGCACAAATTCACTACTCTGTAAATAATTTGAAAATTTCAGCTTTCTAGCTCATCCCATAGTACATAAACAGCTATCTATTTGTTTAAACTTTAAGAATTTTTAACTGCCAAACAAATTACAATATCAAAATTTGTATAATCCCTATTTCGTTTTTTTAAGAATTCTACTTATAAAAAAATTTCAACTCCGTGGCACATTCGGAAATATATAAACCTTGAAAATTTGTTTAAACAATTGCGAATTTTTAGCGGCCGCATTGTTGCATTTTTTCAAGATTTTCGTATTTTCTAGTTGGTTTTGCACAAAATCCTACCTAAGAAGAAAATTTCGAATCTCCAGATTATCTGGAAGTGCCTAAAAATTAGTATCCTCCTGTTATATGTTATATATATGTTATATCCTCTGTAAGAGTCGTCGATATATAATGACTAGTAGTTGGTGCTTGCCTACTGCAAGCATTTTATATCACCTTGAAGATACATTCATTTTTCAGACAGACATTTCATCATTACAAATGTTCTTTTAATTCTAAATATTTCACCTCCGCAGCGATTTTCGTTTTCCCACATGTAAAAATAATAGTTTAAAACAATCCCCAAATGTCGCAATTTTAAAAATTTTACACTTTCTTTATTATAAAGTTCTAATGCTACACATTTTAGCCAAATTTTAAAGTTGTAGCACTTCTAGAAATAAAATAATATTTTTGTAATTGTTTAAATTTAAATAATTTTTAACGGCCGCCGCAATACATATATGGTAAAATTGAAATGTTTATTTGCACAAATTCACTACTCTGTAAATAATTTGAAAACTTCAGCTTCCTAGCTCATTCCGTAGTACCTAAACAGTTATCTATTTGTTTAAACTTTAAGAATTTTCAACTGCCAAACAAATCAAAATATCAAAATTTGTATAATCCTTATTTCGTTTTTTTAGGAATTCTACTTATAAAAGAAATTTCAACTACGTAGCACATTTGGAAATACATAAACCTTGAAAATTTGTTTAAACAATTGCAAATTTTTAGCGGCCGCATTGTTGCACTTTTTCAGGATTTTGGTTTTTTTTAGTCGGTTTCGCACAAAATCCTACCTATGAAAAATTTTCGAATCTTGAGCACTTCTGGAAGTGCCTAAACATTAGTATCCTCCTATATGTTATATCCTCTGTAAGAGTCGTCGATATATAATGACTAGTAGTTGGTGCTTGCCTACTGCAAGCTTTTTATATCACCTCGAAGAAACATTCATTTTTCAGACAGACATTTCATCATTACAAATGTTCTTTTAATTCTAAATATTTAACCTCCGCAGCGATTTTCGTTTTTCCCACATGTAAAAATAATAGTTTAAAACAATCCCCAAATGTCGCAATTTTAAAATTTTTACACTTTCTTTATTATAAGGTTCTAATGCTACACATTTTAGCCAAATTTTAAAGTTGTAGCACTTCTAGAAATAAAATAATATTTTTCTAATTGTTTAAATTTAAATAATTTTTAACGGCCGCCGCAATACATATATGGTAAAATTGAAATGTTTATTTGTGCAAATTTACAATACTGTAAATAATTTGAAAATTTCAGCTTTCTAGCTCATCCCATAGTACCTAAACAGCTATCTATTTGTTTAAACTTTAAGAATTTTTAACTGCCAAACAAATTACAATATCAAAATTTGTATAATCCCTATTTCGTTTTTTTTAGATTTCTAGTTATAAAAAAATTTCAACTCCGTGGCACATTCGGAAATATATAAACCTTGAAAATTTGTTTAAACAATTGCAAATTTTTAGCGGCCGCATTGTTGCATTTTTTCAAGATTTTCGTATTTTCTAGTTGGTTTTGCACAAAATCCTACCTATGAAAAAAACTTCGAATCTCCAGCTTATCTGGAAGTGCCTAAACATTAGTATCCTCCTATATGTTATATCCTCTGTAAGAGTCGTCGATATATAATGACTAGTAGTTGGTGCTCGCATACTGCAAGCATTTTATATCACCTTGAAGATGCATTCATTTTTCAGACAGACATTTCATCATTACAAATGTTCTTTTAATTCTAAATATTTAACCTCCGCAGCGATTTTCGTTTTTCCCACATGTAAAAATAATAGTTTAAAACAATCCCCAAATGTCGCAATTTTAAAAATTTTACACTTTCTTTATTATAAGGTTCTAATGCTACACATTTTAGCCAAATTTTAAAGTTGTAGCACTTCTAGAAATAAAATAATATTTTTCTAATTGTTTAAATTTAAATAATTTTTAACGGCCGCCGCAACTCAGATATGGTAAAATTGAAATGTTTATTTGTGCAAATTTACAATACTGTAAATAATTTGAAAATTTCAGCTTTCTAGCTCATCCCATAGTACCTAAACAGCTATCTATTTGTTTAAACTTTAAGAATTTTTAACTGCCAAACAAATTACAATATCAAAATTTGTATAATCCCTATTTCGTTTTTTTAAGAATTCTACTTATAAAAAAATTTCAACTCCGTGGCACATTCGGAAATATATAAACCTTGAAAATTTGTTTAAACAATTGCGAATTTTTAGCGGCCGCATTGTTGCATTTTTTCAAGATTTTCGTATGTTCTAGTTGGTTTTGCACAAAATCCTACCTAAGAAAAAAATTTCGAATCTCCAGATTATCTGGAAGTGCCTAAAAATTAGTATCCTCCTGTTATATGTTATATATATGTTATATCCTCTGTAAGAGTCGTCGATATATAATGACTAGTAGTTGGTGCTTGCCTACTGCAAGCATTTTATATCACCTTGAAGATACATTCATTTTTCAGACAGACATTTCATCATTACAAATGTTCTTTTAATTCTAAATATTTCACCTCCACAGCGATTTTCGTTTTCCCACATGTAAAAATAATAGTTTAAAACAATCCCCAAATGTCGCAATTTTAAAATTTTTACACTTTCTTTATTATAAGGTTCTAATGCTACACATTTTAGCCAAATTTTAAAGTTGTAGCACTTCTAGAAATAAAATAATATTTTTCTAATTGTTTAAAATTAAATAATTTTTAACGGCCGCCGCAATACATATATGGTAAAATTGAAATGTTTATTTGTGGAAATTTACAATACTGTAAATAATTTGAAAATTTCAGCTTTCTAGCTCATCCCATAGTACCTAAACAGCTATCTATTTGTTTAAACTTTAAGAATTTTTAACTGCCAAACAAATTACAATATCAAAATTTGTATAATCCCTATTTCGTTTTTTTAGATTTCTAGTTATAAAAAAATTTCAACTCCGTGGCACATTCGGAAATATATAAACCTTGAAAATTTGTTTAAACAATTGCAAATTTTTAGCGGCCGCATTGTTGCATTTTTTCAAGATTTTCGTATTTTCTAGTTGGTTTTGCACAAAATCCTACCTATGAAAAAAACTTCGAATCTCCAGCTTATCTGGAAGTGCCTAAACATTAGTATCCTCCTATATGTTATATCCTCTGTAAGAGTCGTCGATATATAATGACTAGTAGTTGGTGCTCGCATACTGCAAGCATTTTATATCACCTTGAAGATGCATTCATTTTTCAGACAGACATTTCATCATTACAAATGTTCTTTTAATTCTAAATATTTAACCTCCGCAGCGATTTTCGTTTTTCCCACATGTAAAAATAATAGTTTAAAACAATCCCCAAATGTCGCAATTTTAAAAATTTTACACTTTCTTTATTATAAGGTTCTAATGCTACACATTTTAGCCAAATTTTAAAGTTGTAGCACTTCTAGAAATAAAATAATATTTTTCTAATTGTTTAAATTTAAATAATTTTTAACGGCCGCCGCAACTCAGATATGGTAAAATTGAAATGTTTATTTGTGCAAATTTACAATACTGTAAATAATTTGAAAATTTCAGCTTTCTAGCTCATCCCATAGTACCTAAACAGCTATCTATTTGTTTAAACTTTAAGAATTTTCAACTGCCAAACAAATCAAAATATCAAAATTTGTATAATCCTTATTTCGTTTTTTTAGGAATTCTACTTATAAAAGAAATTTTAACTACGTAGCACATTTGGAAATACATAAACCTTGAAAATTTGTTTAAACAATTGCAAATTTTTAGCGGCCGCATTGTTGCACTTTTTCAGGATTTTGGTTTTTTTTAGTCGGTTTCGCACAAAATCCTACCTATGAAAAATTTTCGAATCTCCAGCACTTCTGGAAGTGCCTAAACATTAGTATCCTCCTATATGTTATATCCTCTGTAAGAGTCGTCGATATATAATGACTAGTAGTTGGTGCTTGCCTACTGCAAGCTTTTTATATCACCTCGAAGAAACATTCATTTTTCAGACGGACATTTCATCATTACAATTGTTCTTTTAATTCTAAATATTTAACCTCCGCAGCGATTTTCGTTTTTCCCACATGTAAAAATAATAGTTTAAAACAATCCCCAAATGTCGCAATTTTAAAATTTTTACACTTTCTTTATTATAAGGTTCTAATGCTACACATTTTAGCCAAATTTTAAAGTTGTAGCACTTCTAGAAATAAAATAATATTTTTCTAATTGTTTAAATTTAAATAATTTTTAACGGCCGCCGCAATACATATATGGTAAAATTGAAATGTTTATTTGTGCAAATTTACAATACTGTAAATAATTTGAAAATTTCAGCTTTCTAGCTCATCCCATAGTACCTAAACAGCTATCTATTTGTTTAAACTTTAAGAATTTTTAACTGCCAAACAAATTACAATATCAAAATTTGTATAATCCCTATTTCGTTTTTTTTAGATTTCTAGTTATAAAAAAATTTCAACTCCGTGGCACATTCGGAAATATATAAACCTTGAAAATTTGTTTAAACAATTGCAAATTTTTAGCGGCCGCATTGTTGCATTTTTTCAAGATTTTCGTATTTTCTAGTTGGTTTTGAACAAAATCCTACCTATGAAAAAAACTTCGAATCTCCAGCTTATCTGGAAGTGCCTAAACATTAGTATCCTCCTATATGTTATATCCTCTGTAAGAGTCGTCGATATATAATGACTAGTAGTTGGTGCTCGCATACTGCAAGCATTTTATATCACCTTGAAGATGCATTCATTTTTCAGACAGACATTTCATCATTACAAATGTTCTTTTAATTCTAAATATTTAACCTCCGCAGCGATTTTCGTTTTTCCCACATGTAAAAATAATAGTTTAAAACAATCCCCAAATGTCGCAATTTTAAAAATTTTACACTTTCTTTATTATAAGGTTCTAATGCTACACATTTTAGCCAAATTTTAAAGTTGTAGCACTTCTAGAAATAAAATAATATTTTTCTAATTGTTTAAATTTAAATAATTTTTAACGGCCGCCGCAACTCAGATATGGTAAAATTGAAATGTTTATTTGTGCAAATTTACAATACTGTAAATAATTTGAAAATTTCAGCTTTCTAGCTCATCCCATAGTACCTAAACAGCTATCTATTTGTTTAAACTTTAAGAATTTTTAACTGCCAAACAAATTACAATATCAAAATTTGTATAATCCCTATTTCGTTTTTTTAAGAATTCTACTTATAAAAAAATTTCAACTCCGTGGCACATTCGGAAATATATAAACCTTGAAAATTTGTTTAAACAATTGCGAATTTTTAGCGGCCGCATTGTTGCATTTTTTCAAGATTTTCGTATGTTCTAGTTGGTTTTGCACAAAATCCTACCTAAGAAAAAAATTTCGAATCTCCAGATTATCTGGAAGTGCCTAAAAATTAGTATCCTCCTGTTATATGTTATATATATGTTATATCCTCTGTAAGAGTCGTCGATATATAATGACTAGTAGTTGGTGCTTGCCTACTGCAAGCATTTTATATCACCTTGAAGATACATTCATTTTTCAGACAGACATTTCATCATTACAAATGTTCTTTTAATTCTAAATATTTCACCTCCGCAGCGATTTTCGTTTTCCCACATGTAAAAATAATAGTTTAAAACAATCCCCAAATGTCGCAATTTTAAAAATTTTACACTTTCTTTATTATATGGTTCTAATGCTACACATTTTAGCCAAATTTTAAAGTTGTAGCACTTCTAGAACTAAATAATATTTTTGTAATTGTTTAAATTTAAATAATTTTTCACGGCCGCCGCATCTCAGATATGGTAAAATTGAAATGTTTATTTGCACAAATTCACTACTCTGTAAATAATTTGAAAACTTCAGCTTCCTAGCTCATTCCGTAGTACCTAAACAGTTATCTATTTGTTTAAACTTTAAGAATTTTCAACTGCCAAACAAATCAAAATATCAAAATTTTTATAATCCTTATTTCGTTTTTTTAGGAATTCTACTTATAAAAGAAATTTCAACTACGTAGCACATTTGGAAATACATAAACCTTGAAAATTTGTTTAAACAATTGCAAATTTTTAGCGGCCGCATTGTTGCACTTTTTCAGGATTTTGGTTTTTTTTAGTCGGTTTCGCACAAAATCCTACCTATGAAAAATTTTCGAATCTCCAGCACTTCTGGAAGTGCCTAAACATTAGTATCCTCCTATATGTTATATCCTCTGTAAGAGTCGTCGATATATAATGACTAGTAGTTGGTGCTTGCCTACTGCAAGCTTTTTATATCACCTCGAAGAAACATTCATTTTTCAGACGGACATTTCATCATTACAATTGTTCTTTTAATTCTAAATATTTAACCTCCGCAGCGATTTTCGTTTTTCCCACATGTAAAAATAATAGTTTAAAACAATCCCCAAATGTCGCAATTTTAAAATTTTTACACTTTCTTTATTATAAGGTTCTAATGCTACACATTTTAGCCAAATTTTAAAGTTGTAGCACTTCTAGAAATAAAATAATATTTTTCTAATTGTTTAAATTTAAATAATTTTTAACGGCCGCCGCAATACATATATGGTAAAATTGAAATGTTTATTTGTGCAAATTTACAATACTGTAAATAATTTGAAAATTTCAGCTTTCTAGCTCATCCCATAGTACCTAAACAGCTATCTATTTGTTTAAACTTTAAGAATTTTTAACTGCCAAACAAATTACAATATCAAAATTTGTATAATCCCTATTTCGTTTTTTTTAGATTTCTAGTTATAAAAAAATTTCAACTCCGTGGCACATTCGGAAATATATAAACCTTGAAAATTTGTTTAAACAATTGCAAATTTTTAGCGGCCGCATTGTTGCATTTTTTCAAGATTTTCGTATTTTCTAGTTGGTTTTGAACAAAATCCTACCTATGAAAAAAACTTCGAATCTCCAGCTTATCTGGAAGTGCCTAAACATTAGTATCCTCCTATATGTTATATCCTCTGTAAGAGTCGTCGATATATAATGACTAGTAGTTGGTGCTCGCATACTGCAAGCATTTTATATCACCTTGAAGATGCATTCATTTTTCAGACAGACATTTCATCATTACAAATGTTCTTTTAATTCTAAATATTTAACCTCCGCAGCGATTTTCGTTTTTCCCACATGTAAAAATAATAGTTTAAAACAATCCCCAAATGTCGCAATTTTAAAAATTTTACACTTTCTTTATTATAAGGTTCTAATGCTACACATTTTAGCCAAATTTTAAAGTTGTAGCACTTCTAGAAATAAAATAATATTTTTCTAATTGTTTAAATTTAAATAATTTTTAACGGCCGCCGCAACTCAGATATGGTAAAATTGAAATGTTTATTTGTGCAAATTTACAATACTGTAAATAATTTGAAAATTTCAGCTTTCTAGCTCATCCCATAGTACCTAAACAGCTATCTATTTGTTTAAACTTTAAGAATTTTTAACTGCCAAACAAATTACAATATCAAAATTTGTATAATCCCTATTTCGTTTTTTTAAGAATTCTACTTATAAAAAAATTTCAACTCCGTGGCACATTCGGAAATATATAAACCTTGAAAATTTGTTTAAACAATTGCGAATTTTTAGCGGCCGCATTGTTGCATTTTTTCAAGATTTTCGTATGTTCTAGTTGGTTTTGCACAAAATCCTACCTAAGAAAAAAATTTCGAATCTCCAGATTATCTGGAAGTGCCTAAAAATTAGTATCCTCCTGTTATATGTTATATATATGTTATATCCTCTGTAAGAGTCGTCGATATATAATGACTAGTAGTTGGTGCTTGCCTACTGCAAGCATTTTATATCACCTTGAAGATACATTCATTTTTCAGACAGACATTTCATCATTACAAATGTTCTTTTAATTCTAAATATTTCACCTCCGCAGCGATTTTCGTTTTCCCACATGTAAAAATAATAGTTTAAAACAATCCCCAAATGTCGCAATTTTAAAAATTTTACACTTTCTTTATTATATGGTTCTAATGCTACACATTTTAGCCAAATTTTAAAGTTGTAGCACTTCTAGAACTAAATAATATTTTTGTAATTGTTTAAATTTAAATAATTTTTCACGGCCGCCGCATCTCAGATATGGTAAAATTGAAATGTTTATTTGCACAAATTCACTACTCTGTAAATAATTTGAAAACTTCAGCTTCCTAGCTCATTCCGTAGTACCTAAACAGTTATCTATTTGTTTAAACTTTAAGAATTTTCAACTGCCAAACAAATCAAAATATCAAAATTTGTATAATCCTTATTTCGTTTTTTTAGGAATTCTACTTATAAAAGAAATTTCAACTACGTAGCACATTTGGAAATACATAAACCTTGAAAATTTGTTTAAACAATTGCAAATTTTTAGCGGCCGCATTGTTGCACTTTTTCAGGATTTTGGTTTTTTTTAGTCGGTTTCGCACAAAATCCTACCTATGAAAAATTTTCGAATCTCCAGCACTTCTGGAAGTGCCTAAACATTAGTATCCTCCTATATGTTATATCCTCTGTAAGAGTCGTCGATATATAATGACTAGTAGTTGGTGCTTGCCTACTGCAAGCTTTTTATATCACCTCGAAGAAACATTCATTTTTCAGACAGACATTTCATCATTACAAATGTTCTTTTAATTCTAAATATTTAACCTCCGCAGCGATTTTCGTTTTTCCCACATGTAAAAATAATAGTTTAAAACAATCCCCAAATGTCGCAATTTTAAAATTTTTACACTTTCTTTATTATAAGGTTCTAATGCTACACATTTTAGCCAAATTTTAAAGTTGTAGCACTTCTAGAAATAAAATAATATTTTTCTAATTGTTTAAATTTAAATAATTTTTAACGGCCGCCGCAATACATATATGGTAAAATTGAAATGTTTATTTGTTGAAATTTACAATACTGTAAATAATTTGAAAATTTCAGCTTTCTAGCTCATCCCATAGTACCTAAACAGCTATCTATTTGTTTAAACTTTAAGAATTTTTAACTGCCAAACAAATTACAATATCAAAATTTGTATAATCCCTATTTCGTTTTTTTTAGATTTCTAGTTATAAAAACATTTCAACTCCGTGGCACATTCGGAAATATATAAACCTTGAAAATTTGTTTAAACAATTGCAAATTTTTAGCGGCCGCATTGTTGCATTTTTTCAAGATTTTCGTATTTTCTAGTTGGTTTTGCACAAAATCCTACCTATGAAAAAACTTCGAATCTCCAGCTTATCTGGAAGTGCGTAAACATTAGTATCCTCCTGTTATATGTTATATCCTCCTCTGTAAGAGTCGTCGATATATAATGACTAGTAGTTGGTGCTCGCATACTGCAAGCATTTCATCTCAACATAAAAAAACATTCATTATTCATATTTCATCATTACACATATATTTTTAATTCTAAATATTTCACCTCCGCAGCGATTTTCGTTTTTCCCACATGTAAAAATAATACTTTAAACAATCCCCAAATGTTGCAATTTTAAAAATTTTACACTATCTTCAATATAGGGTATTAATGCTACACATTTTTGAAGTTGTAGCAATTCTAGAAGTAAAATAAAATTTTTGTAATTGTTTAAATTTAAATAATTTTTAACAGCCGCCGCAACTCAGATATGGTAAAATTGAAATGTTTATTTGCACAAATTCACTACTCTGTAAATAATTTGAAAATTTCAGCTTTCTAGCTCATCCCATAGTACCTAAACAGCTATCTATTTGTTTAAACTTTAAGAATTTTTAACTGCCAAACAAATTACAATATCAAAATTTGTATAATCCCTATTTCGTTTTTTTAAGAATTCTACTTATAAAAAAATTTCAACTCCGTGGCACATTCGGAAATATATAAACCTTGAAAATTTGTTTAAACAATTGCGAATTTTTAGCGGCCGCATTGTTGCATTTTTTCAAGATTTTCGTATTTTCTAGTTGGTTTTGCACAAAATCCTACCTAAGAAAAAAATTTCGAATCTCCAGATTATCTGGAAGTGCCTAAAAATTAGTATCCTCCTGTTATATGTTATATATATGTTATATCCTCCTCTGTAAGAGTCGTCGATATATAATGACTAGTAGTTGGTGCTCGCATACTGCAAGCATTTCATCTCAACATAAAAAAACATTCATTATTCATATTTCATCATTACACATATATTTTTAATTCTAAATATTTCACCTCCGCAGCGATTTTCGTTTTTCCCACATGTAAAAATAATACTTTAAACAATCCCCAAATGTTGCAATTTTAAAAATTTTACACTATCTTCAATATAGGGTATTAATGCTACACATTTTTGAAGTTGTAGCACTTCTAGAAGTAAAATAATATTTTTGTTATTGTTTAAATTTAAATAATTTTTCACGGCCGCCGCATCTCAGATATGGTAAAATTGAAATGTTTATTTGCACAAATTCACTACTCTGTAAATAATTTGAAAACTTCAGCTTCCTAGCTCATTCCGTAGTACCTAAACAGTTATCTATTTGTTTAAACTTTAAGAATTTTCAACTGCCAAACAAATCAAAATATCAAAATTTGTATAATCCTTATTTCGTTTTTTTAGGAATTCTACTTATAAAAGAAATTTCAACTACGTAGCACATTTGGAAATACATAAACCTTGAAAATTTGTTTAAACAATTGCAAATTTTTAGCGGCCGCATTGTTGCACTTTTTCAGGATTTTGGTTTTTTTTAGTCGGTTTCGCACAAAATCCTACCTATGAAAAATTTTCGAATCTCCAGCACTTCTGGAAGTGCCTAAACATTAGTATCCTCCTATATGTTATATCCTCTGTAAGAGTCGTCGATATATAATGACTAGTAGTTGGTGCTTGCCTACTGCAAGCTTTTTATATCACCTCGAAGAAACATTCATTT
Source organism: Tanypteryx hageni (assembly GCA_028673005.1). Lineage (NCBI taxonomy): Eukaryota > Metazoa > Arthropoda > Insecta > Odonata > Petaluridae > Tanypteryx > Tanypteryx hageni. Next base: position 270,347,484 of record CM054112.1, read on the forward strand.
TTCAGACAGACATTTCATCATTACAAATGTTCTTTTAATTCTAAATATTTAACCTCCGCAGCGATTTTCGTTTTTCCCACATGTAAAAATAATAGTTTAAAACAATCCCCAAATGTCGCAATTTTAAAATTTTTACACTTTCTTTATTATAAGGTTCTAATGCTACACATTTTAGCCAAATTTTAAAGTTGTAGCACTTCTAGAAATAAAATAATATTTTTCTAATTGTTTAAATTTAAATAATTTTTAACGGCCGCCGCAATACATATATGGTAAAATTGAAATGTTTATTTGTGGAAATTTACAATACTGTAAATAATTTGAAAATTTCAGCTTTCTAGCTCATCCCATAGTACCTAAACAGCTATCTATTTGTTTAAACTTTAAGAATTTTTAACTGCCAAACAAATTACAATATCAAAATTTGTATAATCCCTATTTCGTTTTTTTAAGATTTCTACTTATAAAAAAATTTCAACTCCGTGGCACATTCGGAAATATATAAACCTTGAAAATTTGTTTAAACAATTGCGAATTTTTAGCGGCCGCATTGTTGCATTTTTTCAAGATTTTCGTATTTTCTAGTTGGTTTTGCACAAAATCCTACCTATGAAAAACACTTGGAATCTCCAGCTTATATGGAAGTGCCTAAACATTAGTATCCTCCTATATGTTATATCCTCTGTAAGAGTCGTCGATATATAATGACTAGTAGTTGGTGCTCGCATACTGCAAGCATTTTATATCACCTTGAAGATGCATTCATTTTTCAGACAGACATTTCATCATTACAAATGTTCTTTTAATTCTAAATATTTCACCTCCGCAGCGATTTTCGTTTTCCCACATGTAAAAATAATAGTTTAAAACAATCCCCAAATGTCGCAATTTTAAAAATTTTACACTTTCTTTATTATAAGGTTCTAATGCTACACATTTTAGCCAAATTTTAAAGTTGTAGCACTTCTAGAAATAAAATAATATTTTTCTAATTGTTTAAATTTAAATAATTTTTAACGGCCGCCGCAACTCAGATATGGTAAAATTGAAATGTTTATTTGTGCAAATTTACAATACTGTAAATAATTTGAAAATTTCAGCTTTCTAGCTCATCCCATAGTACCTAAACAGCTATCTATTTGTTTAAACTTTAAGAATTTTTAACTGCCAAACAAATTACAATATCAAAATTTGTATAATCCCTATTTCGTTTTTTTAAGAATTCTACTTATAAAAAAATTTCAACTCCGTGGCACATTCGGAAATATATAAACCTTGAAAATTTGTTTAAACAATTGCGAATTTTTAGCGGCCGCATTGTTGCATTTTTTCAAGATTTTCGTATTTTCTAGTTGGTTTTGCACAAAATCCTACCTAAGAAAAAAATTTCGAATCTCCAGATTATCTGGAAGTGCCTAAAAATTAGTATCCTCCTGTTATATGTTATATATATGTTATATCCTCCTCTGTAAGAGTCGTCGATATATAATGACTAGTAGTTGGTGCTTGCCTACTGCAAGCATTTTATATCACCTTGAAGATACATTCATTTTTCAGACAGACATTTCATCATTACAAATGTTCTTTTAATTCTAAATATTTAACCTTCGCAGCGATTTTCGTTTTTCCCACATGTAAAAATAATAGTTTAAAACAATCCCCAAATGTTGTAATTTTAAAAATTTTACACATTCTTCATTATGGGGTACTGATGCTACACATTTTAGCCAAATTTTAAAGTTGTAGCACTCCGAGAAGTAAAATAATATTTTTGTAATTGTTTAAATTTAAATAATTTTTAACGGCCGCCGCAATACATATATGGTAAAATTGAAATGTTTATTTGTGCAAATTTTACACAACTGTAAATAATTTGAAAATTTCAGCTTTCTAGCTTATCCCATAGTACCTAAACAGCTATCTATTTGTTTAAACTTTAAGAATTTTTAACTGCCAAACAAATTAAAATATCAAAATTTGTATAATCCCTATTTCGTTTTTTTAAGAATTCTACTTATAAAAAAATTTCAACTCCGTGGCACATTCGGAAATATATAAACCTTGAAAATTTGTTTAAACAATTGCGAATTTTTAGCGGCCGCATTGTTGCATTTTTTCAAGATTTTCGTTTTTTCTAGTTGGTTTTGCACAAAATCCTACCTATGAAAAAAACTTCGAATCTCCAGCTTATCTGGAAGTGCCTAAACATTAGTATCCTCCTATATGTTATATCCTCTGTAAGAGTCGTCGATATATAATGACTAGTAGTTGGTGCTCGCATACTGCAAGCATTTTATATCACCTTGAAGATGCATTCATTTTTCAGACAGACATTTCATCATTACAAATGTTCTTTTAATTCTAAATATTTAACCTCCGCAGCGATTTTCGTTTTTCCCACATGTAAAAATAATAGTTTAAAACAATCCCCAAATGTCGCAATTTTAAAAATTTTACACTTTCTTTATTATAAGGTTCTAATGCTACACATTTTAGCCAAATTTTAAAGTTGTAGCACTTCTAGAAATAAAATAATATTTTTCTAATTGTTTAAATTTAAATAATTTTTAACGGCCGCCGCAATACATATATGGTAAAATTGAAATGTTTATTTGTGCAAATTTACAATATTGTAAATAATTTGAAAATTTCAGCTTTCTAGCTCATCCCATAGTACCTAAACAGCTATCTATTTGTTTAAACTTTAAGAATTTTTAACTGCCAAACAAATTACAATATCAAAATTTGTATAATCCCTATTTCGTTTTTTTAAGAATTCTACTTATAAAAAAATTTCAACTCCGTGGCACATTCGGAAATATATAAACCTTGAAAATTTGTTTAAACAATTGCGAATTTTTAGCGGCCGCATTGTTGCATTTTTTCAAGATTTTCGTATTTTCTAGTTGGTTTTGCACAAAATCCTACCTAAGAAAAAAATTTCGAATCTCCAGATTATCTGGAAGTGCCTAAAAATTAGTATCCTCCTGTTATATGTTATATATATGTTATATCCTCCTCTGTAAGAGTCGTCGATATATAATGACTAGTAGTTGGTGCTCGCATACTGCAAGTATTTCATCTCAACATAAAAATACATTCATTATTCATATTTCATCATTACACATATATTTTTAATTCTAAATATTTCACCTCCGCAGCGATTTTCGTTTTTCCCACATGTAAAAATAATACTTTAAACAATCCCCAAATGTTGCAATTTTAAAATTTTTACACTATCTTCAATATAGGGTATTAATGCTACACATTTTTGAAGTTGTAGCAATTCTAGAAGTAAAATAAAATTTTTGTAATTGTTTAAATTTAAATAATTTTTAACGGCCGCCGCAACTCAGATATGGTAAAATTGAAATGTTTATTTGCACAAATTCACTACTCTGTAAATAATTTGAATATTTTAGCTTCCTAGCTCATCCCATAGTACCTAAACAGCTATCTATTTGTTTAAACTTTAAGAATTTTTAACTGCCAAACAAATTAAAATATCAAAATTTGTATAATCCCTATTTCGTTTTTTTAAGAATTCTACTTATAAAAAAATTTCAACTCCGTGGCACATTCGGAAATATATAAACCTTGAAAATTTGTTTAAACAATTGCGAATTTTTAGCGGCCGCATTGTTGCATTTTTTCAAGATTTTCGTTTTTTCTAGTTGGTTTTGCACAAAATCCTACCTATGAAAAAAACTTCGAATCTCCAGCTTATCTGGAAGTGCCTAAACATTAGTATCCTCCTATATGTTATATCCTCTGTAAGAGTCGTCGATATATAATGACTAGTAGTTGGTGCTCGCATACTGCAAGCATTTTATATCACCTTGAAGATGCATTCATTTTTCAGACAGACATTTCATCATTACAAATGTTCTTTTAATTCTAAATATTTAACCTCCGCAGCGATTTTCGTTTTTCCCACATGTAAAAATAATAGTTTAAAACAATCCCCAAATGTCGCAATTTTAAAAATTTTACACTTTCTTTATTATAAGGTTCTAATGCTACACATTTTAGCCAAATTTTAAAGTTGTAGCACTTCTAGAAATAAAATAATATTTTTCTAATTGTTTAAATTTAAATAATTTTTAACGGCCGCCGCAATACATATATGGTAAAATTGAAATGTTTATTTGTGCAAATTTACAATATTGTAAATAATTTGAAAATTTCAGCTTTCTAGCTCATCCCATAGTACCTAAACAGCTATCTATTTGTTTAAACTTTAAGAATTTTTAACTGCCAAACAAATTACAATATCAAAATTTGTATAATCCCTATTTCGTTTTTTTAAGAATTCTACTTATAAAAAAATTTCAACTCCGTGGCACATTCGGAAATATATAAACCTTGAAAATTTGTTTAAACAATTGCGAATTTTTAGCGGCCGCATTGTTGCATTTTTTCAAGATTTTCGTATTTTCTAGTTGGTTTTGCACAAAATCCTACCTAAGAAAAAAATTTCGAATCTCCAGATTATCTGGAAGTGCCTAAAAATTAGTATCCTCCTGTTATATGTTATATATATGTTATATCCTCCTCTGTAAGAGTCGTCGATATATAATGACTAGTAGTTGGTGCTCGCATACTGCAAGCATTTCATCTCAACATAAAAATACATTCATTATTCATATTTCATCATTACACATATATTTTTAATTCTAAATATTTCACCTCCGCAGCGATTTTCGTTTTTCCCACATGTAAAAATAATACTTTAAACAATCCCCAAATGTTGCAATTTTAAAATTTTTACACTATCTTCAATATAGGGTATTAATGCTACACATTTTTGAAGTTGTAGCAATTCTAGAAGTAAAATAAAATTTTTGTAATTGTTTAAATTTAAATAATTTTTAACGGCCGCCGCAACTCAGATATGGTAAAATTGAAATGTTTATTTGCACAAATTCACTACTCTGTAAATAATTTGAATATTTTAGCTTCCTAGCTCATCCCATAGTACCTAAACAGCTATCTATTTGTTTAAACTTTAAGAATTTTTAACTGCCAAACAAATTAAAATATCAAAATTTGTATAATCCCTATTTCGTTTTTTTAAGAATTCTACTTATAAAAAAATTTCAACTCCGTGGCACATTCGGAAATATATAAACCTTGAAAATTTGTTTAAACAATTGCGAATTTTTAGCGGCCGCATTGTTGCATTTTTTCAGGATTTTCGTTTTTTCTAGTTGTTTTTGCACAAAATCATACCTATGAAAAAAATTTCGAATCTCCAGCTTATCTGGAAGTGCCTAAACATTAGTATCCTCCTATATGTTATATCCTCTGTAAGAGTCGTCGATATATAATGACTAGTAGTTGGTGCTTGCCTACTGCAAGCATTTTATATCACCTTGAAGATACATTCATTTTTCAGACAGACATTTCATCATTACAAATGTTCTTTTAATTCTAAATATTTAACCTCCGCAGCGATTTTCGTTTTTCCCACATGTAAAAATAATAGTTTAAAACAATCCCCAAATGTCGCAATTTAAAAAATTTTACACTTTCTTTATTATAAGGTTCTAATGCTACACATTTTAGCCAAATTTTAAAGTTGTAGCACTTCGAGAAATAAAATAATATTTTTCTAATTGTTTAAATTTAAATAATTTTTAACGGCCGCCGCAATACATATATGGTAAAATTGAAATGTTTATTTGTGCAAATTTACAATACTGTTAATAATTTGAAAATTTCAGCTTTCTAGCTCATCCCATAGTACCTAAACAGCTATCTATTTGTTTAAACTTTAAGAATTTTTAACTGCCAAACAAATTACAATATCAAAATTTGTATAATCCCTATTTCGTTTTTTTAAGAATTCTACTTATAAAAAAATTCCAACTCCGTGGCATATTCGGAAATATATAAACCTTGAAAATTTGTTTAAACAATTGCGAAGTTTTAGCGGCCGCATTGTTGCAGTTTTTCAAGATTTTCGTATTTTCTAGTTGGTTTTGCACAAAATCCTACCTAAGAAAAAAATTTCGAATTTCCAGATTATCTGGAAGTGCCTAAAAATTAGTATCCTCCTGTTATATGTTATATATATGTTAAATCCTCCTCTGTAAGAGTCGTCGATATATAATGACTAGTAGTTGGTGCTCGCATACTGCAAGCATTTCATCTCAACATAAAAAAACATTCATTATTCATATTTCATCATTACACAAATATTTTTAATTCTAAATATTTCACCTCCGCAGCGATTTTCGTTTTTCCCACATGTAAAAATAATAGTTTAAACAATCCCCAAATGTTATAATTTTAAAAATTTTACACTATCTTCAATATAGGGTATTAATGCTACACATTTTTGAAGTTGTAGCACTTCTAGAACTAAATAATATTTTTGTAATTGTTTAAATTTAAATAATTTTTAACGGTCGCCGCAACTCAGATATGGTAAAATTGAAATGTTTATTTGCACAAATTCACTACTCTGTAAATAATTTGAAAATTTCAGCTTTCTAGCTCATCCCATAGTACATAAACAGCTATCTATTTGTTTAAACTTTAAGAATTTTTAACTGCCAAACAAATTACAATATCAAAATTTGTATAATCCCTATTTCGTTTTTTTAAGAATTCTACTTATAAAAAAATTTCAACTCCGTGGCACATTCGGAAATATATAAACCTTGAAAATTTGTTTAAACAATTGCGAATTTTTAGCGGCCGCATTGTTGCATTTTTTCAAGATTTTCGTATTTTCTAGTTGGTTTTGCACAAAATCCTACCTAAGAAAAAAATTTCGAATCTCCAGATTATCTGGAAGTGCCTAAAAATTAGTATCCTCCTGTTATATGTTATATATATGTTATATCCTCTGTAAGAGTCGTCGATATATAATGACTAGTAGTTGGTGCTTGCCTACTGCAAGCATTTTATATCACCTTGAAGATACATTCATTTTTCAGACAGACATTTCATCATTACAAATGTTCTTTTAATTCTAAATATTTCACCTCCGCAGCGATTTTCGTTTTCCCACATGTAAAAATAATACTTTAAAACAATCCCCAAATGTCGCAATTTTAAAAATTTTACACTTTTTTTATTATAAGGTTCTAATGCTACACATTTTACCAAATTTTAAAGTTGTAGCACTTCTAGAACTAAATAATATTTTTGTAATTGTTTAAATTTAAATAATTTTTCACGGCCGCCGCATCTCAGATATGGTAAAATTGAAATGTTTATTTGCACAAATTCACTACTCTGTAAATAATTTGAAAACTTCAGCTTCCTAGCTCATTCCGTAGTACCTAAACAGTTATCTATTTGTTTAAAATTTAAGAATTTTCAACTGCCAAACAAATCAAAATATCAAAATTTGTATAATCCTTATTTCGTTTTTTTAGGAATTCTACTTATAAAAGAAATTTCAACTACGTAGCACATTTGGAAATACATAAACCTTGAAAATTTGTTTAAACAATTGCAAATTTTTAGCGGCCGCATTGTTGCACTTTTTCAGGATTTTGGTTTTTTTTAGTCGGTTTCGTACAACATCCTACCTATGAAAAATTTTCGAATCTCCAGCACTTCTGGAAGTGCCTAAACATTAGTATCCTCCTATATGTTATATCCTCTGTAAGAGTCGTCGATATATAATGACTAGTAGTTGGTGCTTGCCTACTGCAAGCATTTTATATCACCTTGAAGATGCATTCATTTTTCAGACAGACATTTCATCATTACAAATGTTCTTTTAATTCTAAATATTTAACCTCCGCAGCGATTTTCGTTTTTCCCACATGTAAAAATAATAGTTTAAAACAATCCCCAAATGTCGCAATTTTAAAAATTTTACACTTTCTTTATTATAAGGTTCTAATGCTACACATTTTAGCCAAATTTTAAAGTTGTAGCACTTCTAGAAATAAAATAATATTTTTCTAATTGTTTAAATTTAAATAATTTTTAACGGCCGCCGCAATACATATATGGTAAAATTGAAATGTTTATTTGTGCAAATTTACAATACTGTAAATAATTTGAAAATTTCAGCTTTCTAGCTTATCCCATAGTACCTAAACAGCTATCTATTTGTTTAAACTTTAAGAATTTTTAACTGCCAAACAAATTAAAATATCAAAATTTGTATAATCCCTATTTCGTTTTTTTAAGAATTCTACTTATAAAAAAATTTCAACTCCGTGGCACATTCGGAAATATATAAACCTTGAAAATTTGTTTAAACAATTGCGAATTTTTAGCGGCCGCATTGTTGCATTTTTTCAAGATTTTCGTTTTTTCTAGTTGGTTTTGCACAAAATCCTACCTATGAAAAAAACTTCGAATCTCCAGCTTATCTGGAAGTGCCTAAACATTAGTATCCTCCTATATGTTATATCCTCTGTAAGAGTCGTCGATATATAATGACTAGTAGTTGGTGCTCGCATACTGCAAGCATTTTATATCACCTTGAAGATGCATTCATTTTTCAGACAGACATTTCATCATTACAAATGTTCTTTTAATTCTAAATATTTAACCTCCGCAGCGATTTTCGTTTTTCCCACATGTAAAAATAATAGTTTAAAACAATCCCCAAATGTCGCAATTTTAAAAATTTTACACTTTCTTTATTATAAGGTTCTAATGCTACACATTTTAGCCAAATTTTAAAGTTGTAGCACTTCTAGAAATAAAATAATATTTTTCTAATTGTTTAAATTTAAATAATTTTTAACGGCCGCCGCAATACCTATATGGTAAAATTGAAATGTTTATTTGTGCAAATTTACAATATTGTAAATAATTTGAAAATTTCAGCTTTCTAGCTCATCCCATAGTACCTAAACAGCTATCTATTTGTTTAAACTTTAAGAATTTTTAACTGCCAAACAAATTACAATATCAAAATTTGTATAATCCCTATTTCGTTTTTTTAAGAATTCTACTTATAAAAAAATTTCAACTCCGTGGCACATTCGGAAATATATAAACCTTGAAAATTTGTTTAAACAATTGCGAATTTTTAGCGGCCGCATTGTTGCATTTTTTCAAGATTTTCGTATTTTCTAGTTGGTTTTGCACAAAATCCTACCTAAGAAAAAAATTTCGAATCTCCAGATTATCTGGAAGTGCCTAAAAATTAGTATCCTCCTGTTATATGTTATATATATGTTATATCCTCCTCTGTAAGAGTCGTCGATATATAATGACTAGTAGTTGGTGCTCGCATACTGCAAGCATTTCATCTCAACATAAAAAAACATTCATTATTCATATTTCATCATTACACATATATTTTTAATTCTAAATATTTCACCTCCGCAGCGATTTTCGTTTTTCCCACATGTAAAAATAATACTTTAAACAATCCCCAAATGTTGCAATTTTAAAATTTTTACACTATCTTCAATATAGGGTATTAATGCTACACATTTTTGAAGTTGTAGCAATTCTAGAAGTAAAATAAAATTTTTGTAATTGTTTAAATTTAAATAATTTTTAACGGCCGCCGCAACTCAGATATGGTAAAATTGAAATGTTTATTTGCACAAATTCACTACTCTGTAAATAATTTGAATATTTTAGCTTCCTAGCTCATCCCATAGTACCTAAACAGCTATCTATTTGTTTAAACTTTAAGAATTTTTAACTGCCAAACAAATTAAAATATCAAAATTTGTATAATCCCTATTTCGTTTTTTTAAGAATTCTACTTATAAAAAAATTTCAACTCCGTGGCACATTCGGAAATATATAAACCTTGAAAATTTGTTTAAACAATTGCGAATTTTTAGCGGCCGCATTGTTGCATTTTTTCAGGATTTTCGTTTTTTCTAGTTGTTTTTGCACAAAATCATACCTATGAAAAAAATTTCGAATCTCCAGCTTATCTGGAAGTGCCTAAACATTAGTATCCTCCTATATGTTATATCCTCTGTAAGAGTCGTCGATATATAATGACTAGTAGTTGGTGCTTGCCTACTGCAAGCATTTTATATCACCTTGAAGATACATTCATTTTTCAGACAGACATTTCATCATTACAAATGTTCTTTTAATTCTAAATATTTAACCTCCGCAGCGATTTTCGTTTTTCCCACATGTAAAAATAATAGTTTAAAACAATCCCCAAATGTCGCAATTTAAAAAATTTTACACTTTCTTTATTATAAGGTTCTAATGCTACACATTTTAGCCAAATTTTAAAGTTGTAGCACTTCGAGAAATAAAATAATATTTTTCTAATTGTTTAAATTTAAATAATTTTTAACGGCCGCCGCAATACATATATGGTAAAATTGAAATGTTTATTTGTGCAAATTTACAATACTGTTAATAATTTGAAAATTTCAGCTTTCTAGCTCATCCCATAGTACCTAAACAGCTATCTATTTGTTTAAACTTTAAGAATTTTTAACTGCCAAACAAATTACAATATCAAAATTTGTATAATCCCTATTTCGTTTTTTTAAGAATTCTACTTATAAAAAAATTCCAACTCCGTGGCATATTCGGAAATATATAAACCTTGAAAATTTGTTTAAACAATTGCGAAGTTTTAGCGGCCGCATTGTTGCAGTTTTTCAAGATTTTCGTATTTTCTAGTTGGTTTTGCACAAAATCCTACCTAAGAAAAAAATTTCGAATATCCAGATTTTCTGGAAGTGCCTAAAAATTAGTATCCTCCTGTTATATGTTATATATATGTTAAATCCTCCTCTGTAAGAGTCGTCGATATATAATGACTAGTAGTTGGTGCTCGCATACTGCAAGCATTTCATCTCAACATAAAAAAACATTCATTATTCATATTTCATCATTACACAAATATTTTTAATTCTAAATATTTCACCTCCGCAGCGATTTTCGTTTTTCCCACATGTAAAAATAATAGTTTAAACAATCCCCAAATGTTATAATTTTAAAAATTTTACACTATCTTCAATATAGGGTATTAATGCTACACATTTTTGAAGTTGTAGCACTTCTAGAACTAAATAATATTTTTGTAATTGTTTAAATTTAAATAATTTTTAACGGTCGCCGCAACTCAGATATGGTAAAATTGAAATGTTTATTTGCACAAATTCACTACTCTGTAAATAATTTGAAAATTTCAGCTTTCTAGCTCATCCCATAGTACATAAACAGCTATCTATTTGTTTAAACTTTAAGAATTTTTAACTGCCAAACAAATTACAATATCAAAATTTGTATAATCCCTATTTCGTTTTTTTAAGAATTCTACTTATAAAAAAATTTCAACTCCGTGGCACATTCGGAAATATATAAACCTTGAAAATTTGTTTAAACAATTGCGAATTTTTAGCGGCCGCATTGTTGCATTTTTTCAAGATTTTCGTATTTTCTAGTTGGTTTTGCACAAAATCCTACCTAAGAAAAAAATTTCGAATCTCCAGATTATCTGGAAGTGCCTAAAAATTAGTATCCTCCTGTTATATGTTATATATATGTTATATCCTCTGTAAGAGTCGTCGATATATAATGACTAGTAGTTGGTGCTTGCCTACTGCAAGCATTTTATATCACCTTGAAGATACATTCATTTTTCAGACAGACATTTCATCATTACAAATGTTCTTTTAATTCTAAATATTTCACCTCCGCAGCGATTTTCGTTTTCCCACATGTAAAAATAATACTTTAAAACAATCCCCAAATGTCGCAATTTTAAAAATTTTACACTTTCTTTATTATAAGGTTCTAATGCTACACATTTTAGCCAAATTTTAAAGTTGTAGCACTTCTAGAACTAAATAATATTTTTGTAATTGTTTAAATTTAAATAATTTTTCACGGCCGCCGCATCTCAGATATGGTAAAATTGAAATGTTTATTTGCACAAATTCACTACTCTGTAAATAATTTGAAAACTTCAGCTTCCTAGCTCATTCCGTAGTACCTAAACAGTTATCTATTTGTTTAAAATTTAAGAATTTTCAACTGCCAAACAAATCAAAATATCAAAATTTGTATAATCCTTATTTCGTTTTTTTAGGAATTCTACTTATAAAAGAAATTTCAACTACGTAGCACATTTGGAAATACATAAACCTTGAAAATTTGTTTAAACAATTGCAAATTTTTAGCGGCCGCATTGTTGCACTTTTTCAGGATTTTGGTTTTTTTTAGTCGGTTTCGTACAACATCCTACCTATGAAAAATTTTCGAATCTCCAGCACTTCTGGAAGTGCCTAAACATTAGTATCCTCCTATATGTTATATCCTCTGTAAGAGTCGTCGATATATAATGACTAGTAGTTGGTGCTTGCCTACTGCAAGCATTTTATATCACCTTGAAGATGCATTCATTTTTCAGACAGACATTTCATCATTACAAATGTTCTTTTAATTCTAAATATTTAACCTCCGCAGCGATTTTCGTTTTTCCCACATGTAAAAATAATAGTTTAAAACAATCCCCAAATGTCGCAATTTTAAAAATTTTACACTTTCTTTATTATAAGGTTCTAATGCTACACATTTTAGCCAAATTTTAAAGTTGTAGCACTTCGAGAAATAAAATAATATTTTTCTAATTGTTTAAATTTAAATAATTTTTAACGGCCGCCGCAATACATATATGGTAAAATTGAAATGTTTATTTGTGCAAATTTACAATACTGTTAATAATTTGAAAATTTCAGCTTTCTAGCTCATCCCATAGTACCTAAACAGCTATCAATTTGTTTAAATTTTAAGAATTTTTAACTGCCAAACAAATTACAATATCAAAATTTGTATAATCCCTATTTCGTTTTTTTTAAGAATTCTACTTATAAAAAAATTCCAACTCCGTGGCATATTCGGAAATATATAAACCTTGAAAATTTGTTTAAACAATTGCGAAGTTTTAGCGGCCGCATTGTTGCATTTTTTCAAGATTTTCGTATTTTCTAGTTGGTTTTGCACAAAATCCTACCTAAGAAAAAAATTTCGAATATCCAGATTAGCTGGAAGTGCCTAAAAATTAGTATCCTCCTGTTATATGTTATATATATGTTAAATCCTCCTCTGTAAGAGTCGTCGATATATAATGACTAGTAGTTGGTGCTCGCATACTGCAAGCATTTCATCTCAACATAAAAAAACATTCATTATTCATATTTCATCATTACACATATATTTTTAATTCTAAATATTTCACCTCCGCAGCGATTTTCGTTTTTCCCACATGTAAAAATAATAGTTTAAACAATCCCCAAATGTTATAATTTTAAAAATTTTACACTATCTTCAATATAGGGTATTAATGCTACACATTTTTGAAGTTGTAGCACTTCTAGAACTAAATAATATTTTTGTAATTGTTTAAATTTAAATAATTTTTAACGGTCGCCGCAACTCAGATATGGTAAAATTGAAATGTTTATTTGCACAAATTCACTACTCTGTAAATAATTTGAAAATTTCAGCTTTCTAGCTCATCCCATAGTACATAAACAGCTATCTATTTGTTTAAACTTTAAGAATTTTTAACTGCCAAACAAATTACAATATCAAAATTTGTATAATCCCTATTTCGTTTTTTTAAGAATTCTACTTATAAAAAAATTTCAACTCCGTGGCACATTCGGAAATATATAAACCTTGAAAATTTGTTTAAACAATTGCGAATTTTTAGCGGCCGCATTGTTGCATTTTTTCAAGATTTTCGTATTTTCTAGTTGGTTTTGCACAAAATCCTATCTAAGAAAAAAATTTCGAATCTCCAGATTATCTGGAAGTGCCTAAAAATTAGTATCCTCCTGTTATATGTTATATATATGTTATATCCTCTGTAAGAGTCGTCGATATATAATGACTAGTAGTTGGTGCTTGCCTACTGCAAGCATTTTATATCACCTTGAAGATACATTCATTTTTCAGACAGACATTTCATCATTACAAATGTTCTTTTAATTCTAAATATTTCACCTCCGCAGCGATTTTCGTTTTCCCACATGTAAAAATAATAGTTTAAAACAATCCCCAAATGTCGCAATTTTAAAAATTTTACACTTTCTTTATTATAAGGTTCTAATGCTACACATTTTAGCCAAATTTTAAAGTTGTAGCACTTCTAGAACTAAATAATATTTTTGTAATTGTTTAAATTTAAATAATTTTTCACGGCCGCCGCATCTCAGATATGGTAAAATTGAAATGTTTATTTGCACAAATTCACTACTCTGTAAATAATTTGAAAACTTCAGCTTCCTAGCTCATTCCGTAGTACCTAAACAGTTATCTATTTGTTTAAACTTTAAGAATTTTCAACTGCCAAACAAATCAAAATATCAAAATTTGTATAATCCTTATTTCGTTTTTTTAGGAATTCTACTTATAAAAGAAATTTCAACTACGTAGCACATTTGGAAATACATAAACCTTGAAAATTTGTTTAAACAATTGCAAATTTTTAGCGGCCGCATTGTTGCACTTTTTCAGGATTTTGGTTTTTTTTAGTCGGTTTCGCACAAAATCCTACCTATGAAAAATTTTCGAATCTCCAGCACTTCTGGAAGTGCCTAAACATTAGTATCCTCCTATATGTTATATCCTCTGTAAGAGTCGTCGATATATAATGACTAGTAGTTGGTGCTTGCCTACTGCAAGCTTTTTATATCACCTCGAAGAAACATTCATTTTTCAGACAGACATTTCATCATTACAAATGTTCTTTTAATTCTAAATATTTAACCTCCGCAGCGATTTTCGTTTTTCCCACATGTAAAAATAATAGTTTAAAACAATCCCCAAATGTCGCAATTTTAAAATTTTTACACTTTCTTTATTATAAGGTTCTAATGCTACACATTTTAGCCAAATTTTAAAGTTGTAGCACTTCTAGAAATAAAATAATATTTTTCTAATTGTTTAAATTTAAATAATTTTTAACGGCCGCCGCAATACATATATGGTAAAATTGAAATGTTTATTTGTGCAAATTTACAATACTGTAAATAATTTGAAAATTTCAGCTTTCTAGCTCATCCCATAGTACCTAAACAGTTATCTATTTGTTTAAACTTTAAGAATTTTTAACTGCCAAACAAATTACAATATCAAAATTTGTATAATCCCTATTTCGTTTTTTTTAGATTTCTAGTTATAAAAAAATTTCAACTCCGTGGCACATTCGGAAATATATAAACCTTGAAAATTTGTTTAAACAATTGCAAATTTTTAGCGGCCGCATTGTTGCATTTTTTCAAGATTTTCGTATTTTCTAGTTGGTTTTGCACAAAATCCTACCTATGAAAAAAACTTCGAATCTCCAGCTTATCTGGAAGTGCCTAAACATTAGTATCCTCCTATATGTTATATCCTCTGTAAGAGTCGTCGATATATAATGACTAGTAGTTGGTGCTCGCATACTGCAAGCATTTTATATCACCTTGAAGATGCATTCATTTTTCAGACAGACATTTCATCATTACAAATATTCTTTTAATTCTAAATATTTAACCTCCGCAGCGATTTTCGTTTTTCCCACATGTAAAAATAATAGTTTAAAACAATCCCCAAATGTCGCAATTTTAAAAATTTTACACTTTCTTTATTATAAGGTTCTAATGCTACACATTTTAGCCAAATTTTAAAGTTGTAGCACTTCTAGAAATAAAATAATATTTTTCTAATTGTTTAAATTTAAATAATTTTTAACGGCCGCCGCAACTCAGATATGGTAAAATTGAAATGTTTATTTGTGCAAATTTACAATACTGTAAATAATTTGAAAATTTCAGCTTTCTAGCTCATCCCATAGTACCTAAACAGCTATCTATTTGTTTAAACTTTAAGAATTTTTAACTGCCAAACAAATTACAATATCAAAATTTGTATAATCCCTATTTCGTTTTTTTAAGAATTCTACTTATAAAAAAATTTCAACTCCGTGGCACATTCGGAAATATATAAACCTTGAAAATTTGTTTAAACAATTGCGAATTTTTAGCGGCCGCATTGTTGCATTTTTTCAAGATTATCGTATTTTCTAGTTGGTTTTGCACAAAATCCTACCTAAGAAAAAAATTTCAAATCTCCAGATTATCTGGAAGTGCCTAAAAATTAGTATCCTCCTGTTATATGTTATATCCTCCTCTGTAAGAGTCGTCGATATATAATGACTAGTAGTTGGTGCTCGCATACTGCAAGCATTTCATCTCAACATAAAAAAACATTCATTATTCATATTTCATCATTACACATATATTTTTAATTCTAAATATTTCACCTCCGCAGCGATTTTCGTTTTTCCCACATGTAAAAATAATACTTTAAACAATCCCCAAAAGTCGCAATTTTAAAAATTTTACACTATCTTCAATATAGGGTATTAATGCTACACATTTTTGAAGTTGTAGCAATTCTAGAAGTAAAATAAAATTTTTGTAATTGTTTAAATTTAAATAATTTTTAACGGCCGCCGCAACTCAGATATGGTAAAATTGAAATGTTTATTTGCACAAATTCACTACTCTGTAAATAATTTGAAAATTTCAGCTTTCTAGCTCATCCCATAGTACATAAACAGCTATCTATTTGTTTAAACTTTAAGAATTTTTAACTGCCAAACAAATTACAATATCAAAATTTGTATAATCCCTATTTCGTTTTTTTAAGAATTCTACTTATAAAAAAATTTCAACTCCGTGGCACATTCGGAAATATATAAACCTTGAAAATTTGTTTAAACAATTGCGAATTTTTAGCGGCCGCATTGTTGCATTTTTTCAAGATTTTCGTATTTTCTAGTTGGTTTTGCACAAAATCCTACCTAAGAAAAAAATTTCGAATCTCCAGATTATCTGGAAGTGCCTAAAAATTAGTATCCTCCTGTTATATGTTATATATATGTTATATCCTCCTCTGTAAGAGTCGTCGATATATAATGACTAGTAGTTGGTGCTCGCATACTGCAAGCATTTCATCTCAACATAAAAAAACATTCATTATTCATATTTCATCATTACACATATATTTTTAATTCTAAATATTTCACCTCCGCAGCGATTTTCGTTTTTCCCACATGTAAAAATAATAGTTTAAACAATCCCCAAATGTTGCAATTTTAAAAATTTTACACTATCTTCAATATAGGGTATTAATGCTACACATTTTTGAAGTTGTAGCACTTCTAGAAGTAAAATAATATTTTTGTTATTGTTTAAATTTAAATAATTTTTCACGGCCGTTGCATCTCAGATATGGTAAAATTGAAATGTTTATTTGCACAAATTCACTACTTTGTAAATAATTTGAAAACTTCAGCTTCCTAGCTCATTCCGTAGTACCTAAACAGTTATCTATTTGTTTAAACTTTAAGAATTTTCAACTGCCAAACAAATCAAAATATCAAAATTTGTATAATCCTTATTTCGTTTTTTTAGGAATTCTACTTATAAAAGAAATTTCAACTACGTAGCACATTTGGAAATACATAAACCTTGAAAATTTGTTTAAACAATTGCAAATTTTTAGCGGCCGCATTGTTGCACTTTTTCAGGATTTTGGTTTTTTTTAGTCGGTTTCGCACAAAATCCTACCTATGAAAAATTTTCGAATCTCCAGCACTTCTGGAAGTGCCTAAACATTAGTATCCTCCTATATGTTATATCCTCTGTAAGAGTCGTCGATATATAATGACTAGTAGTTGGTGCTTGCCTACTGCAAGCTTTTTATATCACCTCGAAGAAACATTCATTTTTCAGACAGACATTTCATCATTACAAATGTTCTTTTAATTCTAAATATTTAACCTCCGCAGCGATTTTCGTTTTTCCCACATGTAAAAATAATAGTTTAAAACAATCCCCAAATGTCGCAATTTTAAAATTTTTACACTTTCTTTATTATAAGGTTCTAATGCGACACATTTTAGCCAAATTTTAAAGTTGTAGCACTTCTAGAAATAAAATAATATTTTTCTAATTGTTTTAATTTAAATAATTTTTAACGGCCGCCGCAATACATATATGGTAAAATTGAAATGTTTATTTGTGCAAATTTACAATACTGTAAATAATTTGAAAATTTCAGCTTTCTAGCTCATCCCATAGTACCTAAACAGCTATCTATTTGTTTAAACTTTAAGAATTTTTAACTGCCAAACAAATTACAATATCAAAATTTGTATAATCCCTATTTCGTTTTTTTAAGATTTCTACTTATAAAAAAATTTCAACTCCGTGGCACATTCGGAAATATATAAACCTTGAAAATTTGTTTAAACAATTGCGAATTTTTAGCGGCCGCATTGTTGCATTTTTTCAAGATTTTCGTATTTTCTAGTTGGTTTTGCACAAAATCCTACCTATGAAAAACACTTGGAATCTCCAGCTTATATGGAAGTGCCTAAACATTAGTATCCTCCTATATGTTATATCCTCTGTAAGAGTCGTCGATATATAATGACTAGTAGTTGGTGCTCGCATACTGCAAGCATTTTATATCACCTTGAAGATGCATTCATTTTTCAGACAGACATTTCATCATTACAAATGTTCTTTTAATTCTAAATATTTAACCTCCGCAGCGATTTTCGTTTTTCCCACATGTAAAAATAATAGTTTAAAACAATCCCCAAATGTCGCAATTTTAAAAATTTTACACTTTCTTTATTATAAGGTTCTAATGCTACACATTTTAGCCAAATTTTAAAGTTGTAGCACTTCTAGAAATAAAATAATATTTTTCTAATTGTTTAAATTTAAATAATTTTTAACGGCCGCCGCAACTCAGATATGGTAAAATTGAAATGTTTATTTGTGCAAATTTACAATACTGTAAATAATTTGAAAATTTCAGCTTTCTAGCTCATCCCATAGTACCTAAACAGCTATCTATTTGTTTAAACTTTAAGAATTTTTAACTGCCAAACAAATTACAATATCAAAATTTGTATAATCCCTATTTCGTTTTTTTAAGAATTCTACTTATAAAAAAATTTCAACTCCGTGGCACATTCGGAAATATATAAACCTTGAAAATTTGTTTAAACAATTGCGAATTTTTAGCGGCCGCATTGTTGCATTTTTTCAAGATTTTCGTATTTTCTAGTTGGTTTTGCACAAAATCCTACCTAAGAAAAAAATTTCGAATCTCCAGATTATCTGGAAGTGCCTAAAAATTAGTATCCTCCTGTTATATGTTATATATATGTTATATCCTCCTCTGTAAGAGTCGTCGATATATAATGACTAGTAGTTGGTGCTCGCATACTGCAAGCATTTCATCTCAACATAAAAAAACATTCATTATTCATATTTCATCATTACACATATATTTTTAATTCTAAATATTTCACCTCCGCAGCGATTTTCGTTTTTCCCACATGTAAAAATAATACTTTAAACAATCCCCAAATGTTGCAATTTGAAAAATTTTACACTATCTTCAATATAGGGTATTAATGCTACACATTTTTGAAGTTGTAGCAATTCTAGAAGTAAAATAAAATTTTTGTAATTGTTTAAATTTAAATAATTTTTAACGGCCGCCGCAACTCAGATATGGTAAAATTGAAATGTTTATTTGCACAAATTCACTACTCTGTAAATAAATTGAATATTTTAGCTTCCTAGCTCATCCCATAGTACCTAAACAGCTATCTATTTGTTTAAACTTTAAGAATTTTTAACTGCCAAACAAATTAAAATATCAAAATTTGTATAATCCCTAATTCGTTTTTTTTTTAGAATTCTACTTATAAAAAAATTTCAACTCTGTAGCACATGCGGAAATACATAAACCATGAAAATTTGTTTAAACATTTGCGAATTTTTAGCGGCCGCATTGTTGCATTTTTTCAAGATTTTCGTATTTTCTAGTTGGTTTTGCACAAAATCCTACCTATGAAAAACACTTGGAATCTCCAGCTTATATGGAAGTGCCTAAACATTAGTATCCTCCTATATGTTATATCCTCTGTAAGAGTCGTCGATATATAATGACTAGTAGTTGGTGCTCGCATACTGCAAGCATTTTATATCACCTTGAAGATGCATTCATTTTTCAGACAGACATTTCATCATTACAAATGTTCTTTTAATTCTAAATATTTAACCTCCGCAGCGATTTTCGTTTTTCCCACATGTAAAAATAATAGTTTAAAACAATCCCCAAATGTCGCAATTTTAAAAATTTTACACTTTCTTTATTATAAGGTTCTAATGCTACACATTTTAGCCAAATTTTAAAGTTGTAGCACTTCTAGAAATAAAATAATATTTTTCTAATTGTTTAAATTTACATAATTTTTAACGGCCGCCGCAACTCAGATATGGTAAAATTGAAATGTTTATTTGTGCAAATTTACAATACTGTAAATAATTTGAAAATTTCAGCTTTCTAGCTCATCCCATAGTACCTAAACAGCTATCTATTTGTTTAAACTTTAAGAATTTTTAACTGCCAAACAAATTACAATATCAAAATTTGTATAATCCCTATTTCGTTTTTTTAAGAATTCTACTTATAAAAAAATTTCAACTCCGTGGCACATTCGGAAATATATAAACCTTGAAAATTTGTTTAAACAATTGCGAATTTTTAGCGGCCGCATTGTTGCATTTTTTCAAGATTTTCGTATTTTCTAGTTGGTTTTGCACAAAATCCTACCTAAGAAAAAAATTTCGAATCTCCAGATTATCTGGAAGTGCCTAAAAATTAGTATCCTCCTGTTATATGTTATATATATGTTATATCCTCCTCTGTAAGAGTCGTCGATATATAATGACTAGTAGTTGGTGCTCGCATACTGCAAGCATTTCATCTCAACATAAAAAAACATTCATTATTCATATTTCATCATTACACATATATTTTTAATTCTAAATATTTCACCTCCGCAGCGATTTTCGTTTTTCCCACATGTAAAAATAATACTTTAAACAATCCCCAAATGTTGCAATTTTAAAAATTTTACACTATCTTCAATATAGGGTATTAATGCTACACATTTTTGAAGTTGTAGCAATTCTAGAAGTAAAATAAAATTTTTGTAATTGTTTAAATTTAAATAATTTTTAACGGCCGCCGCAACTCAGATATGGTAAAATTGAAATGTTTATTTGCACAAATTCACTACTCTGTAAATAATTTGAATATTTTAGCTTCCTAGCTCATCCCATAGTACCTAAACAGCTATCTATTTGTTTAAATTTTAAGAATTTTTAACTGCCAAACAAATTAAAATATCAAAATTTGTATAATCCCTATTTCGTTTTTTTAAGAATTCTACTTATAAAAAAATTTCAACTCTGTAGCACATGCGGAAATACATAAACCATGAAAATTTGTTTAAACATTTGCTAATTTTTAGCGGCCGCATTGTTGCATTTTTTCAAGATTTTCGTATTTTCTAGTTGGTTTTGCACAAAATCCTACCTAAGAAAAAAATTTCGAATCTCCAGATTATCTGGAAGTGCCTAAAAATTAGTATCCTCCTGTTATATGTTATATATATGTTATATCCTCCTCTGTAAGAGTCGTCGATATATAATGACTAGTAGTTGGTGCTTGCCTACTGCAAGCATTTTATATCACCTTGAAGATACATTCATTTTTCAGACAGACATTTCATCATTACAAATGTTCTTTTAATTCTAAATATTTAACCTCCGCAGCGATTTTCGTTTTTCCCACATGTAAAAATAATAGTTTAAAACAATCCCCAAATGTCGCAATTTTAAAAATTTTACACTTTCTTTATTATAAGGTTCTAATGCTACACATTTTAGCCAAATTTTAAAGTTGTAGCACTTCTAGAAATAAAATAATATTTTTCTAATTGTTAAAATTTAAATAATTTTTAACGGCCGCCGCAATACATATATGGTAAAATTGAAATGTTTATTTGTGCAAATTTACAATACTGTAAATAATTTGAAAATTTCAGCTTTCTAGCTCATCCCATAGTACCTAAACAGCTATCTATTTGTTTAAACTTTAAGAATTTTTAACTGCCAAACAAATTACAATATCAAAATTTGTATAATCCCTATTTCGTTTTTTTAAGAATTCTACTTATAAAAAAATTTCAACTCCGTGGCACATTCGGAAATATATAAACCTTGAAAATTTGTTTAAAGAATTGCGAATTTTTAGCGGCCGTATTGTTGCATTTTTTCAAGATTTTCGTATTTTCTAGTTGGTTCTGCACAAAATCCTACCTAAGAAAAAAATTTCGAATCTCCAGATTATCTGGAAGTGCCTAAAAATTAGTATCCTCCTGTTATATGTTATATATATGTTATATCCTCTTCTGTAAGAGTCGTCGATATATAATGACTAGTAGTTGGTGCTCGCATACTGCAAGCATTTCATCTCAACATAAAAAAACATTCATTATTCATATTTCATCATTACACATATATTTTTAATTCTAAATATTTCACCTCCGCAGCGATTTTCGTTTTTCCCACATGTAAAAATAATACTTTAAACAATCCCCAAATGTTGCAATTTTAAAAATTTTACACTATCTTCAATATAGGGTATTAATGCTACACATTTTTGAAGTTGTAGCAATTCTAGAAGTAAAATAAAATTTTTGTAATTGTTTAAATTTAAATAATTTTTAACGGCCGCCGCAACTCAGATATGGTAAAATTGAAATTTTTATTTGCACAAATTCACTACTCTGTAAATAATTTGAATATTTTAGCTTCCTAGCTCATCCCATAGTACCTAAACAGCTATCTATTTTTTAAACTTTAAGAATTTTTAACTGCCAAACAAATTAAAATATCAAAATTTGTATAATCCCTAATTCGTTTTTTTTTAGAATTCTACTTATAAAAAATTTTTAACTCTGTAGCACATGCGGAAATACATAAACCATGAAAATTTGTTTAAACATTTGCGAATTTTTAGCGGCCGCATTGTTGCATTTTTTCAAGATTTTCGTATTTTCTAGTTGGTTTTGCACAAAATCCTACCTATGAAAAAAATTTCGAATCTCCAGATTATCTGGAAGTGCCTAAAAATTAGTATCCTCCTGTTATATGTTATATATATGTTATATCCTCCTCTGTAAGAGTCGTCGATATATAATGACTAGTAGTTGGTGCTTGCCTACTGCAAGCATTTTATATCACCTTGAAGATACATTCATTTTTCAGACAGACATTTCATCATTACAAATGTTCTTTTAATTCTAAATATTTAACCTCCGCAGCGATTTTCGTTTTTCCCACATGTAAAAATAATAGTTTAAAACAATCCCCAAATGTCGCAATTTTAAAAATTTTACACTTTCTTTATTATAAGGTTCTAATGCTACACTTTTTAGCCAAATTTTAAAGTTGTAGCACTTCTAGAAATAAAATAATATTTTTCTAATTGTTTAAATTTAAATAATTTTTAACGGCCGCCGCAATACATATATGGTAAAATTGAAATGTTTATTTGTGCAAATTTACAATACTGTAAATAATTTGAAAATTTCAGCTTTCTAGCTCATCCCATAGTACCTAAACAGCTATCTATTTGTTTAAACTTTAAGAATTTTTAACTGCCAAACAAATTACAATATCAAAATTTGTATAATCCCTATTTCGTTCTTTTAAGAATTCTACTTATAAAAAAATTTCAACTCCGTGGCACATTCGGAAATATATAAACCTCGAAAATTTGTTTAAACAATTGCGAATTTTTAGCGGCCGCATTGTTGCATTTTTTCAAGATTTTCGTATTTTCTAGTTGGTTTTGCACAAAATCCTACCTAAGAAAAAAATTTCGAATCTCCAGATTAACTGGAAATGCCTAAAAATTAGTATCCTCCTGTTATATGTTATATATACAGTCAAAGTCGTTTATAACGAGCACGGTTGTAACGAGGTCACGGCTATAGTGAGCAAATGCTACCTCCAAGATAAGTTTACGAGTATTTACATACAAATATTTCACGTATATAACGAGCACGCTTCACGGATATATCGAGCAAACTTCGACCACGTCTCACTGTCTCAAACGCGGTGGCGGTCAGCCCCTTCAATAAACTTCAATAGTGACCCAAGATATGTAACCTTGTGTTCTCGAGTCCAGCCTCTACACCCTATCCCTCGGGGAGGTTAAAGACCGCGGCTTTGTTGTTAAAAAAAATAATCCCTTCGTCCAAACCAAGAATTCCCAACTTGCAGGTACAGTGGCACCCGCGGAGGTCCTTTGTCCTCTCCTCCCAACCCATAGCTCTTTTACAGCCAGGAGGTTGTGTTTGGAAGGGGGGTATGGGGCTAAGGGCATGTAGAATGGCGCCCGCCCCCGTCGCTCAGCCGAATGCACCCAACACCCTTTCCCACGTAAAGATGGGAAATCCCAGATTTAATCCGTCTCCTCATTAACTCTTCCTGGAATTGGTATGCTCGCAGTTTGCAAAGAAAGTTCGTAGCGTTGATCACAAAAATCAGTTGAGATTTTGCCCTTGAACGAGTAACATGTCCGTACATAAAAGGAAGTGTCTGTCTATTCGCGAAAAGGTTGATATTATTCGAGAGTTAGAACGTGGTGAAAAAAATGTTGAAGTGTGCAAAAAATTTAATTTATCGTCGTCTACGGTTTCAAACTTATGGAAAAACAAAGAAGCGATTTTATCTGCACTAGAGAACAACCTAACAACGAACAAGAAAATGAGGAAGTGTGACTTGGGTACTGTTGATCAAGCACTGCTGGAGTGGTTTAAGACGCAGAGAAATGCTGGTTTCCCCATCAACGGCCCCATTTTAAAGGTACAGGCAGATAAATTTGCAAAACAGTTAGGACATGAAAACTTCACATGCAATAATGGGTGGCTCGATCGTTTTAAAAATCCGCATAACATTGTTTATGCGAAAGTCAGTGGAGAGGCCCTGTCAGCAGATTCAAAAACGGCAAGTGAATGGGTGAAAAGTGTTTGGGAGGAGTGTCGAAAAGGTTACAGAGAAGAAGACATCTACAATGCCGACGAAACTGGACTGTTTTACAACATGATGCCTGATGCAACGTTTAAATTTAAAGGTGACAAATGTGTTGGTGGCAAAAGACCTAAGAATCGTTTAACAGTTTTAATGTGCGCAAACATGAATGGGAGTGACAAGAAAAACTTTTTGTTATTGGTAAGTCACAAAAGCCGCGTTGCTTCAATAATGTAAAGAAGCTTCCCGTTGAATATGCAGCTAATAAAAAGGCATGGATGACTTCCAATATTTTTCAGCAATATGTAAGTCAGTGGAACAACGAGTTACGGAGGAAAAATAGAAACATTTTACTCCTTGTCGATAACTGTCCTGCGCACCCACATATGCAGGAGTTATCCAATGTAAAACTGGTGTTTTTGCATACAAATGCGACTTCTATTTTGCAGCCAATGGACATGGGGATAATTAAAAGTTTTAAAGGCCATTTCAAGCGATTTTTTGTTCTACAGTTGATTGAAAGGAGGGAAAGAGGTTTAGATGGCAACGTCTCTGTATTGGATGCAATTCATTTGATGACAGATGCATGGGACAATGTTTCACCTACAACGATCATAAACTGTTTTCGGAAGTCTGGTTTAATATCGGGAGAATTTTCGATTGATAACCATAACGTTGATGAAGATGATCTACCTCTGTCAGAATGGCTTAAAGAAAATGGAATTGCGAATTTTGACCATGTAAATGACATTGACAATTTTGTTCATGTTGATGATGATTTGATTACCAGTGGAATTCCTACGGAGAGTGAAATAATAGAGACAGTACAAAACACAGCAGACAGTGATGAAGACATTGTTGAATGTGTCGAAGACACAATCCCGACGAAAGCCGTGCCAACTTACTCTCAAGCTCAGGATGCTGTGGAAACATTAAATGATTTTTTTGAAAACATTGACATTTCCGATGGTGTTTTTAGTGCAATAAGTGTAATAAGAGGAAACTTAAGAGACTTCAAAGTGAAATCTATGAAACAGGCTACCATTCAAAGTTATTTTTCTAAAAAGGGGAGTGATTAAGGATGCAGCTGTAAGTAAATTTTATATGTACAAATGTTTATTTTAAATTTTCTAGTTTATTCTCATTTTTATGTTTTTCCATAAATTTACTAAATAAACTTTCTGTTTATATATTCACTTTTACTTCTTATGTCTTATTTCACCATACACATGCATGCTTTTGCCTTCACGGATATTAAGTTTAACGGCTATAACGAGCAAAACTAGACGGTCCCGTGGCGCTCGTTATATCCGAGTTTGACTGTATGTTATATCCTCCTCTGTAAGAGTCGTCGATATATAATGACTAGTAGTTGGTGCTCGCATACTGCAAGCATTTCATCTCAACATAAAAAAACATTCATTATTCATATTTCATCATTACACATATTTTTAATTCTAAATATTTCACCTCCGCAGCGATTTTCGTTTTTCCCACATGTAAAAATAATAGTTTAAACAATCCCCAAATGTTGCAATTTTAAAAATTTTACACATTCTTCATTATGGGGTACCGATGCTACACATTTTAGCCAAATTTTAAAGTTGTAGCACTCCGAGAAGTAAAATAATATTTTTGTAATTGTTTAAATTTAAATAATTTTTAACGGCCGCCGCAACTCAGATATGGTAAAATTGAAATGTTTATTTGCACAAATTCACTACTCTGTAAATAATTTGAAAATTTTAGCTTCCTAGCTCATCCCATAGTACCTAAACAGCTATCTATTTGTTTAAACTTTAAGAATTTTTAACTGCCAAACAAATTAAAATATCAAAATTTGTATAATCCCTATTTCGTTTTTTTAAGAATTCTACTTATAAAAAAATTTCAACTCTGTAGCACATGCGGAAATACATAAACCATGAAAATTTGTTTAAACAATTGCGAATTTTTAGCGGCCGCATTGTTGCATTTTTTCTGGATTTTCGTTTTTTCTAGTTGGTTTTGCAGAAAATCCTACCTATGAAAAAAATTTCGAATCTCCAGCTTATATGGAAGTGCCTAAACATTAGTATCCTCCTATATGTTATATCCTCTGTAAGAGTCGTCGATATATAATGACTAGTAGTTGGTGCTTGCTTACTGCAAGCATTTTATATCACCTTGAAGATACATTCATTTTTCAGACAGACATTTCATCATTACAAATGTTCTTTTAATTCTAAATATTTAACCTCCGCAGCGATTTTCGTTTTTCCCACATGTAAAAATAATAGTTTAAAACAATCCCCAAATGTCGCAATTTTAAAAATTTTACACTTTCTTTATTATAAGGTTCTAATGCTACACATTTTAGCCAAATTTTAAAGTTGTAGCACTTCTAGAAATAAAATAATATTTTTCTAATTGTTTAAATTTAAATAATTTTTAACGGCCGCCGCAATACATATATGGTAAAATTGAAATGTTTATTTGTGCAAATTTACAATACTGTAAATAATTTGAAAATTTCAGCTTTCTAGCTCATCCCATAGTACCTAAACAGCTATCTATTTGTTTAAACTTTAAGAATTTTTAACTGCCAAACAAATTACAATATCAAAATTTGTATAATCCCTATTTCGTTTTTTTAAGAATTCTACTTATAAAAAAATTTCAACTCCGTGGCACATTCGGAAATATATAAACCTCGAAAATTTGTTTAAACAATTGCGAATTTTTAGCGGCCGCATTGTTGCATTTTTTCAAGATTTTCGTATTTTCTAGTTGGTTTTGCACAAAATCCTACCTAAGAAAAAAATTTCGAATCTCCAGATTAACTGGAAATGCCTAAAAATTAGTATCCTCCTGTTATATGTTATATATACAGTCAAAGTCGTTTATAACGAGCACGGTTGTAACGAGGTCACGGCTATAGTGAGCAAATGCTACCTCCAAGATAAGTTTACGAGTATTTACATACAAATATTTCACGTATATAACGAGCACGCTTCACGGATATATCGAGCAAACTTCGACCACGTCTCACTGTCTCAAACGCGGTGGCGGTCAGCCCCTTCAATAAACTTCAATAGTGACCCAAGATATGTAACCTTGTGTTCTCGAGTCCAGCCTCTACACCCTATCCCTCGGGGAGGTTAAAGACCGCGGCTTTGTTGTTAAAAAAAATAATCCCTTCGTCCAAACCAAGAATTCCCAACTTGCAGGTACAGTGGCACCCGCGGAGGTCCTTTGTCCTCTCCTCCCAACCCATAGCTCTTTTACAGCCAGGAGGTTGTGTTTGGAAGGGGGGTATGGGGCTAAGGGCATGTAGAATGGCGCCCGCCCCCGTCGCTCAGCCGAATGCACCCAACACCCTTTCCCACGTAAAGATGGGAAATCCCAGATTTAATCCGTCTCCTCATTAACTCTTCCTGGAATTGGTATGCTCGCAGTTTGCAAAGAAAGTTCGTAGCGTTGATCACAAAAAAGGAAGTGTCTGTCTATTCGCGAAAAGGTTGATATTATTCGAGAGTTAGAACGTGGTGAAAAAAATGTTGAAGTGTGCAAAAAATTTAATTTATCGTCGTCTACGGTTTCAAACTTATGGAAAAACAAAGAAGCGATTTTATCTGCACTAGAGAACAACCTAACAACGAACAAGAAAATGAGGAAGTGTGACTTGGGTACTGTTGATCAAGCACTGCTGGAGTGGTTTAAGACGCAGAGAAATGCTGGTTTCCCCATCAACGGCCCCATTTTAAAGGTACAGGCAGATAAATTTGCAAAACAGTTAGGACATGAAAACTTCACATGCAATAATGGGTGGCTCGATCGTTTTAAAAATCCGCATAACATTGTTTATGCGAAAGTCAGTGGAGAGGCCCTGTCAGCAGATTCAAAAACGGCAAGTGAATGGGTGAAAAGTGTTTGGGAGGAGTGTCGAAAAGGTTACAGAGAAGAAGACATCTACAATGCCGACGAAACTGGACTGTTTTACAACATGATGCCTGATGCAACGTTTAAATTCAAAGGTGACAAATGTGTTGGTGGCAAAAGACCTAAGAATCGTTTAACAGTTTTAATGTGCGCAAACATGAATGGGAGTGACAAAAAAAACTTTTTGTTATTGGTAAGTCACAAAAGCCGCGTTGCTTCAATAATGTAAAGAAGCTTCCCGTTGAATATGCAGCTAATAAAAAGGCATGGATGACTTCCAATATTTTTCAGCAATATGTAAGTCAGTGGAACAACGAGTTACGGAGGAAAAATAGAAACATTTTACTCCTTGTCGATAACTGTCCTGCGCACCCACATATGCAGGAGTTATCCAATGTAAAACTGGTGTTTTTGCATACAAATGCGACTTCTATTTTGCAGCCAATGGACATGGGGATAATTAAAAGTTTTAAAGGCCATTTCAAGCGATTTTTTGTTCTACAGTTGATTGAAAGGAGGGAAAGAGGTTTAGATGGCAACGTCTCTGTATTGGATGCAATTCATTTGATGACAGATGCATGGGACAATGTTTCACCTACAACGATCATAAACTGTTTTCGGAAGTCTGGTTTAATATCGGGAGAATTTTCGATTGATAACCATAACGTTGATGAAGATGATCTACCTCTGTCAGAATGGCTTAAAGAAAATGGAATTGCGAATTTTGACCATGTAAATGACATTGACAATTTTGTTCATGTTGATGATGATTTGATTACCAGTGGAATTCCTACGGAGAGTGAAATAATAGAGACAGTACAAAACACAGCAGACAGTGATGAAGACATTGTTGAATGTGTCGAAGACACAATCCCGACGAAAGCCGTGCCAACTTACTCTCAAGCTCAGGATGCTGTGGAAACATTAAATGATTTTTTTGAAAACATTGACATTTCCGATGGTGTTTTTAGTGCAATAAGTGTAATAAGAGGAAACTTAAGAGACTTCAAAGTGAAATCTATGAAACAGGCTACCATTCAAAGTTATTTTTCTAAAAAGGGGAGTGATTAAGGATGCAGCTGTAAGTAAATTTTATATGTACAAATGTTTATTTTAAATTTTCTAGTTTATTCTCATTTTTATGTTTTTCCATAAATTTACTAAATAAACTTTCTGTTTATATATTCACTTTTACTTCTTATGTCTTATTTCACCATACACATGCATGCTTTTGCCTTCACGGATATTAAGTTTAACGGCTATAACGAGCAAAACTAGACGGTCCCGTGGCGCTCGTTATATCCGAGTTTGACTGTATGTTATATCCTCCTCTGTAAGAGTCGTCGATATATAATGACTAGTAGTTGGTGCTCGCATACTGCAAGCATTTCATCTCAACATAAAAAAACATTCATTATTCATATTTCATCATTACACATATTTTTAATTCTAAATATTTCACCTCCGCAGCGATTTTCGTTTTTCCCACATGTAAAAATAATAGTTTAAACAATCCCCAAATGTTGCAATTTTAAAAATTTTACACATTCTTCATTATGGGGTACCGATGCTACACATTTTAGCCAAATTTTAAAGTTGTAGCACTCCGAGAAGTAAAATAATATTTTTGTAATTGTTTAAATTTAAATAATTTTTAACGGCCGCCGCAACTCAGATATGGTAAAATTGAAATGTTTATTTGCACAAATTCACTACTCTGTAAATAATTTGAAAATTTTAGCTTCCTAGCTCATCCCATAGTACCTAAACAGCTATCTATTTGTTTAAACTTTAAGAATTTTTAACTGCCAAACAAATTAAAATATCAAAATTTGTATAATCCCTATTTCGTTTTTTTAAGAATTCTACTTATAAAAAAATTTCAACTCTGTAGCACATGCGGAAATACATAAACCATGAAAATTTGTTTAAACAATTGCGAATTTTTAGCGGCCGCATTGTTGCATTTTTTCTGGATTTTCGTTTTTTCTAGTTGGTTTTGCAGAAAATCCTACCTATGAAAAAAATTTCGAATCTCCAGCTTATATGGAAGTGCCTAAACATTAGTATCCTCCTATATGTTATATCCTCTGTAAGAGTCGTCGATATATAATGACTAGTAGTTGGTGCTTGCCTACTGCAAGCATTTTATATCACCTTGAAGATACATTCATTTTTCAGACAGACATTTCATCATTACAAATGTTCTTTTAATTCTAAATATTTAACCTCCGCAGCGATTTTCGTTTTTCCCACATGTAAAAATAATAGTTTAAAACAATCCCCAAATGTCGCAATTTTAAAAATTTTACACTTTCTTTATTATAAGGTTCTAATGCTACACATTTTAGCCAAATTTTAAAGTTGTAGCACTTCTAGAAATAAAATAATATTTTTCTAATTGTTTAAATTTAAATAATTTTTAACGGCCGCCGCAATACATATATGGTAAAATTGAAATGTTTATTTGTGCAAATTTACAATACTGTAAATAATTTGAAAATTTCAGCTTTCTAGCTCATCCCATAGTACCTAAACAGCTATCTATTTGTTTAAACTTTAAGAATTTTTAACTGCCAAACAAATTACAATATCAAAATTTGTATAATCCCTATTTCGTTTTTTTAAGAATTCTACTTATAAAAAAATTTCAACTCCGTGGCACATTCGGAAATATATAAACCTCGAAAATTTGTTTAAACAATTGCGAATTTTTAGCGGCCGCATTGTTGCATTTTTTCAAGATTTTCGTATTTTCTAGTTGGTTTTGCACAAAATCCTACCTAAGAAAAAAATTTCGAATCTCCAGATTAACTGGAAATGCCTAAAAATTATTATCCTCCTGTTATATGTTATATATACAGTCAAAGTCGTTTATAACGAGCACGGTTGTAACGAGGTCACGGCTATAGTGAGCAAATGCTACCTCCAAGATAAGTTTACGAGTATTTACATACAAATATTTCACGTATATAACGAGCACGCTTCACGGATATATCGAGCAAACTTCGACCACGTCTCACTGTCTCAAACGCGGTGGCGGTCAGCCCCTTCAATAAACTTCAATAGTGACCCAAGATATGTAACCTTGTGTTCTCGAGTCCAGCCTCTACACCCTATCCCTCGGGGAGGTTAAAGACCGCGGCTTTGTTGTTAAAAAAAATAATCCCTTCGTCCAAACCAAGAATTCCCAACTTGCAGGTACAGTGGCACCCGCGGAGGTCCTTTGTCCTCTCCTCCCAACCCATAGCTCTTTTACAGCCAGGAGG
This sequence comes from Tanypteryx hageni, assembly GCA_028673005.1. Classification (NCBI taxonomy): domain Eukaryota; kingdom Metazoa; phylum Arthropoda; class Insecta; order Odonata; family Petaluridae; genus Tanypteryx; species Tanypteryx hageni. Next base: position 270,379,564 of record CM054112.1, read on the forward strand.
TTGTGTTTGGAAGGGGGGTATGGGGCTAAGGGCATGTAGAATGGCGCCCGCCCCCGTCGCTCAGCCGAATGCACCCAACACCCTTTCCCACGTAAAGATGGGAAATCCCAGATTTAATCCGTCTCCTCATTAACTCTTCCTGGAATTGGTATGCTCGCAGTTTGCAAAGAAAGTTCGTAGCGTTGATCACAAAAAAGGAAGTGTCTGTCTATTCGCGAAAAGGTTGATATTATTCGAGAGTTAGAACGTGGTGAAAAAAATGTTGAAGTGTGCAAAAAATTTAATTTATCGTCGTCTACGGTTTCAAACTTATGGAAAAACAAAGAAGCGATTTTATCTGCACTAGAGAACAACCTAACAACGAACAAGAAAATGAGGAAGTGTGACTTGGGTACTGTTGATCAAGCACTGCTGGAGTGGTTTAAGACGCAGAGAAATGCTGGTTTCCCCATCAACGGCCCCATTTTAAAGGTACAGGCAGATAAATTTGCAAAACAGTTAGGACATGAAAACTTCACATGCAATAATGGGTGGCTCGATCGTTTTAAAAATCCGCATAACATTGTTTATGCGAAAGTCAGTGGAGAGGCCCTGTCAGCAGATTCAAAAACGGCAAGTGAATGGGTGAAAAGTGTTTGGGAGGAGTGTCGAAAAGGTTACAGAGAAGAAGACATCTACAATGCCGACGAAACTGGACTGTTTTACAACATGATGCCTGATGCAACGTTTAAATTCAAAGGTGACAAATGTGTTGGTGGCAAAAGACCTAAGAATCGTTTAACAGTTTTAATGTGCGCAAACATGAATGGGAGTGACAAGAAAAACTTTTTGTTATTGGTAAGTCACAAAAGCCGCGTTGCTTCAATAATGTAAAGAAGCTTCCCGTTGAATATGCAGCTAATAAAAAGGCATGGATGACTTCCAATATTTTTCAGCAATATGTAAGTCAGTGGAACAACGAGTTACGGAGGAAAAATAGAAACATTTTACTCCTTGTCGATAACTGTCCTGCGCACCCACATATGCAGGAGTTATCCAATGTAAAACTGGTGTTTTTGCATACAAATGCGACTTCTATTTTGCAGCCAATGGACATGGGGATAATTAAAAGTTTTAAAGGCCATTTCAAGCGATTTTTTGTTCTACAGTTGATTGAAAGGAGGGAAAGAGGTTTAGATGGCAACGTCTCTGTATTGGATGCAATTCATTTGATGACAGATGCATGGGACAATGTTTCACCTACAACGATCATAAACTGTTTTCGGAAGTCTGGTTTAATATCGGGAGAATTTTCGATTGATAACCATAACGTTGATGAAGATGATCTACCTCTGTCAGAATGGCTTAAAGAAAATGGAATTGCGAATTTTGACCATGTAAATGACATTGACAATTTTGTTCATGTTGATGATGATTTGATTACCAGTGGAATTCCTACGGAGAGTGAAATAATAGAGACAGTACAAAACACAGCAGACAGTGATGAAGACATTGTTGAATGTGTCGAAGACACAATCCCGACGAAAGCCGTGCCAACTTACTCTCAAGCTCAGGATGCTGTGGAAACATTAAATGATTTTTTTGAAAACATTGACATTTCCGATGGTGTTTTTAGTGCAATAAGTGTAATAAGAGGAAACTTAAGAGACTTCAAAGTGAAATCTATGAAACAGGCTACCATTCAAAGTTATTTTTCTAAAAAGGGGAGTGATTAAGGATGCAGCTGTAAGTAAATTTTATATGTACAAATGTTTATTTTAAATTTTCTAGTTTATTCTCATTTTTATGTTTTTCCATAAATTTACTAAATAAACTTTCTGTTTATATATTCACTTTTACTTCTTATGTCTTATTTCACCATACACATGCATGCTTTTGCCTTCACGGATATTAAGTTTAACGGCTATAACGAGCAAAACTAGACGGTCCCGTGGCGCTCGTTATATCCGAGTTTGACTGTATGTTATATCCTCCTCTGTAAGAGTCGTCGATATATAATGACTAGTAGTTGGTGCTCGCATACTGCAAGCATTTCATCTCAACATAAAAAAACATTCATTATTCATATTTCATCATTACACATATTTTTAATTCTAAATATTTCACCTCCGCAGCGATTTTCGTTTTTCCCACATGTAAAAATAATAGTTTAAACAATCCCCAAATGTTGCAATTTTAAAAATTTTACACATTCTTCATTATGGGGTACCGATGCTACACATTTTAGCCAAATTTTAAAGTTGTAGCACTCCGAGAAGTAAAATAATATTTTTGTAATTGTTTAAATTTAAATAATTTTTAACGGCCGCCGCAACTCAGATATGGTAAAATTGAAATGTTTATTTGCACAAATTCACTACTCTGTAAATAATTTGAAAATTTTAGCTTCCTAGCTCATCCCATAGTACCTAAACAGCTATCTATTTGTTTAAACTTTAAGAATTTTTAACTGCCAAACAAATTAAAATATCAAAATTTGTATAATCCCTATTTCGTTTTTTTAAGAATTCTACTTATAAAAAAATTTCAACTCTGTAGCACATGCGGAAATACATAAACCATGAAAATTTGTTTAAACAATTGCGAATTTTTAGCGGCCGCATTGTTGCATTTTTTCTGGATTTTCGTTTTTTCTAGTTGGTTTTGCAGAAAATCCTACCTATGAAAAAAATTTCGAATCTCCAGCTTATATGGAAGTGCCTAAACATTAGTATCCTCCTATATGTTATATCCTCTGTAAGAGTCGTCGATATATAATGACTAGTAGTTGGTGCTTGCCTACTGCAAGCATTTTATATCACCTTGAAGATACATTCATTTTTCAGACAGACATTTCATCATTACAAATGTTCTTTTAATTCTAAATATTTAACCTCCGCAGCGATTTTCGTTTTTCCCACATGTAAAAATAATAGTTTAAAACAATCCCCAAATGTCGCAATTTTAAAAATTTTACACTTTCTTTATTATAAGGTTCTAATGCTACACATTTTAGCCAAATTTTAAAGTTGTAGCACTTCTAGAAATAAAATAATATTTTTCTAATTGTTTAAATTTAAATAATTTTTAACGGCCGCCGCAATACATATATGGTAAAATTGAAATGTTTATTTGTGCAAATTTACAATACTGTAAATAATTTGAAAATTTCAGCTTTCTAGCTCATCCCATAGTACCTAAACAGCTATCTATTTGTTTAAACTTTAAGAATTTTTAACTGCCAAACAAATTACAATATCAAAATTTGTATAATCCCTATTTCGTTTTTTTAAGAATTCTACTTATAAAAAAATTTCAACTCCGTGGCACATTCGGAAATATATAAACCTCGAAAATTTGTTTAAACAATTGCGAATTTTTAGCGGCCGCATTGTTGCATTTTTTCAAGATTTTCGTATTTTCTAGTTGGTTTTGCACAAAATCCTACCTAAGAAAAAAATTTCGAATCTCCAGATTAACTGGAAATGCCTAAAAATTATTATCCTCCTGTTATATGTTATATATACAGTCAAAGTCGTTTATAACGAGCACGGTTGTAACGAGGTCACGGCTATAGTGAGCAAATGCTACCTCCAAGATAAGTTTACGAGTATTTACATACAAATATTTCACGTATATAACGAGCACGCTTCACGGATATATCGAGCAAACTTCGACCACGTCTCACTGTCTCAAACGCGGTGGCGGTCAGCCCCTTCAATAAACTTCAATAGTGACCCAAGATATGTAACCTTGTGTTCTCGAGTCCAGCCTCTACACCCTATCCCTCGGGGAGGTTAAAGACCGCGGCTTTGTTGTTAAAAAAAATAATCCCTTCGTCCAAACCAAGAATTCCCAACTTGCAGGTACAGTGGCACCCGCGGAGGTCCTTTGTCCTCTCCTCCCAACCCATAGCTCTTTTACAGCCAGGAGGTTGTGTTTGGAAGGGGGGTATGGGGCTAAGGGCATGTAGAATGGCGCCCGCCCCCGTCGCTCAGCCGAATGCACCCAACACCCTTTCCCACGTAAAGATGGGAAATCCCAGATTTAATCCGTCTCCTCATTAACTCTTCCTGGAATTGGTATGCTCGCAGTTTGCAAAGAAAGTTCGTAGCGTTGATCACAAAAAAGGAAGTGTCTGTCTATTCGCGAAAAGGTTGATATTATTCGAGAGTTAGAACGTGGTGAAAAAAATGTTGAAGTGTGCAAAAAATTTAATTTATCGTCGTCTACGGTTTCAAACTTATGGAAAAACAAAGAAGCGATTTTATCTGCACTAGAGAACAACCTAACAACGAACAAGAAAATGAGGAAGTGTGACTTGGGTACTGTTGATCAAGCACTGCTGGAGTGGTTTAAGACGCAGAGAAATGCTGGTTTCCCCATCAACGGCCCCATTTTAAAGGTACAGGCAGATAAATTTGCAAAACAGTTAGGACATGAAAACTTCACATGCAATAATGGGTGGCTCGATCGTTTTAAAAATCCGCATAACATTGTTTATGCGAAAGTCAGTGGAGAGGCCCTGTCAGCAGATTCAAAAACGGCAAGTGAATGGGTGAAAAGTGTTTGGGAGGAGTGTCGAAAAGGTTACAGAGAAGAAGACATCTACAATGCCGACGAAACTGGACTGTTTTACAACATGATGCCTGATGCAACGTTTAAATTCAAAGGTGACAAATGTGTTGGTGGCAAAAGACCTAAGAATCGTTTAACAGTTTTAATGTGCGCAAACATGAATGGGAGTGACAAGAAAAACTTTTTGTTATTGGTAAGTCACAAAAGCCGCGTTGCTTCAATAATGTAAAGAAGCTTCCCGTTGAATATGCAGCTAATAAAAAGGCATGGATGACTTCCAATATTTTTCAGCAATATGTAAGTCAGTGGAACAACGAGTTACGGAGGAAAAATAGAAACATTTTACTCCTTGTCGATAACTGTCCTGCGCACCCACATATGCAGGAGTTATCCAATGTAAAACTGGTGTTTTTGCATACAAATGCGACTTCTATTTTGCAGCCAATGGACATGGGGATAATTAAAAGTTTTAAAGGCCATTTCAAGCGATTTTTTGTTCTACAGTTGATTGAAAGGAGGGAAAGAGGTTTAGATGGCAACGTCTCTGTATTGGATGCAATTCATTTGATGACAGATGCATGGGACAATGTTTCACCTACAACGATCATAAACTGTTTTCGGAAGTCTGGTTTAATATCGGGAGAATTTTCGATTGATAACCATAACGTTGATGAAGATGATCTACCTCTGTCAGAATGGCTTAAAGAAAATGGAATTGCGAATTTTGACCATGTAAATGACATTGACAATTTTGTTCATGTTGATGATGATTTGATTACCAGTGGAATTCCTACGGAGAGTGAAATAATAGAGACAGTACAAAACACAGCAGACAGTGATGAAGACATTGTTGAATGTGTCGAAGACACAATCCCGACGAAAGCCGTGCCAACTTACTCTCAAGCTCAGGATGCTGTGGAAACATTAAATGATTTTTTTGAAAACATTGACATTTCCGATGGTGTTTTTAGTGCAATAAGTGTAATAAGAGGAAACTTAAGAGACTTCAAAGTGAAATCTATGAAACAGGCTACCATTCAAAGTTATTTTTCTAAAAAGGGGAGTGATTAAGGATGCAGCTGTAAGTAAATTTTATATGTACAAATGTTTATTTTAAATTTTCTAGTTTATTCTCATTTTTATGTTTTTCCATAAATTTACTAAATAAACTTTCTGTTTATATATTCACTTTTACTTCTTATGTCTTATTTCACCATACACATGCATGCTTTTGCCTTCACGGATATTAAGTTTAACGGCTATAACGAGCAAAACTAGACGGTCCCGTGGCGCTCGTTATATCCGAGTTTGACTGTATGTTATATCCTCCTCTGTAAGAGTCGTCGATATATAATGACTAGTAGTTGGTGCTCGCATACTGCAAGCATTTCATCTCAACATAAAAAAACATTCATTATTCATATTTCATCATTACACATATTTTTAATTCTAAATATTTCACCTCCGCAGCGATTTTCGTTTTTCCCACATGTAAAAATAATAGTTTAAACAATCCCCAAATGTTGCAATTTTAAAAATTTTACACATTCTTCATTATGGGGTACCGATGCTACACATTTTAGCCAAATTTTAAAGTTGTAGCACTCCGAGAAGTAAAATAATATTTTTGTAATTGTTTAAATTTAAATAATTTTTAACGGCCGCCGCAACTCAGATATGGTAAAATTGAAATGTTTATTTGCACAAATTCACTACTCTGTAAATAATTTGAAAATTTTAGCTTCCTAGCTCATCCCATAGTACCTAAACAGCTATCTATTTGTTTAAACTTTAAGAATTTTTAACTGCCAAACAAATTAAAATATCAAAATTTGTATAATCCCTATTTCGTTTTTTTAAGAATTCTACTTATAAAAAAATTTCAACTCTGTAGCACATGCGGAAATACATAAACCATGAAAATTTGTTTAAACAATTGCGAATTTTTAGCGGCCGCATTGTTGCATTTTTTCTGGATTTTCGTTTTTTCTAGTTGGTTTTGCAGAAAATCCTACCTATGAAAAAAATTTCGAATCTCCAGCTTATATGGAAGTGCCTAAACATTAGTATCCTCCTATATGTTATATCCTCTGTAAGAGTCGTCGATATATAATGACTAGTAGTTGGTGCTTGCCTACTGCAAGCATTTTATATCACCTTGAAGATACATTCATTTTTCAGACAGACATTTCATCATTACAAATGTTCTTTTAATTCTAAATATTTAACCTCCGCAGCGATTTTCGTTTTTCCCACATGTAAAAATAATAGTTTAAAACAATCCCCAAATGTCGCAATTTTAAAAATTTTACACTTTCTTTATTATAAGGTTCTAATGCTACACATTTTAGCCAAATTTTAAAGTTGTAGCACTTCTAGAAATAAAATAATATTTTTCTAATTGTTTAAATTTAAATAATTTTTAACGGCCGCCGCAATACATATATGGTAAAATTGAAATGTTTATTTGTGCAAATTTACAATACTGTAAATAATTTGAAAATTTCAGCTTTCTAGCTCATCCCATAGTACCTAAACAGCTATCTATTTGTTTAAACTTTAAGAATTTTTAACTGCCAAACAAATTACAATATCAAAATTTGTATAATCCCTATTTCGTTTTTTTAAGAATTCTACTTATAAAAAAATTTCAACTCCGTGGCACATTCGGAAATATATAAACCTCGAAAATTTGTTTAAACAATTGCGAATTTTTAGCGGCCGCATTGTTGCATTTTTTCAAGATTTTCGTATTTTCTAGTTGGTTTTGCACAAAATCCTACCTAAGAAAAAAATTTCGAATCTCCAGATTAACTGGAAATGCCTAAAAATTATTATCCTCCTGTTATATGTTATATATACAGTCAAAGTCGTTTATAACGAGCACGGTTGTAACGAGGTCACGGCTATAGTGAGCAAATGCTACCTCCAAGATAAGTTTACGAGTATTTACATACAAATATTTCACGTATATAACGAGCACGCTTCACGGATATATCGAGCAAACTTCGACCACGTCTCACTGTCTCAAACGCGGTGGCGGTCAGCCCCTTCAATAAACTTCAATAGTGACCCAAGATATGTAACCTTGTGTTCTCGAGTCCAGCCTCTACACCCTATCCCTCGGGGAGGTTAAAGACCGCGGCTTTGTTGTTAAAAAAAATAATCCCTTCGTCCAAACCAAGAATTCCCAACTTGCAGGTACAGTGGCACCCGCGGAGGTCCTTTGTCCTCTCCTCCCAACCCATAGCTCTTTTACAGCCAGGAGGTTGTGTTTGGAAGGGGGGTATGGGGCTAAGGGCATGTAGAATGGCGCCCGCCCCCGTCGCTCAGCCGAATGCACCCAACACCCTTTCCCACGTAAAGATGGGAAATCCCAGATTTAATCCGTCTCCTCATTAACTCTTCCTGGAATTGGTATGCTCGCAGTTTGCAAAGAAAGTTCGTAGCGTTGATCACAAAAAAGGAAGTGTCTGTCTATTCGCGAAAAGGTTGATATTATTCGAGAGTTAGAACGTGGTGAAAAAAATGTTGAAGTGTGCAAAAAATTTAATTTATCGTCGTCTACGGTTTCAAACTTATGGAAAAACAAAGAAGCGATTTTATCTGCACTAGAGAACAACCTAACAACGAACAAGAAAATGAGGAAGTGTGACTTGGGTACTGTTGATCAAGCACTGCTGGAGTGGTTTAAGACGCAGAGAAATGCTGGTTTCCCCATCAACGGCCCCATTTTAAAGGTACAGGCAGATAAATTTGCAAAACAGTTAGGACATGAAAACTTCACATGCAATAATGGGTGGCTCGATCGTTTTAAAAATCGGCATAACATTGTTTATGCGAAAGTCAGTGGAGAGGCCCTGTCAGCAGATTCAAAAACGGCAAGTGAATGGGTGAAAAGTGTTTGGGAGGAGTGTCGAAAAGGTTACAGAGAAGAAGACATCTACAATGCCGACGAAACTGGACTGTTTTACAACATGATGCCTGATGCAACGTTTAAATTCAAAGGTGACAAATGTGTTGGTGGCAAAAGACCTAAGAATCGTTTAACAGTTTTAATGTGCGCAAACATGAATGGGAGTGACAAAAAAAACTTTTTGTTATTGGTAAGTCACAAAAGCCGCGTTGCTTCAATAATGTAAAGAAGCTTCCCGTTGAATATGCAGCTAATAAAAAGGCATGGATGACTTCCAATATTTTTCAGCAATATGTAAGTCAGTGGAACAACGAGTTACGGAGGAAAAATAGAAACATTTTACTCCTTGTCGATAACTGTCCTGCGCACCCACATATGCAGGAGTTATCCAATGTAAAACTGGTGTTTTTGCATACAAATGCGACTTCTATTTTGCAGCCAATGGACATGGGGATAATTAAAAGTTTTAAAGGCCATTTCAAGCGATTTTTTGTTCTACAGTTGATTGAAAGGAGGGAAAGAGGTTTAGATGGCAACGTCTCTGTATTGGATGCAATTCATTTGATGACAGATGCATGGGACAATGTTTCACCTACAACGATCATAAACTGTTTTCGGAAGTCTGGTTTAATATCGGGAGAATTTTCGATTGATAACCATAACGTTGATGAAGATGATCTACCTCTGTCAGAATGGCTTAAAGAAAATGGAATTGCGAATTTTGACCATGTAAATGACATTGACAATTTTGTTCATGTTGATGATGATTTGATTACCAGTGGAATTCCTACGGAGAGTGAAATAATAGAGACAGTACAAAACACAGCAGACAGTGATGAAGACATTGTTGAATGTGTCGAAGACACAATCCCGACGAAAGCCGTGCCAACTTACTCTCAAGCTCAGGATGCTGTGGAAACATTAAATGATTTTTTTGAAAACATTGACATTTCCGATGGTGTTTTTAGTGCAATAAGTGTAATAAGAGGAAACTTAAGAGACTTCAAAGTGAAATCTATGAAACAGGCTACCATTCAAAGTTATTTTTCTAAAAAGGGGAGTGATTAAGGATGCAGCTGTAAGTAAATTTTATATGTACAAATGTTTATTTTAAATTTTCTAGTTTATTCTCATTTTTATGTTTTTCCATAAATTTACTAAATAAACTTTCTGTTTATATATTCACTTTTACTTCTTATGTCTTATTTCACCATACACATGCATGCTTTTGCCTTCACGGATATTAAGTTTAACGGCTATAACGAGCAAAACTAGACGGTCCCGTGGCGCTCGTTATATCCGAGTTTGACTGTATGTTATATCCTCCTCTGTAAGAGTCGTCGATATATAATGACTAGTAGTTGGTGCTCGCATACTGCAAGCATTTCATCTCAACATAAAAAAACATTCATTATTCATATTTCATCATTACACATATTTTTAATTCTAAATATTTCACCTCCGCAGCGATTTTCGTTTTTCCCACATGTAAAAATAATAGTTTAAACAATCCCCAAATGTTGCAATTTTAAAAATTTTACACATTCTTCATTATGGGGTACCGATGCTACACATTTTAGAAAAATTTTAAAGTTGTAGCACTCCGAGAAGTAAAATAATATTTTTGTAATTGTTTAAATTTAAATAATTTTTAACGGCCGCCGCAACTCAGATATGGTAAAATTGAAATGTTTATTTGCACAAATTCACTACTCTGTAAATAATTTGAAAATTTTAGCTTCCTAGCTCATCCCATAGTACCTAAACAGCTATCTATTTGTTTAAACTTTAAGAATTTTTAACTGCCAAACAAATTAAAATATCAAAATTTGTATAATCCCTATTTCGTTTTTTTAAGAATTCTACTTATAAAAAAATTTCAACTCTGTAGCACATGCGGAAATACATAAACCATGAAAATTTGTTTAAACAATTGCGAATTTTTAGCGGCCGCATTGTTGCATTTTTTCTGGATTTTCGTTTTTTCTAGTTGGTTTTGCAGAAAATCCTACCTATGAAAAAAATTTCGAATCTCCAGCTTATCTGGAAGTGCCTAAACATTAGTATCCTCCTATATGTTATATCCTCTGTAAGAGTCGTCGATATATAATGACTAGTAGTTGGTGCTTGCCTACTGCAAGCATTTTATATCACCTTGAAGATGCATTCATTTACCAGACAGACATTTCATCATTACAAATGTTCTTTTAATTCTAAATATTTAACCTCCGCAGCGATTTTCGTTTTTCCCACATGTAAAAATAATAGTTTAAAACAATCCCCAAATGTCGCAATTTTAAAAATTTTACACTTTCTTTATTATAAGGTTCTAATGCTACACATTTTAGCCAAATTTTAAAGTTGTAGCACTTCTAGAAATAAAATAATATTTTTCTAATTGTTTAAATTTAAATAATTTTTAACGGCCGCCGCAATACATATATGGTAAAATTGAAATGTTTATTTGTGCAAATTTACAATACTGTAAATAATTTGAAAATTTCAGCTTTCTAGCTCATCCCATAGTACCTAAACAGCTATCTATTTGTTTAAACTTTAAGAATTTTTAACTGCCAAACAAATTACAATATCAAAATTTGTATAATCCCTATTTCGTTTTTTTAAGAATTCTACTTATAAAAAAATTTCAACTCCGTGGCACATTCGGAAATATATAAACCTCGAAAATTTGTTTAAACAATTGCGAATTTTTAGCGGCCGCATTGTTGCATTTTTTCAAGATTTTCGTATTTTCTAGTTGGTTTTGCACAAAATCCTACCTAAGAAAAAAATTTCGAATCTCCAGATTAACTGGAAATGCCTAAAAATTAGTATCCTCCTGTTATATGTTATATATACAGTCAAAGTCGTTTATAACGAGCACGGTTGTAACGAGGTCACGGCTATAGTGAGCAAATGCTACCTCCAAGATAAGTTTACGAGTATTTACATACAAATATTTCACGTATATAACGAGCACGCTTCACGGATATATCGAGCAAACTTCGACCACGTCTCACTGTCTCAAACGCGGTGGCGGTCAGCCCCTTCAATAAACTTCAATAGTGACCCAAGATATGTAACCTTGTGTTCTCGAGTCCAGCCTCTACACCCTATCCCTCGGGGAGGTTAAAGACCGCGGCTTTGTTGTTAAAAAAAATAATCCCTTCGTCCAAACCAAGAATTCCCAACTTGCAGGTACAGTGGCACCCGCGGAGGTCCTTTGTCCTCTCCTCCCAACCCATAGCTCTTTTACAGCCAGGAGGTTGTGTTTGGAAGGGGGGTATGGGGCTAAGGGCATGTAGAATGGCGCCCGCCCCCGTCGCTCAGCCGAATGCACCCAACACCCTTTCCCACGTAAAGATGGGAAATCCCAGATTTAATCCGTCTCCTCATTAACTCTTCCTGGAATTGGTATGCTCGCAGTTTGCAAAGAAAGTTCGTAGCGTTGATCACAAAAATCAGTTGAGATTTTGCCCTTGAACGAGTAACATGTCCGTACATAAAAGGAAGTGTCTGTCTATTCGCGAAAAGGTTGATATTATTCGAGAGTTAGAACGTGGTGAAAAAAATGTTGAAGTGTGCAAAAAATTTAATTTATCGTCGTCTACGGTTTCAAACTTATGGAAAAACAAAGAAGCGATTTTATCTGCACTAGAGAACAACCTAACAACGAACAAGAAAATGAGGAAGTGTGACTTGGGTACTGTTGATCAAGCACTGCTGGAGTGGTTTAAGACGCAGAGAAATGCTGGTTTCCCCATCAACGGCCCCATTTTAAAGGTACAGGCAGATAAATTTGCAAAACAGTTAGGACATGAAAACTTCACATGCAATAATGGGTGGCTCGATCGTTTTAAAAATCCGCATAACATTGTTTATGCGAAAGTCAGTGGAGAGGCCCTGTCAGCAGATTCAAAAACGGCAAGTGAATGGGTGAAAAGTGTTTGGGAGGAGTGTCGAAAAGGTTACAGAGAAGAAGACATCTACAATGCCGACGAAACTGGACTGTTTTACAACATGATGCCTGATGCAACGTTTAAATTCAAAGGTGACAAATGTGTTGGTGGCAAAAGACCTAAGAATCGTTTAACAGTTTTAATGTGCGCAAACATGAATGGGAGTGACAAAAAAAACTTTTTGTTATTGGTAAGTCACAAAAGCCGCGTTGCTTCAATAATGTAAAGAAGCTTCCCGTTGAATATGCAGCTAATAAAAAGGCATGGATGACTTCCAATATTTTTCAGCAATATGTAAGTCAGTGGAACAACGAGTTACGGAGGAAAAATAGAAACATTTTACTCCTTGTCGATAACTGTCCTGCGCACCCACATATGCAGGAGTTATCCAATGTAAAACTGGTGTTTTTGCATACAAATGCGACTTCTATTTTGCAGCCAATGGACATGGGGATAATTAAAAGTTTTAAAGGCCATTTCAAGCGATTTTTTGTTCTACAGTTGATTGAAAGGAGGGAAAGAGGTTTAGATGGCAACGTCTCTGTATTGGATGCAATTCATTTGATGACAGATGCATGGGACAATGTTTCACCTACAACGATCATAAACTGTTTTCGGAAGTCTGGTTTAATATCGGGAGAATTTTCGATTGATAACCATAACGTTGATGAAGATGATCTACCTCTGTCAGAATGGCTTAAAGAAAATGGAATTGCGAATTTTGACCATGTAAATGACATTGACAATTTTGTTCATGTTGATGATGATTTGATTACCAGTGGAATTCCTACGGAGAGTGAAATAATAGAGACAGTACAAAACACAGCAGACAGTGATGAAGACATTGTTGAATGTGTCGAAGACACAATCCCGACGAAAGCCGTGCCAACTTACTCTCAAGCTCAGGATGCTGTGGAAACATTAAATGATTTTTTTGAAAACATTGACATTTCCGATGGTGTTTTTAGTGCAATAAGTGTAATAAGAGGAAACTTAAGAGACTTCAAAGTGAAATCTATGAAACAGGCTACCATTCAAAGTTATTTTTCTAAAAAGGGGAGTGATTAAGGATGCAGCTGTAAGTAAATTTTATATGTACAAATGTTTATTTTAAATTTTCTAGTTTATTCTCATTTTTATGTTTTTCCATAAATTTACTAAATAAACTTTCTGTTTATATATTCACTTTTACTTCTTATGTCTTATTTCACCATACACATGCATGCTTTTGCCTTCACGGATATTAAGTTTAACGGCTATAACGAGCAAAACTAGACGGTCCCGTGGCGCTCGTTATATCCGAGTTTGACTGTATGTTATATCCTCCTCTGTAAGAGTCGTCGATATATAATGACTAGTAGTTGGTGCTCGCATACTGCAAGCATTTCATCTCAACATAAAAAAACATTCATTATTCATATTTCATCATTACACATATTTTTAATTCTAAATATTTCACCTCCGCAGCGATTTTCGTTTTTCCCACATGTAAAAATAATAGTTTAAACAATCCCCAAATGTTGCAATTTTAAAAATTTTACACATTCTTCATTATGGGGTACCGATGCTACACATTATAGCCAAATTTTAAAGTTGTAGCACTCCGAGAAGTAAAATAATATTTTTGTAATTGTTTAAATTTAAATAATTTTTAACGGCCGCCGCAATACATATATGGTAAAATTGAAATGTTTATTTGTGCAAATTTACAATACTGTAAATAATTTGAAAATTTCAGCTTTCTAGCTCATCCCATAGTACCTAAACAGCTATCTATTTGTTTAAACTTTAAGAATTTTTAACTGCCAAACAAATTAAAATATCAAAATTTGTATAATCCCTATTTCGTTTTTTTAAGAATTCTACTTATAAAAAAATTTCAACTCTGTAGCACATGCGGAAATACATAAACCATGAAAATTTGTTTAAACAATTGCGAATTTTTAGCGGCCGCATTGTTGCATTTTTTCTGGATTTTCGTTTTTTCTAGTTGGTTTTGCAGAAAATCCTACCTATGAAAAAAATTTCGAATCTCCAGCTTATATGGAAGTGCCTAAACATTAGTATCCTCCTATATGTTATATCCTCTGTAAGAGTCGTCGATATATAATGACTAGTAGTTGGTGCTTGCTTACTGCAAGCATTTTATATCACCTTGAAGATACATTCATTTTTCAGACAGACATTTCATCATTACAAATGTTCTTTTAATTCTAAATATTTAACCTCCGCAGCGATTTTCGTTTTTCCCACATGTAAAAATAATAGTTTAAAACAATCCCCAAATGTCGCAATTTTAAAAATTTTACACTTTCTTTATTATAAGGTTCTAATGCTACACATTTTAGCCAAATTTTAAAGTTGTAGCACTTCTAGAAATAAAATAATATTTTTCTAATTGTTTAAATTTAAATAATTTTTAACGGCCGCCGCAATACATATATGGTAAAATTGAAATGTTTATTTGTGCAAATTTACAATACTGTAAATAATTTGAAAATTTCAGCTTTCTAGCTCATCCCATAGTACCTAAACAGCTATCTATTTGTTTAAACTTTAAGAATTTTTAACTGCCAAACAAATTACAATATCAAAATTTGTATAATCCCTATTTCGTTCTTTTAAGAATTCTACTTATAAAAAAATTTCAACTCCGTGGCACATTCGGAAATATATAAACCTCGAAAATTTGTTTAAACAATTGCGAATTTTTAGCGGCCGCATTGTTGCATTTTTTCAAGATTTTCGTATTTTCTAGTTGGTTTTGCACAAAATCCTACCTAAGAAAAAAATTTCGAATCTCCAGATTAACTGGAAATGCCTAAAAATTAGTATCCTCCTGTTATATGTTATATATACAGTCAAAGTCGTTTATAACGAGCACGGTTGTAACGAGGTCACGGCTATAGTGAGCAAATGCTACCTCCAAGATAAGTTTACGAGTATTTACATACAAATATTTCACGTATATAACGAGCACGCTTCACGGATATATCGAGCAAACTTCGACCACGTCTCACTGTCTCAAACGCGGTGGCGGTCAGCCCCTTCAATAAACTTCAATAGTGACCCAAGATATGTAACCTTGTGTTCTCGAGTCCAGCCTCTACACCCTATCCCTCGGGGAGGTTAAAGACCGCGGCTTTGTTGTTAAAAAAAATAATCCCTTCGTCCAAACCAAGAATTCCCAACTTGCAGGTACAGTGGCACCCGCGGAGGTCCTTTGTCCTCTCCTCCCAACCCATAGCTCTTTTACAGCCAGGAGGTTGTGTTTGGAAGGGGGGTATGGGGCTAAGGGCATGTAGAATGGCGCCCGCCCCCGTCGCTCAGCCGAATGCACCCAACACCCTTTCCCACGTAAAGATGGGAAATCCCAGATTTAATCCGTCTCCTCATTAACTCTTCCTGGAATTGGTATGCTCGCAGTTTGCAAAGAAAGTTCGTAGCGTTGATCACAAAAATCAGTTGAGATTTTGCCCTTGAACGAGTAACATGTCCGTACATAAAAGGAAGTGTCTGTCTATTCGCGAAAAGGTTGATATTATTCGAGAGTTAGAACGTGGTGAAAAAAATGTTGAAGTGTGCAAAAAATTTAATTTATCGTCGTCTACGGTTTCAAACTTATGGAAAAACAAAGAAGCGATTTTATCTGCACTAGAGAACAACCTAACAACGAACAAGAAAATGAGGAAGTGTGACTTGGGTACTGTTGATCAAGCACTGCTGGAGTGGTTTAAGACGCAGAGAAATGCTGGTTTCCCCATCAACGGCCCCATTTTAAAGGTACAGGCAGATAAATTTGCAAAACAGTTAGGACATGAAAACTTCACATGCAATAATGGGTGGCTCGATCGTTTTAAAAATCGGCATAACATTGTTTATGCGAAAGTCAGTGGAGAGGCCCTGTCAGCAGATTCAAAAACGGCAAGTGAATGGGTGAAAAGTGTTTGGGAGGAGTGTCGAAAAGGTTACAGAGAAGAAGACATCTACAATGCCGACGAAACTGGACTGTTTTACAACATGATGCCTGATGCAACGTTTAAATTCAAAGGTGACAAATGTGTTGGTGGCAAAAGACCTAAGAATCGTTTAACAGTTTTAATGTGCGCAAACATGAATGGGAGTGACAAAAAAAACTTTTTGTTATTGGTAAGTCACAAAAGCCGCGTTGCTTCAATAATGTAAAGAAGCTTCCCGTTGAATATGCAGCTAATAAAAAGGCATGGATGACTTCCAATATTTTTCAGCAATATGTAAGTCAGTGGAACAACGAGTTACGGAGGAAAAATAGAAACATTTTACTCCTTGTCGATAACTGTCCTGCGCACCCACATATGCAGGAGTTATCCAATGTAAAACTGGTGTTTTTGCATACAAATGCGACTTCTATTTTGCAGCCAATGGACATGGGGATAATTAAAAGTTTTAAAGGCCATTTCAAGCGATTTTTTGTTCTACAGTTGATTGAAAGGAGGGAAAGAGGTTTAGATGGCAACGTCTCTGTATTGGATGCAATTCATTTGATGACAGATGCATGGGACAATGTTTCACCTACAACGATCATAAACTGTTTTCGGAAGTCTGGTTTAATATCGGGAGAATTTTCGATTGATAACCATAACGTTGATGAAGATGATCTACCTCTGTCAGAATGGCTTAAAGAAAATGGAATTGCGAATTTTGACCATGTAAATGACATTGACAATTTTGTTCATGTTGATGATGATTTGATTACCAGTGGAATTCCTACGGAGAGTGAAATAATAGAGACAGTACAAAACACAGCAGACAGTGATGAAGACATTGTTGAATGTGTCGAAGACACAATCCCGACGAAAGCCGTGCCAACTTACTCTCAAGCTCAGGATGCTGTGGAAACATTAAATGATTTTTTTGAAAACATTGACATTTCCGATGGTGTTTTTAGTGCAATAAGTGTAATAAGAGGAAACTTAAGAGACTTCAAAGTGAAATCTATGAAACAGGCTACCATTCAAAGTTATTTTTCTAAAAAGGGGAGTGATTAAGGATGCAGCTGTAAGTAAATTTTATATGTACAAATGTTTATTTTAAATTTTCTAGTTTATTCTCATTTTTATGTTTTTCCATAAATTTACTAAATAAACTTTCTGTTTATATATTCACTTTTACTTCTTATGTCTTATTTCACCATACACATGCATGCTTTTGCCTTCACGGATATTAAGTTTAACGGCTATAACGAGCAAAACTAGACGGTCCCGTGGCGCTCGTTATATCCGAGTTTGACTGTATGTTATATCCTCCTCTGTAAGAGTCGTCGATATATAATGACTAGTAGTTGGTGCTCGCATACTGCAAGCATTTCATCTCAACATAAAAAAACATTCATTATTCATATTTCATCATTACACATATTTTTAATTCTAAATATTTCACCTCCGCAGCGATTTTCGTTTTTCCCACATGTAAAAATAATAGTTTAAACAATCCCCAAATGTTGCAATTTTAAAAATTTTACACATTCTTCATTATGGGGTACCGATGCTACACATTTTAGCCAAATTTTAAAGTTGTAGCACTCCGAGAAGTAAAATAATATTTTTGTAATTGTTTAAATTTAAATAATTTTTAACGGCCGCCGCAATACATATATGGTAAAATTGAAATGTTTATTTGTGCAAATTTACAATACTGTAAATAATTTGAAAATTTCAGCTTTCTAGCTCATCCCATAGTACCTAAACAGCTATCTATTTGTTTAAACTTTAAGAATTTTTAACTGCCAAACAAATTAAAATATCAAAATTTGTATAATCCCTATTTCGTTTTTTTAAGAATTCTACTTATAAAAAAATTTCAACTCTGTAGCACATGCGGAAATACATAAACCATGAAAATTTGTTTAAACAATTGCGAATTTTTAGCGGCCGCATTGTTGCATTTTTTCTGGATTTTCGTTTTTTCTAGTTGGTTTTGCAGAAAATCCTACCTATGAAAAAAATTTCGAATCTCCAGCTTATATGGAAGTGCCTAAACATTAGTATCCTCCTATATGTTATATCCTCTGTAAGAGTCGTCGATATATAATGACTAGTAGTTGGTGCTTGCTTACTGCAAGCATTTTATATCACCTTGAAGATACATTCATTTTTCAGACAGACATTTCATCATTACAAATGTTCTTTTAATTCTAAATATTTAACCTCCGCAGCGATTTTCGTTTTTCCCACATGTAAAAATAATAGTTTAAAACAATCCCCAAATGTCGCAATTTTAAAAATTTTACACTTTCTTTATTATAAGGTTCTAATGCTACACATTTTAGCCAAATTTTAAAGTTGTAGCACTTCTAGAAATAAAATAATATTTTTCTAATTGTTTAAATTTAAATAATTTTTAACGGCCGCCGCAATACATATATGGTAAAATTGAAATGTTTATTTGTGCAAATTTACAATACTGTAAATAATTTGAAAATTTCAGCTTTCTAGCTCATCCCATAGTACCTAAACAGCTATCTATTTGTTTAAACTTTAAGAATTTTTAACTGCCAAACAAATTACAATATCAAAATTTGTATAATCCCTATTTCGTTTTTTTAAGAATTCTACTTATAAAAAAATTTCAACTCCGTGGCACATTCGGAAATATATAAACCTCGAAAATTTGTTTAAACAATTGCGAATTTTTAGCGGCCGCATTGTTGCATTTTTTCAAGATTTTCGTATTTTCTAGTTGGTTTTGCACAAAATCCTACCTAAGAAAAAAATTTCGAATCTCCAGATTAACTGGAAATGCCTAAAAATTAGTATCCTCCTGTTATATGTTATATATACAGTCAAAGTCGTTTATAACGAGCACGGTTGTAACGAGGTCACGGCTATAGTGAGCAAATGCTACCTCCAAGATAAGTTTACGAGTATTTACATACAAATATTTCACGTATATAACGAGCACGCTTCACGGATATATCGAGCAAACTTCGACCACGTCTCACTGTCTCAAACGCGGTGGCGGTCAGCCCCTTCAATAAACTTCAATAGTGACCCAAGATATGTAACCTTGTGTTCTCGAGTCCAGCCTCTACACCCTATCCCTCAGGGAGGTTAAAGACCGCGGCTTTGTTGTTAAAAAAAATAATCCCTTCGTCCAAACCAAGAATTCCCAACTTGCAGGTACAGTGGCACCCGCGGAGGTCCTTTGTCCTCTCCTCCCAACCCATAGCTCTTTTACAGCCAGGAGGTTGTGTTTGGAAGGGGGGTATGGGGCTAAGGGCATGTAGAATGGCGCCCGCCCCCGTCGCTCAGCCGAATGCACCCAACACCCTTTCCCACGTAAAGATGGGAAATCCCAGATTTAATCCGTCTCCTCATTAACTCTTCCTGGAATTGGTATGCTCGCAGTTTGCAAAGAAAGTTCGTAGCGTTGATCACAAAAATCAGTTGAGATTTTGCCCTTGAACGAGTAACATGTCCGTACATAAAAGGAAGTGTCTGTCTATTCGCGAAAAGGTTGATATTATTCGAGAGTTAGAACGTGGTGAAAAAAATGTTGAAGTGTGCAAAAAATTTAATTTATCGTCGTCTACGGTTTCAAACTTATGGAAAAACAAAGAAGCGATTTTATCTGCACTAGAGAACAACCTAACAACGAACAAGAAAATGAGGAAGTGTGACTTGGGTACTGTTGATCAAGCACTGCTGGAGTGGTTTAAGACGCAGAGAAATGCTGGTTTCCCCATCAACGGCCCCATTTTAAAGGTACAGGCAGATAAATTTGCAAAACAGTTAGGACATGAAAACTTCACATGCAATAATGGGTGGCTCGATCGTTTTAAAAATCGGCATAACATTGTTTATGCGAAAGTCAGTGGAGAGGCCCTGTCAGCAGATTCAAAAACGGCAAGTGAATGGGTGAAAAGTGTTTGGGAGGAGTGTCGAAAAGGTTACAGAGAAGAAGACATCTACAATGCCGACGAAACTGGACTGTTTTACAACATGATGCCTGATGCAACGTTTAAATTCAAAGGTGACAAATGTGTTGGTGGCAAAAGACCTAAGAATCGTTTAACAGTTTTAATGTGCGCAAACATGAATGGGAGTGACAAGAAAAACTTTTTGTTATTGGTAAGTCACAAAAGCCGCGTTGCTTCAATAATGTAAAGAAGCTTCCCGTTGAATATGCAGCTAATAAAAAGGCATGGATGACTTCCAATATTTTTCAGCAATATGTAAGTCAGTGGAACAACGAGTTACGGAGGAAAAATAGAAACATTTTACTCCTTGTCGATAACTGTCCTGCGCACCCACATATGCAGGAGTTATCCAATGTAAAACTGGTGTTTTTGCATACAAATGCGACTTCTATTTTGCAGCCAATGGACATGGCGATAATTAAAAGTTTTAAAGGCCATTTCAAGCGATTTTTTGTTCTACAGTTGATTGAAAGGAGGGAAAGAGGTTTAGATGGCAACGTCTCTGTATTGGATGCAATTCATTTGATGACAGATGCATGGGACAATGTTTCACCTACAACGATCATAAACTGTTTTCGGAAGTCTGGTTTAATATCGGGAGAATTTTCGATTGATAACCATAACGTTGATGAAGATGATCTACCTCTGTCAGAATGGCTTAAAGAAAATGGAATTGCGAATTTTGACCATGTAAATGACATTGACAATTTTGTTCATGTTGATGATGATTTGATTACCAGTGGAATTCCTACGGAGAGTGAAATAATAGAGACAGTACAAAACACAGCAGACAGTGATGAAGACATTGTTGAATGTGTCGAAGACACAATCCCGACGAAAGCCGTGCCAACTTACTCTCAAGCTCAGGATGCTGTGGAAACATTAAATGATTTTTTTGAAAACATTGACATTTCCGATGGTGTTTTTAGTGCAATAAGTGTAATAAGAGGAAACTTAAGAGACTTCAAAGTGAAATCTATGAAACAGGCTACCATTCAAAGTTATTTTTCTAAAAAGGGGAGTGATTAAGGATGCAGCTGTAAGTAAATTTTATATGTACAAATGTTTATTTTAAATTTTCTAGTTTATTCTCATTTTTATGTTTTTCCATAAATTTACTAAATAAACTTTCTGTTTATATATTCACTTTTACTTCTTATGTCTTATTTCACCATACACATGCATGCTTTTGCCTTCACGGATATTAAGTTTAACGGCTATAACGAGCAAAACTAGACGGTCCCGTGGCGCTCGTTATATCCGAGTTTGACTGTATGTTATATCCTCCTCTGTAAGAGTCGTCGATATATAATGACTAGTAGTTGGTGCTCGCATACTGCAAGCATTTCATCTCAACATAAAAAAACATTCATTATTCATATTTCATCATTACACATATTTTTAATTCTAAATATTTCACCTCCGCAGCGATTTTCGTTTTTCCCACATGTAAAAATAATAGTTTAAACAATCCCCAAATGTTGCAATTTTAAAAATTTTACACATTCTTCATTATGGGGTACCGATGCTACACATTTTAGCCAAATTTTAAAGTTGTAGCACTCCGAGAAGTAAAATAATATTTTTGTAATTGTTTAAATTTAAATAATTTTTAACGGCCGCCGCAATACATATATGGTAAAATTGAAATGTTTATTTGTGCAAATTTACAATACTGTAAATAATTTGAAAATTTCAGCTTTCTAGCTCATCCCATAGTACCTAAACAGCTATCTATTTGTTTAAACTTTAAGAATTTTTAACTGCCAAACAAATTACAATATCAAAATTTGTATAATCCCTATTTCGTTTTTTTAAGAATTCTACTTATAAAAAAATTTCAACTCTGTAGCACATGCGGAAATACATAAACCATGAAAATTTGTTTAAACAATTGCGAATTTTTAGCGGCCGCATTGTTGCATTTTTTCTGGATTTTCGTTTTTTCTAGTTGGTTTTGCAGAAAATCCTACCTATGAAAAAAATTTCGAATCTCCAGCTTATATGGAAGTGCCTAAACATTAGTATCCTCCTATATGTTATATCCTCCTCTGTAAGAGTCGTCGATATATAATGACTAGTAGTTGGTGCTTGCCTACTGCAAGCATTTTATATCACCTTGAAGATACATTCATTTTTCAGACAGACATTTCATCATTACAAATGTTCTTTTAATTCTAAATATTTAACCTCCGCAGCGATTTTCGTTTTTCCCACATGTAAAAATAATAGTTTAAAACAATCCCCAAATGTCGCAATTTTAAAAATTTTACACTTTCTTTATTATAAGGTTCTAATGCTACACATTTTAGCCAAATTTTAAAGTTGTAGCACTTCTAGAAATAAAATAATATTTTTCTAATTGTTTAAATTTAAATAATTTTAAACGGCCGCCGCAATACATATATGGTAAAATTGAAATGTTTATTTGTGCAAATTTACAATACTGTAAATAATTTGAAAATTTCAGCTTTCTAGCTCATCCCATAGTACCTAAACAGCTATCTATTTGTTTAAACTTTAAGAATTTTTAACTGCCAAACAAATTACAATATCAAAATTTGTATAATCCCTATTTCGTTTTTTTAAGAATTCTACTTATAAAAAAATTTCAACTCCGTGGCACATTCGGAAATATATAAACCTCGAAAATTTGTTTAAACAATTGCGAATTTTTAGCGGCCGCATTGTTGCATTTTTTCTGGATTTTCGTTTTTTCTAGTTGGTTTTGCAGAAAATCCTACCTATGAAAAAAATTTCGAATCTCCAGATTAACTGGAAATGCCTAAAAATTAGTATCCTCCTGTTATATGTTATATATACAGTCAAAGTCGTTTATAACGAGCACGGTTGTAACGAGGTCACGGCTATAGTGAGCAAATGCTACCTCCAAGATAAGTTTACGAGTATTTACATACAAATATTTCACGTATATAACGAGCACGCTTCACGGATATATCGAGCAAACTTCGACCACGTCTCACTGTCTCAAACGCGGTGGCGGTCAGCCCCTTCAATAAACTTCAATAGTGACCCAAGATATGTAACCTTGTGTTCTCGAGTCCAGCCTCTACACCCTATCCCTCGGGGAGGTTAAAGACCGCGGCTTTGTTGTTAAAAAAAATAATCCCTTCGTCCAAACCAAGAATTCCCAACTTGCAGGTACAGTGGCACCCGCGGAGGTCCTTTGTCCTCTCCTCCCAACCCATAGCTCTTTTACAGCCAGGAGGTTGTGTTTGGAAGGGGGTATGGGGCTAAGGGCATGTAGAATGGCGCCCGCCCCCGTCGCTCAGCCGAATGCACCCAACACCCTTTCCCACGTAAAGATGGGAAATCCCAGATTTAATCCGTCTCCTCATTAACTCTTCCTGGAATTGGTATGCTCGCAGTTTGCAAAGAAAGTTCGTAGCGTTGATCACAAAAATCAGTTGAGATTTTGCCCTTGAACGAGTAACATGTCCGTACATAAAAGGAAGTGTCTGTCTTTTCGCGAAAAGGTTGATATTATTCGAGAGTTAGAACGTGGTGAAAAAAATGTTGAAGTGTGCAAAAAATTTAATTTATCGTCGTCTACGGTTTCAAACTTATGGAAAAACAAAGAAGCGATTTTATCTGCACTAGAGAACAACCTAACAACGAACAAGAAAATGAGGAAGTGTGACTTGGGTACTGTTGATCAAGCACTGCTGGAGTGGTTTAAGACGCAGAGAAATGCTGGTTTCCCCATCAACGGCCCCATTTTAAAGGTACAGGCAGATAAATTTGCAAAACAGTTAGGACATGAAAACTTCACATGCAATAATGGGTGGCTCGATCGTTTTAAAAATCGGCATAACATTGTTTATGCGAAAGTCAGTGGAGAGGCCCTGTCAGCAGATTCAAAAACGGCAAGTGAATGGGTGAAAAGTGTTTGGGAGGAGTGTCGAAAAGGTTACAGAGAAGAAGACATCTACAATGCCGACGAAACTGGACTGTTTTACAACATGATGCCTGATGCAACGTTTAAATTCAAAGGTGACAAATGTGTTGGTGGCAAAAGACCTAAGAATCGTTTAACAGTTTTAATGTGCGCAAACATGAATGGGAGTGACAAAAAAAACTTTTTGTTATTGGTAAGTCACAAAAGCCGCGTTGCTTCAATAATGTAAAGAAGCTTCCCGTTGAATATGCAGCTAATAAAAAGGCATGGATGACTTCCAATATTTTTCAGCAATATGTAAGTCAGTGGAACAACGAGTTACGGAGGAAAAATAGAAACATTTTACTCCTTGTCGATAACTGTCCTGCGCACCCACATATGCAGGAGTTATCCAATGTAAAACTGGTGTTTTTGCATACAAATGCGACTTCTATTTTGCAGCCAATGGACATGGGGATAATTAAAAGTTTTAAAGGCCATTTCAAGCGATTTTTTGTTCTACAGTTGATTGAAAGGAGGGAAAGAGGTTTAGATGGCAACGTCTCTGTATTGGATGCAATTCATTTGATGACAGATGCATGGGACAATGTTTCACCTACAACGATCATAAACTGTTTTCGGAAGTCTGGTTTAATATCGGGAGAATTTTCGATTGATAACCATAACGTTGATGAAGATGATCTACCTCTGTCAGAATGGCTTAAAGAAAATGGAATTGCGAATTTTGACCATGTAAATGACATTGACAATTTTGTTCATGTTGATGATGATTTGATTACCAGTGGAATTCCTACGGAGAGTGAAATAATAGAGACAGTACAAAACACAGCAGACAGTGATGAAGACATTGTTGAATGTGTCGAAGACACAATCCCGACGAAAGCCGTGCCAACTTACTCTCAAGCTCAGGATGCTGTGGAAACATTAAATGATTTTTTTGAAAACATTGACATTTCCGATGGTGTTTTTAGTGCAATAAGTGTAATAAGAGGAAACTTAAGAGACTTCAAAGTGAAATCTATGAAACAGGCTACCATTCAAAGTTATTTTTCTAAAAAGGGGAGTGATTAAGGATGCAGCTGTAAGTAAATTTTATATGTACAAATGTTTATTTTAAATTTTCTAGTTTATTCTCATTTTTATGTTTTTCCATAAATTTACTAAATAAACTTTCTGTTTATATATTCACTTTTACTTCTTATGTCTTATTTCACCATACACATGCATGCTTTTGCCTTCACGGATATTAAGTTTAACGGCTATAACGAGCAAAACTAGACGGTCCCGTGGCGCTCGTTATATCCGAGTTTGACTGTATGTTATATCCTCCTCTGTAAGAGTCGTCGATATATAATGACTAGTAGTTGGTGCTCGCATACTGCAAGCATTTCATCTCAACATAAAAAAACATTCATTATTCATATTTCATCATTACACATATTTTTAATTCTAAATATTTCACCTCCGCAGCGATTTTCGTTTTTCCCACATGTAAAAATAATAGTTTAAACAATCCCCAAATGTTGCAATTTTAAAAATTTTACACATTCTTCATTATGGGGTACCGATGCTACACATTTTAGCCAAATTTTAAAGTTGTAGCACTCCGAGAAGTAAAATAATATTTTTGTAATTGTTTAAATTTAAATAATTTTTAACGGCCGCCGCAACTCAGATATGGTAAAATTGAAATGTTTATTTGCACAAATTCACTACTCTGTAAATAATTTGAAAATTTTAGCTTCCTAGCTCATCCCATAGTACCTAAACAGCTATCTATTTGTTTAAACTTTAAGAATTTTTAACTGCCAAACAAATTAAAATATCAAAATTTGTATAATCCCTATTTCGTTTTTTTAAGAATTCTACTTATAAAAAAATTTCAACTCTGTAGCACATGCGGAAATACATAAACCATGAAAATTTGTTTAAACAATTGCGAATTTTTAGCGGCCGCATTGTTGCATTTTTTCTGGATTTTCGTTTTTTCTAGTTGGTTTTGCAGAAAATCCTACCTATGAAAAAAATTTCGAATCTCCAGCTTATATGGAAGTGCCTAAACATTAGTATCCTCCTATATGTTATATCCTCTGTAAGAGTCGTCGATATATAATGACTAGTAGTTGGTGCTTGCCTACTGCAAGCATTTTATATCACCTTGAAGATACATTCATTTTTCAGACAGACATTTCATCATTACAAATGTTCTTTTAATTCTAAATATTTAACCTCCGCAGCGATTTTCGTTTTTCCCACATGTAAAAATAATAGTTTAAAACAATCCCCAAATGTCGCAATTTTAAAAATTTTACACTTTCTTTATTATAAGGTTCTAATGCTACACATTTTAGCCAAATTTTAAAGTTGTAGCACTTCTAGAAATAAAATAATATTTTTCTAATTGTTTAAATTTAAATAATTTTTAACGGCCGCCGCAATACATATATGGTAAAATTGAAATGTTTATTTGTGCAAATTTACAATACTGTAAATAATTTGAAAATTTCAGCTTTCTAGCTCATCCCATAGTACCTAAACAGCTATCTATTTGTTTAAACTTTAAGAATTTTTAACTGCCAAACAAATTACAATATCAAAATTTGTATAATCCCTATTTCGTTTTTTTAAGAATTCTACTTATAAAAAAATTTCAACTCCGTGGCACATTCGGAAATATATAAACCTCGAAAATTTGTTTAAACAATTGCGAATTTTTAGCGGCCGCATTGTTGCATTTTTTCAAGATTTTCGTATTTTCTAGTTGGTTTTGCACAAAATCCTACCTAAGAAAAAAATTTCGAATCTCCAGATTAACTGGAAATGCCTAAAAATTATTATCCTCCTGTTATATGTTATATATACAGTCAAAGTCGTTTATAACGAGCACGGTTGTAACGAGGTCACGGCTATAGTGAGCAAATGCTACCTCCAAGATAAGTTTACGAGTATTTACATACAAATATTTCACGTATATAACGAGCACGCTTCACGGATATATCGAGCAAACTTCGACCACGTCTCACTGTCTCAAACGCGGTGGCGGTCAGCCCCTTCAATAAACTTCAATAGTGACCCAAGATATGTAACCTTGTGTTCTCGAGTCCAGCCTCTACACCCTATCCCTCGGGGAGGTTAAAGACCGCGGCTTTGTTGTTAAAAAAAATAATCCCTTCGTCCAAACCAAGAATTCCCAACTTGCAGGTACAGTGGCACCCGCGGAGGTCCTTTGTCCTCTCCTCCCAACCCATAGCTCTTTTACAGCCAGGAGGTTGTGTTTGGAAGGGGGGTATGGGGCTAAGGGCATGTAGAATGGCGCCCGCCCCCGTCGCTCAGCCGAATGCACCCAACACCCTTTCCCACGTAAAGATGGGAAATCCCAGATTTAATCCGTCTCCTCATTAACTCTTCCTGGAATTGGTATGCTCGCAGTTTGCAAAGAAAGTTCGTAGCGTTGATCACAAAAAAGGAAGTGTCTGTCTATTCGCGAAAAGGTTGATATTATTCGAGAGTTAGAACGTGGTGAAAAAAATGTTGAAGTGTGCAAAAAATTTAATTTATCGTCGTCTACGGTTTCAAACTTATGGAAAAACAAAGAAGCGATTTTATCTGCACTAGAGAACAACCTAACAACGAACAAGAAAATGAGGAAGTGTGACTTGGGTACTGTTGATCAAGCACTGCTGGAGTGGTTTAAGACGCAGAGAAATGCTGGTTTCCCCATCAACGGCCCCATTTTAAAGGTACAGGCAGATAAATTTGCAAAACAGTTAGGACATGAAAACTTCACATGCAATAATGGGTGGCTCGATCGTTTTAAAAATCCGCATAACATTGTTTATGCGAAAGTCAGTGGAGAGGCCCTGTCAGCAGATTCAAAAACGGCAAGTGAATGGGTGAAAAGTGTTTGGGAGGAGTGTCGAAAAGGTTACAGAGAAGAAGACATCTACAATGCCGACGAAACTGGACTGTTTTACAACATGATGCCTGATGCAACGTTTAAATTCAAAGGTGACAAATGTGTTGGTGGCAAAAGACCTAAGAATCGTTTAACAGTTTTAATGTGCGCAAACATGAATGGGAGTGACAAAAAAAACTTTTTGTTATTGGTAAGTCACAAAAGCCGCGTTGCTTCAATAATGTAAAGAAGCTTCCCGTTGAATATGCAGCTAATAAAAAGGCATGGATGACTTCCAATATTTTTCAGCAATATGTAAGTCAGTGGAACAACGAGTTACGGAGGAAAAATAGAAACATTTTACTCCTTGTCGATAACTGTCCTGCGCACCCACATATGCAGGAGTTATCCAATGTAAAACTGGTGTTTTTGCATACAAATGCGACTTCTATTTTGCAGCCAATGGACATGGGGATAATTAAAAGTTTTAAAGGCCATTTCAAGCGATTTTTTGTTCTACAGTTGATTGAAAGGAGGGAAAGAGGTTTAGATGGCAACGTCTCTGTATTGGATGCAATTCATTTGATGACAGATGCATGGGACAATGTTTCACCTACAACGATCATAAACTGTTTTCGGAAGTCTGGTTTAATATCGGGAGAATTTTCGATTGATAACCATAACGTTGATGAAGATGATCTACCTCTGTCAGAATGGCTTAAAGAAAATGGAATTGCGAATTTTGACCATGTAAATGACATTGACAATTTTGTTCATGTTGATGATGATTTGATTACCAGTGGAATTCCTACGGAGAGTGAAATAATAGAGACAGTACAAAACACAGCAGACAGTGATGAAGACATTGTTGAATGTGTCGAAGACACAATCCCGACGAAAGCCGTGCCAACTTACTCTCAAGCTCAGGATGCTGTGGAAACATTAAATGATTTTTTTGAAAACATTGACATTTCCGATGGTGTTTTTAGTGCAATAAGTGTAATAAGAGGAAACTTAAGAGACTTCAAAGTGAAATCTATGAAACAGGCTACCATTCAAAGTTATTTTTCTAAAAAGGGGAGTGATTAAGGATGCAGCTGTAAGTAAATTTTATATGTACAAATGTTTATTTTAAATTTTCTAGTTTATTCTCATTTTTATGTTTTTCCATAAATTTACTAAATAAACTTTCTGTTTATATATTCACTTTTACTTCTTATGTCTTATTTCACCATACACATGCATGCTTTTGCCTTCACGGATATTAAGTTTAACGGCTATAACGAGCAAAACTAGACGGTCCCGTGGCGCTCGTTATATCCGAGTTTGACTGTATGTTATATCCTCCTCTGTAAGAGTCGTCGATATATAATGACTAGTAGTTGGTGCTCGCATACTGCAAGCATTTCATCTCAACATAAAAAAACATTCATTATTCATATTTCATCATTACACATATTTTTAATTCTAAATATTTCACCTCCGCAGCGATTTTCGTTTTTCCCACATGTAAAAATAATAGTTTAAACAATCCCCAAATGTTGCAATTTTAAAAATTTTACACATTCTTCATTATGGGGTACCGATGCTACACATTTTAGCCAAATTTTAAAGTTGTAGCACTCCGAGAAGTAAAATAATATTTTTGTAATTGTTTAAATTTAAATAATTTTTAACGGCCGCCGCAACTCAGATATGGTAAAATTGAAATGTTTATTTGCACAAATTCACTACTCTGTAAATAATTTGAAAATTTTAGCTTCCTAGCTCATCCCATAGTACCTAAACAGCTATCTATTTGTTTAAACTTTAAGAATTTTTAACTGCCAAACAAATTAAAATATCAAAATTTGTATAATCCCTATTTCGTTTTTTTAAGAATTCTACTTATAAAAAAATTTCAACTCTGTAGCACATGCGGAAATACATAAACCATGAAAATTTGTTTAAACAATTGCGAATTTTTAGCAGCCGCATTGTTGCATTTTTTCTGGATTTTCGTTTTTTCTAGTTGGTTTTGCAGAAAATCCTACCTATGAAAAAAATTTCGAATCTCCAGCTTATATGGAAGTGCCTAAACATTAGTATCCTCCTATATGTTATATCCTCTGTAAGAGTCGTCGATATATAATGACTAGTAGTTGGTGCTTGCCTACTGCAAGCATTTTATATCACCTTGAAGATACATTCATTTTTCAGACAGACATTTCATCATTACAAATGTTCTTTTAATTCTAAATATTTAACCTCCGCAGCGATTTTCGTTTTTCCCACATGTAAAAATAATAGTTTAAAACAATCCCCAAATGTCGCAATTTTAAAATTTTACACTTTCTTTATTATAAGGTTCTAATGCTACACATTTTAGCCAAATTTTAAAGTTGTAGCACTTCTAGAAATAAAATAATATTTTTCTAATTGTTTAAATTTAATAATTTTTAACGGCCGCCGCAATACATATATGGTAAAATTGAAATGTTTATTTGTGCAAATTTACAATACTGTAAATAATTTGAAAATTTCAGCTTTCTAGCTCATCCCATAGTACCTAAACAGCTATCTATTTGTTTAAACTTTAAGAATTTTTAACTGCCAAACAAATTACAATATCAAAATTTGTATAATCCCTATTTCGTTTTTTTAAGAATTCTACTTATAAAAAAATTTCAACTCTGTAGCACATGCGGAAATACATAAACCATGAAAATTTGTTTAAACAATTGCGAATTTTTAGCGGCCGCATTGTTGCATTTTTTCTGGATTTTCGTTTTTTCTAGTTGGTTTTGCAGAAAATCCTACCTATGAAAAAAATTTCGAATCTCCAGCTTATATGGAAGTGCCTAAACATTAGTATCCTCCTATATGTTATACCCTCTGTAAGAGTCGTCGATATATAATGACTAGTAGTTGGTGCTTGCCTACTGCAAGCATTTTATATCACCTTGAAGATACATTCATTTTTCAGACAGACATTTCATCATTACAAATGTTCTTTTAATTCTAAATATTTAACCTCCGCAGCGATTTTCGTTTTTCCCACATGTAAAAATAATAGTTTAAAACAATCCCCAAATGTCGCAATTTTAAAAATTTTACACTTTCTTTATTATAAGGTTCTAATGCTACACATTTTAGCCAAATTTTAAAGTTGTAGCACTTCTAGAAATAAAATAATATTTTTCTAATTGTTTAAATTTAAATAATTTTTAACGGCCGCCGCAATACATATATGGTAAAATTGAAATGTTTATTTGTGCAAATTTACAATACTTTAAATAATTTGAAAATTTCAGCTTTCTAGCTCATCCCATAGTACCTAAACAGCTATCTATTTGTTTAAACTTTAAGAATTTTTAACTGCCAAACAAATTACAATATCAAAATTTGTATAATCCCTATTTCGTTTTTTTAAGAATTCTACTTATAAAAAAATTTCAACTCCGTGGCACATTCGGAAATATATAAACCTTGAAAATTTGTTTAAACAATTGCGAATTTTTAGCGGCCGCATTGTTGCATTTTTTCAAGATTTTCGTATTTTCTAGTTGGTTTTGCACAAAATCCTACCTAAGAAAAAAATTTCGAATCTCCAGATTAACTGGAAATGCCTAAAAATTATTATCCTCCTGTTATATGTTATATATACAGTCAAAGTCGTTTATAACGAGCACGGTTGTAACGAGGTCACGGCTATAGTGAGCAAATGCTACCTCCAAGATAAGTTTACGAGTATTTACATACAAATATTTCACGTATATAACGAGCACGCTTCACGGATATATCGAGCAAACTTCGACCACGTCTCACTGTCTCAAACGCGGTGGCGGTCAGCCCCTTCAATAAACTTCAATAGTGACCCAAGATATGTAACCTTGTGTTCTCGAGTCCAGCCTCTACACCCTATCCCTCGGGGAGGTTAAAGACCGCGGCTTTGTTGTTAAAAAAAATAATCCCTTCGTCCAAACCAAGAATTCCCAACTTGCAGGTACAGTGGCACCCGCGGAGTTCCTTTGTCCTCTCCTCCCAACCCATAGCTCTTTTACAGCCAGGAGGTTGTGTTTGGAAGGGGGGTATGGGGCTAAGGGCATGTAGAATGGCGCCCGCCCCCGTCGCTCAGCCGAATGCACCCAACACCCTTTCCCACGTAAAGATGGGAAATCCCAGATTTAATCCGTCTCCTCATTAACTCTTCCTGGAATTGGTATGCTCGCAGTTTGCAAAGAAAGTTCGTAGCGTTGATCACAAAAATCAGTTGAGATTTTGCCCTTGAACGAGTAACATGTCCGTACATAAAAGGAAGTGTCTGTCTATTCGCGAAAAGGTTGATATTATTCGAGAGTTAGAACGTGGTGAAAAAATGTTGAAGTGTGCAAAAAATTTAATTTATCGTCGTCTACGGTTTCAAACTTATGGAAAAACAAAGAAGCGATTTTATCTGCACTAGAGAACAACCTAACAACGAACAAGAAAATGAGGAAGTGTGACTTGGGTACTGTTGATCAAGCACTGCTGGAGTGGTTTAAGACGCAGAGAAATGCTGGTTTCCCCATCAACGGCCCCATTTTAAAGGTACAGGCAGATAAATTTGCAAAACAGTTAGG
Organism: Tanypteryx hageni; assembly: GCA_028673005.1. Lineage (NCBI taxonomy): Eukaryota > Metazoa > Arthropoda > Insecta > Odonata > Petaluridae > Tanypteryx > Tanypteryx hageni. The sequence continues at coordinate 270,412,368 of CM054112.1, forward strand.
ACATGAAAACTTCACATGCAATAATGGGTGGCTCGATCGTTTTAAAAATCGGCATAACATTGTTTATGCGAAAGTCAGTGGAGAGGCCCTGTCAGCAGATTCAAAAACGGCAAGTGAATGGGTGAAAAGTGTTTGGGAGGAGTGTCGAAAAGGTTACAGAGAAGAAGACATCTACAATGCCGACGAAACTGGACTGTTTTACAACATGATGCCTGATGCAACGTTTAAATTCAAAGGTGACAAATGTGTTGGTGGCAAAAGACCTAAGAATCGTTTAACAGTTTTAATGTGCGCAAACATGAATGGGAGTGACAAAAAAAACTTTTTGTTATTGGTAAGTCACAAAAGCCGCGTTGCTTCAATAATGTAAAGAAGCTTCCCGTTGAATATGCAGCTAATAAAAAGGCATGGATGACTTCCAATATTTTTCAGCAATATGTAAGTCAGTGGAACAACGAGTTACGGAGGAAAAATAGAAACATTTTACTCCTTGTCGATAACTGTCCTGCGCACCCACATATGCAGGAGTTATCCAATGTAAAACTGGTGTTTTTGCATACAAATGCGACTTCTATTTTGCAGCCAATGGACATGGGGATAATTAAAAGTTTTAAAGGCCATTTCAAGCGATTTTTTGTTCTACAGTTGATTGAAAGGAGGGAAAGAGGTTTAGATGGCAACGTCTCTGTATTGGATGCAATTCATTTGATGACAGATGCATGGGACAATGTTTCACCTACAACGATCATAAACTGTTTTCGGAAGTCTGGTTTAATATCGGGAGAATTTTCGATTGATAACCATAACGTTGATGAAGATGATCTACCTCTGTCAGAATGGCTTAAAGAAAATGGAATTGCGAATTTTGACCATGTAAATGACATTGACAATTTTGTTCATGTTGATGATGATTTGATTACCAGTGGAATTCCTACGGAGAGTGAAATAATAGAGACAGTACAAAACACAGCAGACAGTGATGAAGACATTGTTGAATGTGTCGAAGACACAATCCCGACGAAAGCCGTGCCAACTTACTCTCAAGCTCAGGATGCTGTGGAAACATTAAATGATTTTTTTGAAAACATTGACATTTCCGATGGTGTTTTTAGTGCAATAAGTGTAATAAGAGGAAACTTAAGAGACTTCAAAGTGAAATCTATGAAACAGGCTACCATTCAAAGTTATTTTTCTAAAAAGGGGAGTGATTAAGGATGCAGCTGTAAGTAAATTTTATATGTACAAATGTTTATTTTAAATTTTCTAGTTTATTCTCATTTTTATGTTTTTCCATAAATTTACTAAATAAACTTTCTGTTTATATATTCACTTTTACTTCTTATGTCTTATTTCACCATACACATGCATGCTTTTGCCTTCACGGATATTAAGTTTAACGGCTATAACGAGCAAAACTAGACGGTCCCGTGGCGCTCGTTATATCCGAGTTTGACTGTATGTTATATCCTCCTCTGTAAGAGTCGTCGATATATAATGACTAGTAGTTGGTGCTCGCATACTGCAAGCATTTCATCTCAACATAAAAAAACATTCATTATTCATATTTCATCATTACACATATTTTTAATTCTAAATATTTCACCTCCGCAACGATTTTCGTTTTTCCCACATGTAAAAATAATAGTTTAAACAATCCCCAAATGTTGCAATTTTAAAAATTTTACACATTCTTCATTATGGGGTACCGATGCTACACATTTTAGCCAAATTTTAAAGTTGTAGCACTCCGAGAAGTAAAATAATATTTTTGTAATTGTTTAAATTTAAATAATTTTTAACGGCCGCCGCAACTCAGATATGGTAAAATTGAAATGTTTATTTGCACAAATTCACTACTCTGTAAATAATTTGAAAACTTTAGCTTCCTAGCTCATCCCATAGTACCTAAACAGCTGTCTATTTGTTTAAAATTTAAGAATTTTTAACTGCCAAACAAATTACAATATCAAAATTTGTATAATCCCTATTTCGTTTTTTTAAGAATTCTACTTATAAAAAAATTTCAACTCTGTAGCACATGCGGAAATACATAAACCATGAAAATTTGTTTAAACAATTGCGAATTTTTAGCGGCCGCATTGTTGCATTTTTTCTGGATTTTCGTTTTTTCTAGTTGGTTTTGCAGAAAATCCTACCTATGAAAAAAATTTCGAATCTCCAGCTTATATGGAAGTGCCTAAAAATTTGTATCCTCCTGTTATATGTTAAATCCTCCTCTGTAAGAGTCGTCGATATATAATGACTAGTAGTTGGTGCTCGCATACTGCAAGCATTTCATCTCAACATAAAAAAACATTCATTATTCATATTTCATCATTACACATATATTTTTAATTCTAAATATTTCATCTCCGCAGCGATTTTCGTTTATCCCATATGTAAAAATTATAGTTTAAAACAATCCCCAAATTTTGCAATTTTAAATATTTTACACTATCTTCAATATAGGGTATTAATGCTACACATTTTTGAAGTTGTAGCACTTCTAGAAGTAAAATAATATTTTTGTAATTGTTTAAATTTAAATAATTTTTAACGGCCGCCGCAACTCAGATATGGTAAAATTGAAATGTTTATTTGCACAAATTCACTCCTCTGTAAATAATTTGAAAATTATAGCTTCCTAGCTCATCCCATAGTACCTAAACAGCTATCTATTTGTTTAAACTTTAAGAATTTTTAACTGCCAAACAAATTAAAATATCAAAATTTGTATAATCCCTATTTCGTTTTTTTAAGAATTCTACTTATAAAAAAATTTCAACTCTGTAGCACATGCGGAAATACATAAACCATGAAAATTTGTTTAAACAATTGCGAATTTTTAGCGGCCGCATTGTTGCATTTTTTCTGGATTTTCGTTTTTTCTAGTTGGTTTTGCAGAAAATCCTACCTATGAAAAAAATTTCGAATCTCCAGCTTATATGGAAGTGCCTAAACATTAGTATCCTCCTATATGTTATATCCTCTGTAAGAGTCGTCGATATATAATGACTAGTAGTTGGTGCTTGCCTACTGCAAGCATTTTATATCACCTTGAAGATACATTCATTTTTCAGACAGACATTTCATCATTACAAATGTTCTTTTAATTCTAAATATTTAACCTCCGCAGCGATTTTCGTTTTTCCCACATGTAAAAATAATAGTTTAAAACAATCCCCAAATGTCGCAATTTTAAAATTTTACACTTTCTTTATTATAAGGTTCTAATGCTACACATTTTAGCCAAATTTTAAAGTTGTAGCACTTCTAGAAATAAAATAATATTTTTCTAATTGTTTAAATTTAATAATTTTTAACGGCCGCCGCAATACATATATGGTAAAATTGAAATGTTTATTTGTGCAAATTTACAATACTGTAAATAATTTGAAAATTTCAGCTTTCTAGCTCATCCCATAGTACCTAAACAGCTATCTATTTGTTTAAACTTTAAGAATTTTTAACTGCCAAACAAATTACAATATCAAAATTTGTATAATCCCTATTTCGTTTTTTTAAGAATTCTACTTATAAAAAAATTTCAACTCTGTAGCACATGCGGAAATACATAAACCATGAAAATTTGTTTAAACAATTGCGAATTTTTAGCGGCCGCATTGTTGCATTTTTTCTGGATTTTCGTTTTTTCTAGTTGGTTTTGCAGAAAATCCTACCTATGAAAAAAATTTCGAATCTCCAGCTTATATGGAAGTGCCTAAACATTAGTATCCTCCTATATGTTATACCCTCTGTAAGAGTCGTCGATATATAATGACTAGTAGTTGGTGCTTGCCTACTGCAAGCATTTTATATCACCTTGAAGATACATTCATTTTTCAGACAGACATTTCATCATTACAAATGTTCTTTTAATTCTAAATATTTAACCTCCGCAGCGATTTTCGTTTTTCCCACATGTAAAAATAATAGTTTAAAACAATCCCCAAATGTCGCAATTTTAAAAATTTTACACTTTCTTTATTATAAGGTTCTAATGCTACACATTTTAGCCAAATTTTAAAGTTGTAGCACTTTTAGAAATAAAATAATATTTTTCTAATTGTTTAAATTTAAATAATTTTTAACGGCCGCCGCAATACATATATGGTAAAATTGAAATGTTTATTTGTGCAAATTTACAATACTGTAAATAATTTGAAAATTTCAGCTTTCTAGCTCATCCCATAGTACCTAAACAGCTATCTATTTGTTTAAACTTTAAGAATTTTTAACTGCCAAACAAATTACAATATCAAAATTTGTATAATCCCTATTTCGTTTTTTTAAGAATTCTACTTATAAAAAAATTTCAACTCCGTGGCACATTCGGAAATATATAAACCTCGAAAATTTGTTTAAACAATTGCGAAATTTTAGCGGCCGCATTGTTGCATTTTTTCAAGATTTTCGTATTTTCTAGTTGGTTTTGCACAAAATCCTACCTAAGAAAAAAATTTCGAATCTCCAGATTAACTGGAAATGCCTAAAAATTAGTATCCTCCTGTTATATGTTATATATACAGTCAAAGTCGTTTATAACGAGCACGGTTGTAACGAGGTCACGGCTATAGTGAGCAAATGCTACCTCCAAGATAAGTTTACGAGTATTTACATACAAATATTTCACGTATATAACGAGCACGCTTCACGGATATATCGAGCAAACTTCGACCACGTCTCACTGTCTCAAACGCGGTGGCGGTCAGCCCCTTCAATAAACTTCAATAGTGACCCAAGATATGTTACCTTGTGTTCTCGAGTCTAGCCTCTACACCCTATCCCTCGGGGAGGTTAAAGACCGCGGCTTTGTTGTTAAAAAAAATAATCCCTTCGTCCAAACCAAGAATTCCCAACTTGCAGGTACAGTGGCACCCGCGGAGGTCCTTTGTCCTCTCCTCCCAACCCATAGCTCTTTTACAGCCAGGAGGTTGTGTTTGGAAGGGGGGTATGGGGCTAAGGGCATGTAGAATGGCGCCCGCCCCCGTCGCTCAGCCGAATGCACCCAACACCCTTTCCCACGTAAAGATGGGAAATCCCAGATTTAATCCGTCTCCTCATTAACTCTTCCTGGAATTGGTATGCTCGCAGTTTGCAAAGAAAGTTCGTAGCGTTGATCACAAAAATCAGTTGAGATTTTGCCCTTGAACGAGTAACATGTCCGTACATAAAAGGAAGTGTCTGTCTATTCGCGAAAAGGTTGATATTATTCGAGAGTTAGAACGTGGTGAAAAAAATGTTGAAGTGTGCAAAAAATTTAATTTATCGTCGTCTACGGTTTCAAACTTATGGAAAAACAAAGAAGCGATTTTATCTGCACTAGAGAACAACCTAACAACGAACAAGAAAATGAGGAAGTGTGACTTGGGTACTGTTGATCAAGCACTGCTGGAGTGGTTTAAGACGCAGAGAAATGCTGGTTTCCCCATTTTAAAGGTACAGGAAGATAAATTTGCAAAACAGTTAGGACATGAAAACTTCACATGCAATAATGGATGGCTCGATCGTTTTAAAAATCGGCATAACATTGTTTATGCGAAAGTCAGTGGAGAGGCCCTGTCAGCAGATTCAAAAACGGCAAGTGAATGGGTGAAAAGTGTTTGGGAGGAGTGTCGAAAAGGTTACAGAGAAGAAGACATCTACAATGCCGACGAAACTGGACTGTTTTACAACATGATGCCTGATGCAACTTTTAAATTCAAAGGTGACAAATGTGTTGGTGGCAAAAGACCTAAGAATCGTTTAACAGTTTTAATGTGCGCAAACATGAATGGGAGTGACAAAAAAAACTTTTTGTTATTGGTAAGTCACAAAAGCCGCGTTGCTTCAATAATGTAAAGAAGCTTCCCGTTGAATATGCAGCTAATAAAAAGGCATGGATGACTTCCAATATTTTTCAGCAATATGTAAGTCAGTGGAACAACGAGTTACGGAGGAAAAATAGAAACATTTTACTCCTTGTCGATAACTGTCCTGCGCACCCACATATGCAGGAGTTATCCAATGTAAAACTGGTGTTTTTGCATACAAATGCGACTTCTATTTTGCAGCCAATGGACATGGGGATAATTAAAAGTTTTAAAGGCCATTTCAAGCGATTTTTTGTTCTACAGTTGATTGAAAGGAGGGAAAGAGGTTTAGATGGCAACGTCTCTGTATTGGATGCAATTCATTTGATGACAGATGCATGGGACAATGTTTCACCTACAACGATCATAAACTGTTTTCGGAAGTCTGGTTTAATATCGGGAGAATTTTCGATTGATAACCATAACGTTGATGAAGATGATCTACCTCTGTCAGAATGGCTTAAAGAAAATGGAATTGCGAATTTTGACCATGTAAATGACATTGACAATTTTGTTCATGTTGATGATGATTTGATTACCAGTGGAATTCCTACGGAGAGTGAAATAATAGAGACAGTACAAAACACAGCAGACAGTGATGAAGACATTGTTGAATGTGTCGAAGACACAATCCCGACGAAAGCCGTGCCAACTTACTCTCAAGCTCAGGATGCTGTGGAAACATTAAATGATTTTTTTGAAAACATTGACATTTCCGATGGTGTTTTTAGTGCAATAAGTGTAATAAGAGGAAACTTAAGAGACTTCAAAGTGAAATCTATGAAACAGGCTACCATTCAAAGTTATTTTTCTAAAAAGGGGAGTGATTAAGGATGCAGCTGTAAGTAAATTTTATATGTACAAATGTTTATTTTAAATTTTCTAGTTTATTCTCATTTTTATGTTTTTCCATTAATTTACTAAATAAACTTTCTGTTTATATATTCACTTTTACTTCTTATGTCTTATTTCACCATACACATGCATGCTTTTGCCTTCACGGATATTAAGTTTAACGGCTATAACGAGCAAAACTAGACGGTCCCGTGGCGCTCGTTATATCCGAGTTTGACTGTATGTTATATCCTCCTCTGTAAGAGTCGTCGATATATAATGACTAGTAGTTGGTGCTCGCATACTGCAAGCATTTCATCTCAACATAAAAAAACATTCATTATTCATATTTCATCATTACACATATTTTTAATTCTAAATATTTCACCTCCGCAGCGATTTTCGTTTTTCCCACATGTAAAAATAATAGTTTAAACAATCCCCAAATGTTGCAATTTTAAAAATTTTACACATTCTTCATTATGGGGTACCGATGCTACACATTTTAGCCAAATTTTAAAGTTGTAGCACTCCGAGAAGTAAAATAATATTTTTGTAATTGTTTAAATTTAAATAATTTTTAACGGCCGCCGCAACTCAGATATGGTAAAATTGAAATGTTTATTTGCACAAATTCACTCCTCTGTAAATAATTTGAAAATTTTAGCTTCCTAGCTCATCCCATAGTACCTAAACAGCTATCTATTTGTTTAAACTTTAAGAATTTTTAACTGCCAAACAAATTAAAATATCAAAATTTGTAATATCCCTATTTCGTTTTTTTAAGAATTCTACTTATAAAAAAATTTCAACTCTGTAGCACATGCGGAAATACATAAACCATGAAAATTTGTTTAAACAATTGCGAATTTTTAGCGGCCGCATTGTTGCATTTTTTCTGGATTTTCGTTTTTTCTAGTTGGTTTTGCAGAAAATCCTACCTATGAAAAAAATTTCGAATCTCCAGCTTATATGGAAGTGCCTAAACATTAGTATCCTCCTATATGTTATATCCTCTGTAAGAGTCGTCGATATATAATGACTAGTAGTTGGTGCTTGCCTACTGCAAGCATTTTATATCACCTTGAAGATACATTCATTTTTCAGACAGACATTTCATCATTACAAATGTTCTTTTAATTCTAAATATTTAACCTCCGCAGCGATTTTCGTTTTTCCCACATGTAAAAATAATAGTTTAAAACAATCCCCAAATGTCGCAATTTTAAAATTTTACACTTTCTTTATTATAAGGTTCTAATGCTACACATTTTAGCCAAATTTTAAAGTTGTAGCACTTCTAGAAATAAAATAATATTTTTCTAATTGTTTAAATTTAATAATTTTTAACGGCCGCCGCAATACATATATGGTAAAATTGAAATGTTTATTTGTGCAAATTTACAATACTGTAAATAATTTGAAAATTTCAGCTTTCTAGCTCATCCCATAGTACCTAAACAGCTATCTATTTGTTTAAACTTTAAGAATTTTTAACTGCCAAACAAATTACAATATCAAAATTTGTATAATCCCTATTTCGTTTTTTTAAGAATTCTACTTATAAAAAAATTTCAACTCTGTAGCACATGCGGAAATACATAAACCATGAAAATTTGTTTAAACAATTGCGAATTTTTAGCGGCCGCATTGTTGCATTTTTTCTGGATTTTCGTTTTTTCTAGTTGGTTTTGCAGAAAATCCTACCTATGAAAAAAATTTCGAATCTCCAGCTTATATGGAAGTGCCTAAACATTAGTATCCTCCTATATGTTATACCCTCTGTAAGAGTCGTCGATATATAATGACTGGTAGTTGGTGCTTGCCTACTGCAAGCATTTTATATCACCTTGAAGATACATTCATTTTTCAAACAGACATTTCATCATTACAAATGTTCTTTTAATTCTAAATATTTAACCTCCGCAGCGATTTTCGTTTTTCCCACATGTAAAAATAATAGTTTAAAACAATCCCCAAATGTCGCAATTTTAAAAATTTTACACTTTCTTTATTATAAGGTTCTAATGCTACACATTTTAGCCAAATTTTAAAGTTGTAGCACTTCTAGAAATAAAATAATATTTTTCTAATTGTTTAAATTTAAATAATTTTTAACGGCCGCCGCAATACATATATGGTAAAGTTGAAATGTTTATTTGTGCAAATTTACAATACTTTAAATAATTTGAAATTTTCAGCTTTCTAGCTCATCCCATAGTACCTAAACAGCTATCTATTTGTTTAAACTTTAAGAATTTTTAACTGCCAAACAAATTACAATATCAAAATTTGTATAATCCCTATTTCGTTTTTTTAAGAATTCTACTTATAAAAAAATTTCAACTCCGTGGCACATTCGGAAATATATAAACCTTGAAAATTTGTTTAAACAATTGCGAATTTTTAGCGGCCGCATTGTTGCATTTTTTCAAGATTTTCGTATTTTCTAGTTGGTTTTGCACAAAATCCTACCTAAGAAAAAAATTTCGAATCTCCAGATTAACTGGAAATGCCTAAAAATTATTATCCTCCTGTTATATGTTATATATACAGTCAAAGTCGTTTATAACGAGCACGGTTGTAACGAGGTCACGGCTATAGTGAGCAAATGCTACCTCCAAGATAAGTTTACGAGTATTTACATACAAATATTTCACGTATATAACGAGCACGCTTCACGGATATATCGAGCAAACTTCGACCACGTCTCACTGTCTCAAACGCGGTGGCGGTCAGCCCCTTCAATAAACTTCAATAGTGACCCAAGATATGTTACCTTGTGTTCTCGAGTCTAGCCTCTACACCCTATCCCTCGGGGAGGTTAAAGACCGCGGCTTTGTTGTTAAAAAAAATAATCCCTTCGTCCAAACCAAGAATTCCCAACTTGCAGGTACAGTGGCACCCGCGGAGGTCCTTTGTCCTCTCCTCCCAACCCATAGCTCTTTTACAGCCAGGAGGTTGTGTTTGGAAGGGGGGTATGGGGCTAAGGGCATGTAGAATGGCGCCCGCCCCCGTCGCTCAGCCGAATGCACCCAACACCCTTTCCCACGTAAAGATGGGAAATCCCAGATTTAATCCGTCTCCTCATTAACTCTTCCTGGAATTGGTATGCTCGCAGTTTGCAAAGAAAGTTCGTAGCGTTGATCACAAAAATCAGTTGAGATTTTGCCCTTGAACGAGTAACATGTCCGTACATAAAAGGAAGTGTCTGTCTATTCGCGAAAAGGTTGATATTATTCGAGAGTTAGAACGTGGTGAAAAAAATGTTGAAGTGTGCAAAAAATTTAATTTATCGTCGTCTACGGTTTCAAACTTATGGAAAAATAAAGAAGCGATTTTATCTGCACTAGAGAACAACCTAACAACGAACAAGAAAATGAGGAAGTGTGACTTGGGTACTGTTGATCAAGCACTGCTGGAGTGGTTTAAGACGCAGAGAAATGCTGGTTTCCCCATCAACGGCCCCATTTTAAAGGTACAGGCAGATAAATTTGCAAAACAGTTAGGACATGAAAACTTCACATGCAATAATGGGTGGCTCGATCGTTTTAAAAATCGGCATAACATTGTTTATGCGAAAGTCAGTGGAGAGGCCCTGTCAGCAGATTCAAAAACGGCAAGTGAATGGGTGAAAAGTGTTTGGGAGGAGTGTCGAAAAGGTTACAGAGAAGAAGACATCTACAATGCCGACGAAACTGGACTGTTTTACAACATGATGCCTGATGCAACGTTTAAATTCAAAGGTGACAAATGTGTTGGTGGCAAAAGACCTAAGAATCGTTTAACAGTTTTAATGTGCGCAAACATGAATGGGAGTGACAAAAAAAACTTTTTGTTATTGGTAAGTCACAAAAGCCGCGTTGCTTCAATAATGTAAAGAAGCTTCCCGTTGAATATGCAGCTAATAAAAAGGCATGGATGACTTCCAATATTTTTCAGCAATATGTAAGTCAGTGGAACAACGAGTTACGGAGGAAAAATAGAAACATTTTACTCCTTGTCGATAACTGTCCTGCGCACCCACATATGCAGGAGTTATCCAATGTAAAACTGGTGTTTTTGCATACAAATGCGACTTCTATTTTGCAGCCAATGGACATGGGGATAATTAAAAGTTTTAAAGGCCATTTCAAGCGATTTTTTGTTCTACAGTTGATTGAAAGGAGGGAAAGAGGTTTAGATGGCAACGTCTCTGTATTGGATGCAATTCATTTGATGACAGATGCATGGGACAATGTTTCACCTACAACGATCATAAACTGTTTTCGGAAGTCTGGTTTAATATCGGGAGAATTTTCGATTGATAACCATAACGTTGATGAAGATGATCTACCTCTGTCAGAATGGCTTAAAGAAAATGGAATTGCGAATTTTGACCATGTAAATGACATTGACAATTTTGTTCATGTTGATGATGATTTGATTACCAGTGGAATTCCTACGGAGAGTGAAATAATAGAGACAGTACAAAACACAGCAGACAGTGATGAAGACATTGTTGAATGTGTCGAAGACACAATCCCGACGAAAGCCGTGCCAACTTACTCTCAAGCTCAGGATGCTGTGGAAACATTAAATGATTTTTTTGAAAACATTGACATTTCCGATGGTGTTTTTAGTGCAATAAGTGTAATAAGAGGAAACTTAAGAGACTTCAAAGTGAAATCTATGAAACAGGCTACCATTCAAAGTTATTTTTCTAAAAAGGGGAGTGATTAAGGATGCAGCTGTAAGTAAATTTTATATGTACAAATGTTTATTTTAAATTTTCTAGTTTATTCTCATTTTTATGTTTTTCCATAAATTTACTAAATAAACTTTCTGTTTATATATTCACTTTTACTTCTTATGTCTTATTTCACCATACACATGCATGCTTTTGCCTTCACGGATATTAAGTTTAACGGCTATAACGAGCAAAACTAGACGGTCCCGTGGCGCTCGTTATATCCGAGTTTGACTGTATGTTATATCCTCCTCTGTAAGAGTCGTCGATATATAATGACTAGTAGTTGGTGCTCGCATACTGCAAGCATTTCATCTCAACATAAAAAAACATTCATTATTCATATTTCATCATTACACATATTTTTAATTCTAAATATTTCACCTCCGCAGCGATTTTCGTTTTTCCCACATGTAAAAATAATAGTTTAAACAATCCCCAAATGTTGCAATTTTAAAAATTTTACACATTCTTCATTATGGGGTACCGATGCTACACATTTTAGCCAAATTTTAAAGTTGTAGCACTCCGAGAAGTAAAATAATATTTTTGTAATTGTTTAAATTTAAATAATTTTTAACGGCCGCCGCAATACATATATGGTAAAATTGAAATGTTTATTTGCACAAATTCACTACTCTGTAAATAATTTGAAAACTTTAGCTTCCTAGCTCATCCCATAGTACCTAAACAGCTATCTATTTGTTTAAAATTTAAGAATTTTTAACTGCCAAACAAATTACAATATCAAAATTTGTATAATCCCTATTTCGTTTTTTTAAGAATTCTACTTATAAAAAAATTTCAACTCTGTAGCACATGCGGAAATACATAAACCATGAAAATTTGTTTAAACAATTGCGAATTTTTAGCGGCCGCATTGTTGCATTTTTTCTGGATTTTCGTTTTTTCTAGTTGGTTTTGCAGAAAATCCTACCTATGAAAAAAATTTCGAATCTCCAGCTTATATGGAAGTGCCTAAAAATTTGTATCCTCCTGTTATATGTTAAATCCTCCTCTGTAAGAGTCGTCGATATATAATGACTAGTAGTTGGTGCTCGCATACTGCAAGCATTTCATCTCAACATAAAAAAACATTCATTATTCATATTTCATCATTACACATATATTTTTAATTCTAAATATTTCATCTCCGCAGCGATTTTCGTTTTTCCCACATGTAAAAATTATAGTTTAAAACAATCCCCAAATTTTGCAATTTTAAATATTTTACACTATCTTCAATATAGGGTATTAATGCTACACATTTTTGAAGTTGTAGCACTTCTAGAAGTAAAATAATATTTTTGTAATTGTTTAAATTTAAATAATTTTTAACGGCCCCCGCAACTCAGATATGGTAAAAATGAAATGTTTATTTGCACAAATTCACTACTCTGTAAATAATTTGAAAATTTTAGCTTCCTAGCTCATCCCATAGTACCTAAACAGCTATCTATTTGTTTAAACTTTAAGAATTTTTAACTGCCAAACAAATTAAAATATCAAAATTTGTAATATCCCTATTTCGTTTTTTTAAGAATTCTACTTATAAAAAAATTTCAACTCTGTAGCACATGCGGAAATACATAAACCATGAAAATTTGTTTTATACAATTGCGAATTTTTAGCGGCCGCATTGTTGCATTTTTTCAAGATTTTCGTTTTTTCTAGTTGGTTTTGCAGAAAATCCTACCTATGACAAAAATTTCGAATCTCCCGCTTATCTGGAAGTGCCTAAAAATTAGTATCCTCCTATATGTTATATCCTCTGTAAGAGTCGTCGATATATAATGACTAGTAGTTGGTGCTTGCCTACTGCAAGCATTTTATATCACCTTGAAGATACATTCATTTTTCAGACAGACATTTCATCCATACAAATGTTCTTTTAATTCTAAATATTTAACCTCCGCAGCGATTTTCGTTTTTCCCACATGTAAAAATAATAGTTTAAAACAATCCCCAAATCTCGCAATTTTAAAAATTTTATACTTTCTTTATTATAAGGTTCTAATGCTACATATTTTAGCCAAATTTTAAAGTTGTAGCACTTCTAGAAATAAAATAATATTTTTCTAATTGTTTAAATTTAAATAATTTTTAACGGCCGCCGCAATACATATATGGTAAAATTGAAATGTTTATTTGTGCAAATTTACAATGCTGTAAATAATTTGAAAATTTCAGCTTTCTAGCTCATCCCATAGTACCTAAACAGCTATCTATTTATTTAAATTTTAAGAATTTTTAACTGCCAAACAAATTACAATATCAAAATTTGTATAATCCCTATTTCATTTTTTTAAGAATTCTACTTATAAAAAAATTTCAACTCCGTGGCACATTCAGAAATATATAAACCTTGAAAATTTGTTTAAACAATTGCGAAGTTTTAGCGGCCGCATTGTTGCATTTTTTCAAGATTTTCGTATTTTCTAGTTGGTTTTGCACAAAATCCTACCTAAGAAAAAAATTTCGAATCTCCAGATTAACTGGAAATGCCTAAAAATTATTATCCTCCTGTTATATGTTATATATACAGTCAAAGTCGTTTATAACGAGCACGGTTGTAACGAGGTCACGGCTATAGTGAGCAAATGCTACCTCCAAGATAAGTTTACGAGTATTTACATACAAATATTTCACGTATATAACGAGCACGCTTCACGGATATATCGAGCAAACTTCGACCACGTCTCACTGTCTCAAACGCGGTGGCGGTCAGCCCCTTCAATAAACTTCAATAGTGACCCAAGATATGTTACCTTGTGTTCTCGAGTCTAGCCTCTACACCCTATCCCTCGGGGAGGTTAAAGACCGCGGCTTTGTTGTTAAAAAAAATAATCCCTTCGTCCAAACCAAGAATTCCCAACTTGCAGGTACAGTGGCACCCGCGGAGGTCCTTTGTCCTCTCCTCCCAACCCATAGCTCTTTTACAGCCAGGAGGTTGTGTTTGGAAGGGGGGTATGGGGCTAAGGGCATGTAGAATGGCGCCCGCCCCCGTCGCTCAGCCGAATGCACCCAACACCCTTTCCCACGTAAAGATGGGAAATCCCAGATTTAATCCGTCTCCTCATTAACTCTTCCTGGAATTGGTATGCTCGCAGTTTGCAAAGAAAGTTCGTAGCGTTGATCACAAAAATCAGTTGAGATTTTGCCCTTGAACGAGTAACATGTCCGTACATAAAAGGAAGTGTCTGTCTATTCGCGAAAAGGTTGATATTATTCGAGAGTTAGAACGTGGTGAAAAAAATGTTGAAGTGTGCAAAAAATTTAATTTATCGTCGTCTACGGTTTCAAACTTATGGAAAAACAAAGAAGCGATTTTATCTGCACTAGAGAACAACCTAACAACGAACAAGAAAATGAGGAAGTGTGACTTGGGTACTGTTGATCAAGCACTGCTGGAGTGGTTTAAGACGCAGAGAAATGCTGGTTTCCCCATCAACGGCCCCATTTTAAAGGTACAGGCAGATAAATTTGCAAAACAGTTAGGACATGAAAACTTCACATGCAATAATGGGTGGCTCGATCGTTTTAAAAATCCGCATAACATTGTTTATGCGAAAGTCAGTGGAGAGGCCCTGTCAGCAGATTCAAAAACGGCAAGTGAATGGGTGAAAAGTGTTTGGGAGGAGTGTCGAAAAGGTTACAGAGAAGAAGACATCTACAATGCCGACGAAACTGGACTGTTTTACAACATGATGCCTGATGCAACGTTTAAATTCAAAGGTGACAAATGTGTTGGTGGCAAAAGACCTAAGAATCGTTTAACAGTTTTAATGTGCGCAAACATGAATGGGAGTGACAAAAAAAACTTTTTGTTATTGGTAAGTCACAAAAGCCGCGTTGCTTCAATAATGTAAAGAAGCTTCCCGTTGAATATGCAGCTAATAAAAAGGCATGGATGACTTCCAATATTTTTCAGCAATATGTAAGTCAGTGGAACAACGAGTTACGGAGGAAAAATAGAAACATTTTACTCCTTGTCGATAACTGTCCTGCGCACCCACATATGCAGGAGTTATCCAATGTAAAACTGGTGTTTTTGCATACAAATGCGACTTCTATTTTGCAGCCAATGGACATGGGGATAATTAAAAGTTTTAAAGGCCATTTCAAGCGATTTTTTGTTCTACAGTTGATTGAAAGGAGGGAAAGAGGTTTAGATGGCAACGTCTCTGTATTGGATGCAATTCATTTGATGACAGATGCATGGGACAATGTTTCACCTACAACGATCATAAACTGTTTTCGGAAGTCTGGTTTAATATCGGGAGAATTTTCGATTGATAACCATAACGTTGATGAAGATGATCTACCTCTGTCAGAATGGCTTAAAGAAAATGGAATTGCGAATTTTGACCATGTAAATGACATTGACAATTTTGTTCATGTTGATGATGATTTGATTACCAGTGGAATTCCTACGGAGAGTGAAATAATAGAGACAGTACAAAACACAGCAGACAGTGATGAAGACATTGTTGAATGTGTCGAAGACACAATCCCGACGAAAGCCGTGCCAACTTACTCTCAAGCTCAGGATGCTGTGGAAACATTAAATGATTTTTTTGAAAACATTGACATTTCCGATGGTGTTTTTAGTGCAATAAGTGTAATAAGAGGAAACTTAAGAGACTTCAAAGTGAAATCTATGAAACAGGCTACCATTCAAAGTTATTTTTCTAAAAAGGGGAGTGATTAAGGATGCAGCTGTAAGTAAATTTTATATGTACAAATGTTTATTTTAAATTTTCTAGTTTATTCTCATTTTTATGTTTTTCCATAAATTTACTAAATAAACTTTCTGTTTATATATTCACTTTTACTTCTTATGTCTTATTTCACCATACACATGCATGCTTTTGCCTTCACGGATATTAAGTTTAACGGCTATAACGAGCAAAACTAGACGGTCCCGTGGCGCTCGTTATATCCGAGTTTGACTGTATGTTATATCCTCCTCTGTAAGAGTCGTCGATATATAATGACTAGTAGTTGGTGCTCGCATACTGCAAGCATTTCATCTCAACATAAAAAAACATTCATTATTCATATTTCATCATTACACATATTTTTAATTCTAAATATTTCACCTCCGCAGCGATTTTCGTTTTTCCCACATGTAAAAATAATAGTTTAAACAATCCCCAAATGTTGCAATTTTAAAAATTTTACACATTCTTCATTATGGGGTACCGATGCTACACATTTTAGCCAAATTTTAAAGTTGTAGCACTCCGAGAAGTAAAATAATATTTTTGTAATTGTTTAAATTTAAATAATTTTTAACGGCCGCCGCAATACATATATGGTAAAATTGAAATGTTTATTTGCACAAATTCACTACTCTGTAAATAATTTGAAAACTTTAGCTTCCTAGCTCATCCCATAGTACCTAAACAGCTATCTATTTGTTTAAAATTTAAGAATTTTTAACTGCCAAACAAATTACAATATCAAAATTTGTATAATCCCTATTTCGTTTTTTTAAGAATTCTACTTATAAAAAAATTTCAACTCTGTAGCACATGCGGAAATACATAAACCATGAAAATTTGTTTAAACAATTGCGAATTTTTAGCGGCCGCATTGTTGCATTTTTTCTGGATTTTCGTTTTTTCTAGTTGGTTTTGCAGAAAATCCTACCTATGAAAAAAATTTCGAATCTCCAGCTTATATGGAAGTGCCTAAAAATTTGTATCCTCCTGTTATATGTTAAATCCTCCTCTGTAAGAGTCGTCGATATATAATGACTAGTAGTTGGTGCTCGCATACTGCAAGCATTTCATCTCAACATAAAAAAACATTCATTATTCATATTTCATCATTACACATATATTTTTAATTCTAAATATTTCATCTCCGCAGCGATTTTCGTTTTTCCCACATGTAAAAATTATAGTTTAAAACAATCCCCAAATTTTGCAATTTTAAATATTTTACACTATCTTCAATATAGGGTATTAATGCTACACATTTTTGAAGTTGTAGCACTTCTAGAAGTAAAATAATATTTTTGTAATTGTTTAAATTTAAATAATTTTTAACGGCCGCCGCAACTCAGATATGGTAAAAATGAAATGTTTATTTGCACAAATTCACTACTCTGTAAATAATTTGAAAATTTTAGCTTCCTAGCTCATCCCATAGTACCTAAACAGCTATCTATTTGTTTAAACTTTAAGAATTTTTAACTGCCAAACAAATTAAAATATCAAAATTTGTAATATCCCTATTTCGTTTTTTTAAGAATTCTACTTATAAAAAAATTTCAACTCTGTAGCACATGCGGAAATACATAAACCATGAAAATTTGTTTTATACAATTGCGAATTTTTAGCGGCCGCATTGTTGCATTTTTTCAAGATTTTCGTTTTTTCTAGTTGGTTTTGCAGAAAATCCTACCTATGACAAAAATTTCGAATCTCCCGCTTATCTGGAAGTGCCTAAAAATTAGTATCCTCCTATATGTTATATCCTCTGTAAGAGTCGTCGATATATAATGACTAGTAGTTGGTGCTTGCCTACTGCAAGCATTTTATATCACCTTGAAGATACATTCATTTTTCAGACAGACATTTCATCATTACAAATGTTCTTTTAATTCTAAATATTTAACCTCCGCAGCGATTTTCGTTTTTCCCACATGTAAAAATAATAGTTTAAAACAATCCCCAAATCTCGCAATTTTAAAAATTTTATACTTTCTTTATTATAAGGTTCTAATGCTACACATTTTAGCCAAATTTTAAAGTTGTAGCACTTCTAGAAATAAAATAATATTTTTCTAATTGTTTAAATTTAAATAATTTTTAACGGCCGCCGCAATACATATATGGTAAAATTGAAATGTTTATTTGTGCAAATTTACAATACTGTAAATAATTTGAAAATTTCAGCTTTCTAGCTCATCCCATAGTACCTAAACAGCTATCTATTTGTTTAAATTTTAAGAATTTTTAACTGCCAAACAAATTACAATATCAAAATTTGTATAATCCCTATTTCATTTTTTTAAGAATTCTACTTATAAAAAAATTTCAACTCCGTGGCACATTCAGAAATATATAAACCTTGAAAATTTGTTTAAACAATTGCGAATTTTTAGCGGCCGCATTGTTGCATTTTTTCAAGATTTTCGTTTTTTCTAGTTGGTTTTGCACAAAATCCTACCTATGAAAAAAATTTCGAATCTCCAGCTTATCTGGAAGTGCCTAAACATTAGTATCCTCCTATATGTTATATCCTCTGTAAGAGTCGTCGATATATAATGACTAGTAGTTGGTGCTTGCCTACTGCAAGCATTTTATATCACCTTGAAGATACATTCATTTTTCAGACAGACATTTCATCATTACAAATGTTCTTTTAATTCTAAATATTTAACCTCTGCAGCGATTTTCGTTTTTCCCACATGTAAAAATAATAGTTTAAAACAATCCCCAAATGTCGCAATTTTAAAAATTTTACACTTTCTTTATTATAAGGTTCTAATGCTACACATTTTAGCCAAATTTTAAAGTTGTAGCACTTCTAGAAATAAAATAATATTTTTCTAATTGTTTAAATTTAAATAATTTTTAACGGCCGCCGCAATACATATATGGTAAAATTGAAATGTTTATTTGTGCAAATTTACAATACTGTAAAAATTTGAAAATTTCAGCTTTCTAGCTCATCCCATAGTACCTAAACAGCTATCTATTTGTTTAAACCTTAAGAATTTTTACTGCCAAACAAATTAAAATATCAAAATTTGTATAATCCCTATTTCGTTTTTTTAAGAATTCTACTTATAAAAAAATTTCAACTCCGTGGCACATTCGGAAATATATAAACCTTGAAAATTTGTTTAAACAATTGCGAATTTTTAGCGGCCGCATTGTTGCATTTTTTCAAGATTTTCGTATTTTCTAGTTGGTTTTGCACAAAATCCTACCTCAGAAAAAAATTTCGAATCTCCAGATTATCTGGAAATGCCTAAAAATTAGTATCCTCCTGTTATATGTTATATATATGTTATATCCTCCTCTGTAAGAGTCGTCGATATATAATGACTAGTAGTTGGTGCTCGCATACTGCAAGCATATCATCTCAACATAAAAAAACATTCATTATTCATATTTCATCATTACACATATATTTTTAATTCTAAATATTTCATCTCCGCAGCGATTTTCGTTTTTCCCACATGTAAAAATTATAGTTTAAAACAATCCCCAAATTTTGCAATTTTAAATATTTTACACTATCTTCAATATAGGGTATTAATGCTACACATTTTTGAAGTTGTAGCACTTCTAGAAGTAAAATAATATTTTTGTAATTGTTTAAATTTAAATAATTTTTAACGGCCGCCGCAACTCAGATATGGTAAAAATGAAATGTTTATTTGCACAAATTCACTACTCTGTAAATAATTTGAAAATTTTAGTTTCCTAGCTCATCCCAAAGTACCTAAACAGCTATCTATTTGTTTAAACTTTAAGAATTTTTAACTGCCAAACAAATTAAAATATCAAAATTTGTAATATCCCTATTTCGTTTTTTTAAGAATTCTACTTATAAAAAAATTTCAACTCTGTAGCACATGCGGAAATACATAAACCATGAAAATTTGTTTAAACAATTGCGAATTTTTAGCGGCCGCATTGTTGCATTTTTTCAAGATTTTCGTTTTTTCTAGTTGGTTTTGCACAAAATCCTACCTATGAAAAAAATTTCGAATCTCCAGCTTATCTGGAAGTGCCTAAACATTAGTATCCTCCTATATGTTATATCCTCTGTAAGAGTCGTCGATATATAATGACTAGTAGTTGGTGCTTGCCTACTGCAAGCATTTTATAGTAACTTGAAGATGCATTCATTTTTCAGACAGACATTTCATCATTACAAATGTTCTTTTAATTCTAAATATTTAACCTCCGGAGCGATTTTCGTTTTTCCCACATGTAAAAATAATAGTTTAAAACAATCCCCAAATGTCGCAATTTTAAAGATTTTACACTTTCTTTATTATAAGGTTCTAATGCTACACATTTTAGCCAAATTTTAAAGTTGTAGCACTTCTAGAAATAAAATAATATTTTTCTAATTGTTTAAATTTAAATAATTTTTAACGGCCGCCGCAATACATATATGGTAAAATTGAATTATTTAGTATCCTCTTTTTATATGTTATATGGTATCTCCTCCTCCTCTGTAAGAGTCGTCGATATATAATGACTAGTAGTTGGTGCTTGCATACTGCAAGCATTTTATCTAAACATAAAAAAACATTCATTATTCATATTTCTTCATTACACATATATTTTTAATTCTAAATATTTCATCTCCGCAGCGATTTTCGTTTTTCCCACATGTAAAAATTATAGTTTAAACAATCCCCAAATGTTGCAATTTTAAAAATTTTACACTATCTTCAATATAGGGTATTAATGCTACACATTTTTGAAGTTGTAGCACTTCTAGAAGTAAATGAATATTTTTATAATTGTTTAAATTTAAATAATTTTTAACAAACGCCGCAACTCAGATATGGTAAAATTGAAATGTTTATTTGCACAAATTCACTCCTCTGTAAATAATTTGAAAATTTTAGCTTCCTAGCTCATCCCATAGTACCTAAACAGCTATCTATTTGTTTAAACTTTAAGAATTTTCAACTCTCAAACAAATTACAATATCAAAATTTGTATAATCCCTATTTCGTTTTTTTAAGAATTCTACTTATAAAAAAATTTCAACTCCGTGGCACATTCGGAAATATATAAACCTTGAAAATTTGTTTAAACAATTGCGAATTTTTAGCGGCCGCATTGTTGCATTTTTTCAAGATTTTCGTATTTTCTAGTTGGTTTTGCACAAAATCCTACCTAAGAAATAAATTTCGAATCTCCAGATTATCTGGAAGTGCCTAAAAATTAGTATCCTCCTGTTATATGTTATATATATGTTATATCCTCCTCTGCAAGAGTCGTCGATATATAATGACTAGTAGTTGGTGCTCGCATACTGCAAGCATTTCATCTCAACATAAAAAAACATTCATTATTCATATTTCATCATTACACATATATTTTTAATTCTAAATATTTCACCTCCGCAGCGATTTTCGTTTTTCCCACATGTAAAAATAATAGTTTAAACAATCCCCAAATGTTGCAATTTTAAAAATTTTACACATTCTTCATTATGGGGTACTGATGCTACACATTTTAGCCAAATTTTAAAGTTGTAGCACTCCGAGAAGTAAAATAATATTTTTGTAATTGTTTAAATTTAAATAATTTTTAACGGCCGCCGCAACTCAGATATGGTAAAATTGAAATGTTTATTTGCACAAATTCACTCCTCTGTAAATAATTTGAAAATTTTAGCTTCCTAGCTCATCCCATAGTACCTAAACAGCTATCTATTTGTTTAAACTTTAAGAATTTTTAACTGCCAAACAAATTAAAATATCAAAATTTGTAATATCCCTATTTCGTTTTTTTAAGAATTCTACTTATAAAAAAATTTCAACTCTGTATCACATGCGGAAATACATAAACCATGAAAATTTGTTTAAACAATTGCGAATTTTTAGCGGCCGCATTGTTGCATTTTTTCTGGATTTTCGTTTTTTCTAGTTGGTTTTGCAGAAAATCCTACCTATGAAAAAAATTTCGAATCTCCAGCTTATCTGGAAGTGCCTAAACATTAGTATCCTCCTATATGTTATATCCTCTGTAAGAGTCGTCGATATATAATGACTAGTAGTTGGTGCTTGCCTACTGCAAGCATTTTATATCACCTTAAAGAAACATTCATTTTTCAGACAGACATTTCATCATTACAAATGTTCTTTTAATTCTAAATATTTCACCTCCGCAGCGATTTTCGTTTTTCCCACATGTAAAAATAATAGTTTTAACAATCCCCAAATGTTGCAATTTTAAAAATTTTACACATTCTTCATTATGGGGTACTGATGCTACACATTTTAGCCAAATTTTAAAGTTGTAGCACTCCGAGAAGTAAAATAATATTTTTGTAATTGTTTAAATTTAAATAATTTTTAACGGCCGCCGCAACTCAGATATGGTAAAATTGAAATGTTTATTTGCACAAATTCACTACTCTGTAAATAATTTGAAAATTTTAGCTTCCTAGCTCATCCCATAGTACCTAAACTGCTATCTATTTGTTTAAAATTTAAGAATTTTTAACTGCCAAACAAATTACAATATCAAAATTTGTATAATCCCTATTTCGTTTTTTTAAGAATTCTACTTATAAAAAAATTTCAACTCTGTAGCACATGCGGAAATACATAAACCATGAAAATTTGTTTAAACAATTGCGAATTTTTAGCGGCCGCATTGTTGCATTTTTTCTGGATTTTCGTTTTTTCTAGTTGGTTTTGCAGAAAATCCTACCTATGAAAAAAATTTCGAATCTCCAGCTTATATGGAAGTGCCTAAAAATTTGTATCCTCCTGTTATATGTTATATATATGTTAAATCCTCCTCTGTAAGAGTCGTCGATATATAATGACTAGTAGTTGGTGCTCGCATACTGCAAGCATTTCATCTCAACATAAAAAAACATTCATTATTCATATTTCATCATTACACATATATTTTTAATTCTAAATATTTCATCTCCGCAGCGATTTTCGTTTTTCCCACATGTAAAAATTATAGTTTAAAACAATCCCCAAATTTTGCAATTTTAAATATTTTACACTATCTTCAATATAGGGTATTAATGCTACACATTTTTGAAGTTGTAGCACTTCTAGAAGTAAAATAATATTTTTGTAATTGTTTAAATTTAAATAATTTTTAACGGCCGCCGCAACTCAGATATGGTAAAAATGAAATGTTTATTTGCACAAATTCACTACTCTGTCAATAATTTGAAAATTTTAGCTTCCTAGCTCATCCCATAGTACCTAAACAGCTATCTATTTGTTTAAACTTTAAGAATTTTTAACTGCCAAACAAATTAAAATATCAAAATTTGTAATATCCCTATTTCGTTTTTTTAAGAATTCTACTTATAAAAAAATTTCAACTCTGTAGCACATGCGGAAATACATAAACCATGAAAATTTGTTTAAACAATTGCGAATTTTTAGCGGCCGCATTGTTGCATTTTTTCAAGATTTTCGTTTTTTCTAGTTGGTTTTGCACAAAATCCTACCTAAGAAATAAATTTCGAATCTCCAGATTATCTGGAAGTGCCTAAAAATTAGTATCCTCCTGTTATATGTTATATATATGTTATATCCTCCTCTGTAAGAGTCGTCGATATATAATGACTAGTAGTTGGTGCTCGCATACTGCAAGCATTTCATCTCAACATAAAAAAACATTCATTATTCATATTTCATCATTACACATATATTTTTAATTCTAAATATTTCACCTCCGCAGCGATTTTCGTTTTCCCACATGTAAAAATAATAGTTTTAACAATCCCCAAATGTTGCAATTTTAAAAATTTTACACATTCTTCATTATGGGGTACTGATGCTACACATTTTAGCCAAATTTTAAAGTTGTAGCACTCCGAGAAGTAAAATAATATTTTTGTAATTGTTTAAATTTAAATAATTTTTAACGGCCGCCGCAACTCAGATATGGTAAAATTGAAATGTTTATTTGCACAAATTCACTCCTCTGTAAATAATTTGAAAAATTTAGCTTCCTAGCTCATCCCATAGTACCTAAACAGCTATCTATTTGTTTAAACTTTAAGTATTTTTAACTGCCAAACAAATTAAAATATCAAAATTTGTAATATCCCTATTTCGTTTTTTTAAGAATTCTACTTATAAAAAATTTTCAACTCTGTAGCACATGCGGAAATACATAAACCATGAAAATTTGTTTAAACAATTGCGAATTTTTAGCGGCCGCATTGTTGCATTTTTTCAAGATTTTCGTTTTTTCTAGTTGGTTTTGCACAAAATCCTACCTATGAAAAAAATTTCGAATCTCCAGCTTATCTGGAAGTGCCTAAACATTAGTATCCTCCTATATGTTATATCCTCTGTAAGAGTCGTCGATATATAATGACTAGTAGTTGGTGCTTGCCTACTGCAAGCATTTTATATCACCTCGAAGAAACATTCATTTTTCAGACAGACATTTCATCATTACAAATGTTCTTTTAATTCTAAATATTTAACCTCCGCAGCGATTTTCGTTTTTCCCACATGTAAAAATAATAGTTTAAAACAATCCCCAAATGTCGCAATTTTAAAAATTTTACACTTTCTTTATTATAAGGTTCTAATGCTACACATTTTAGCCAAATTTTAAAGTTGTAGCACTTCTAGAAATAAAATAATATTTTTCTAATTGATTAAATTTAAATAATTTTTAACGGCCGCCGCAATACATAAATGGTAAAATTGACATGTTTATTTGTGCAAATTTTCAATAATGTAAATAATTTGAAAATTTCAGCTTTCTAGCTCATCCCATAGTACCTAAACAGCTATCTATTTGTTTAAACTTTAAGAATTTTTAACTGCCAAACAAATTACAATATCAAAATTTGTATAATCCCTATTTCGTTTTTTTAAGAATTCTACTTATAAAAAAATTTCAACTCCGTGGCACATTAGGAAATATATAAACCTTGAAAATTTGTTTAAACAATTGCGAATTTTTAGCGGCCGCATTGTTGCATTTTTTCAAGATTTTCGTATTTTCTAGTTGGTTTTGCACAAAATCCTACCTAAGAAATAAATTTCGAATCTCCAGATTATCTGGAAGTGCCTAAAAATTAGTATCCTCCTGTTATATGTTATATATATGTTATATCCTCCTCTGTAAGAGTCGTCGATATATAATGACTAGTAGTTGGTGCTCGCATACTGCAAGCATTTCATCTCAACATAAAAAAACATTCATTATTCATATTTCATCATTACACATATATTTTTAATTCTAAATATTTCACCTCCGCAGCGATTTTCGTTTTTCCCACATGTAAAAATAATAGTTTTAACAATCCCCAAATGTTGCAATTTTAAAAATTTTACACATTCTTCATTATGGGGTACTGATGCTACACATTTTAGCCAAATTTTAAAGTTGTAGCACTCCGAGAAGTAAAATAATATTTTTGTAATTGTTTAAATTTAAATAATTTTTAACGGCCGCCGCAACTCAGATATGGTAAAATTGAAATGTTTATTTGCACAAATTCACTCCTCTGTAAATAATTTGAAAAATTTAGCTTCCTAGCTCATCCCATAGTACCTAAACAGCTATCTATTTGTTTAAACTTTAAGAATTTTTAACTGCCAAACAAATTAAAATATCAAAATTTGTAATATCCCTATTTCGTTTTTTTAAGAATTCTACTTATAAAAAATTTTCAACTCTGTAGCACATGCGGAAATACATAAACCATGAAAATTTGTTTAAACAATTGCGAATTTTTAGCGGCCGCATTGTTGCATTTTTTCAAGATTTTCGTTTTTTCTAGTTGGTTTTGCACAAAATCCTACCTATGAAAAAAATTTAGAATCTCCAGCTTATCTGGAAGTGCCTAAACATTAGTATCCTCCTATATGTTATATCCTCTGTAAGAGTCGTCGATATATAATGACTAGTAGTTGGTGCTTGCCTACTGCAAGCATTTTATATCACCTCGAAGAAACATTCATTTTTCAGACAGACATTTCATCATTACAAATGTTCTTTTAATTCTAAATATTTAACCTCCGCAGCGATTTTCGTTTTTCCCACATGTAAAAATAATAGTTTAAAACAATCCCCAAATGTCGCAATTTTAAAAATTTTACACTTTCTTTATTATAAGGTTCTAATGCTACACATTTTAGCCAAATTTTAAAGTTGTAGCACTTCTAGAAATAAAATAATATTTTTCTAATTGTTTAAATTTAAATAATTTTTAACGGCCGCCGCAATACATAAATGGTAAAATTGAAATGTTTATTTGTGCAAATTTTCAATAATGTAAATAATTTGAAAATTTCAGCTTTCTAGCTCATCCCATAGTACCTAAACAGCTATCTATTTGTTTAAACTTTAAGAATTTTTAACTGCCAAACAAATTACAATATCAAAATTTGTATAATCCCTATTTCGTTTTTTTAAGAATTCTACTTATAAAAAAATTTCAACTCCGTGGCACATTCGGAAATATATAAACCTTGAAAATTTGTTTAAACAATTGCGAATTTTTAGCGGCCGCATTGTTGCATTTTTTCAAGATTTTCGTATTTTCTAGTTGGTTTTGCACAAAATCCTACCTAAGAAAAAAATTTCGAATCTCCAGATTATCTGGAAGTGCCTAAAAATTAGTATCCTCCTGTAATATGTTATATATATGTTATATCCTCCTCTGTAAGAGTCGTCGATATATAATGACTAGTAGTTGGTGCTTGCCTACTGCAAGCATTTTATATCACCTCGAAGAAACATTCATTTTTCAGACAGACATTTCATCATTACAAATGTTCTTTTAATTCTAAATATTTAACCTCCGCAGCGATTTTCGTTTTTCCCACATGTAAAAATAATAGTTTAAAACAATCCCCAAATGTCGCAATTTTAAAAATTTTACACTTTCTTTATTATAAGGTTCTAATGCTACACATTTTAGCCAAATTTTAAAGTTGTAGCACTTCTAGAAATAAAATAATATTTTTCTAATTGTTTAAATTTAAATAATTTTTAACGGCCGCCGCAATACATATATGGTAAAATTGAAATGTTTATTTGTGCAAATTTACAATACTGTAAATAATTTGAAAATTTCAGCTTTCTAGCTCATCCCATAGTACCTAAACAGCTATCTATTTGTTTAAATTTTAAGAATTTTTAACTGCCAAACAAATTACAATATCAAAATTTGTATAATCCCTAATTCATTTTTTTAAGAATTCTACTTATAAAAAAATTTCAACTCCGTGGCACATTCAGAAATATATAAACCTTGAAAATTTGTTTAAACAATTGCGAATTTTTAGCGGCCGCATTGTTGCATTTTTTCAAGATTTTCGTATTTTCTAGTTGGTTTTGCACAAAATCCTACCTAAGAAAAAAATTTCGATTCTCCAGATTATCTGGAAGTGCCTAAAAATTAGTATCCTCCTGTTATATGTTATATATATGTTATATCCTCCTCTGTAAGAGTCGTCGATATATAATGACTAGTAGTTGGTGCTCGCATACTGCAAGCATTTCATCTCAACATAAAAAAACATTCATTATTCATATTTCATCATTACACATATATTTTTAATTCTAAATATTTCACCTCCGCAGCGATTTTCGTTTTTCCCACATGTAAAAATAATAGTTTAAACAATCCCCAAATGTTGTAATTTTAAAAATTTTACACATTCTTCATTATGGGGTACTGATGCTACACATTTTAGCCAAATTTTAAAGTTGTAGCACTCCGAGAAGTAAAATAATATTTTTGTAATTGTTTAAATTTAAATAATTTTTAACGGCCGCCGCAACTCAGATATGGTAAAAATGAAATGTTTATTTGCACAAATTCACTACTCTGTAAATAATTTGAAAATTTTAGCTTCCTAGCTCATCCCATAGTACCTAAACAGCTATCTATTTGTTTAAACTTTAAGAATTTTTAACTGCCAAACAAATTAAAATATCAAAATTTGTAATATCCCTATTTCGTTTTTTTAAAAATTCTACTTATAAAAAAATTTCAACTCTGTAGCACATGCGGAAATACATAAACCATGAAAATTTGTTTAAACAATTGCGAATTTTTAGCGGCCGCATTGTTGCATTTTTTCAAGATTTTCGTTTTTTCTAGTTGGTTTTGCACAAAATCCTACCTATGAAAAAAATTTCGAATCTCCAGCTTATCTGGAAGTGCCTAAACATTAGTATCCTCCTATATGTTATATCCTCTGTAAGAGTCGTCGATATATAATGACTAGTAGTTGGTGCTTGCCTACTGCAAGCATTTTATATCACCTTGAAGATGCATTCATTTTTCAGACAGACATTTCATCATTACAAATGTTCTTTTAATTCTAAATATTTAACCTCCGGAGCGATTTTCGTTTTTCCCACATGTAAAAATAATAGTTTAAAACAATCCCCAAATGTCGCAATTTTAAAGATTTTACACTTTCTTTATTATAAGGTTCTAATGCTACACATTTTAGCCAAATTTTAAAGTTGTAGCACTTCTAGAAATAAAATAATATTTTTCTAATTGTTTAAATTTAAATAATTTTTAACGGCCGCCGTAATACATATATGGTAAAATTGAAATGTTTATTTTTATTTAGTATCCTCTTTTTATATGTTATATGGTATCTCCTCCTCCTCTGTAAGAGTCGTCGATATATAATGACTAGTAGTTGGTGCTTGCATACTGCAAGCATTTTATCTAAACATAAAAAAACATTCATTATTCATATTTCTTCATTACACATATATTTTTAATTCTAAATATTTCATCTCCGCAGCGATTTTCGTTTTTCCCACATGTAAAAATTATAGCTTAAACAATCCCCAAATGTTGCAATTTTAAAAATTTTACACTATCTTCAATATAGGGTATTAATGCTACACATTTTTGAAGTTGTAGCACTTCTAGAAGTAAATTAATATTTTTATAATTGTTTAAATTTAAATAATTTTTAACAAACGCCGCAACTCAGATATGGTAAAATTGAAATGTTTATTTGCACAAATTCACTCCTCTGTAAATAATTTGAAAATTTTAGCTTCCTAGCTCATCCCATAGTACCTAAACAGCTATCTATTTGTTTAAACTTTAAGAATTTTCAACTCTCAAACAAATTACAATATCAAAATTTGTATAATCCCTATTTCGTTTTTTTAAGAATTCTACTTATAAAAAAATTTCAACTCCGTGGCACATTCGGAAATATATAAACCTTGAAAATTTGTTTAAACAATTGCGAATTTTTAGCGGCCGCATTGTTGCATTTTTTCAAGATTTTCGTATTTTCTAGTTGGTTTTGCACAAAATCCTACCTAAGAAATAAATTTCGAATCTCCAGATTATCTGGAAGTGCCTAAAAATTAGTATCCTCCTGTTATATGTTATATATATGTTATATCCTCCTCTGTAAGAGTCGTCGATATATAATGACTAGTAGTTGGTGCTCGCATACTGCAAGCATTTCATCTCAACATAAAAAAACATTCATTATTCATATTTCATCATTACACATATATTTTTAATTCTAAATATTTTACCTCCGCAGCGATTTTCGTTTTCCCACATGTAAAAATAATAGTTTTAACAATCCCCAAATGTTGCAATTTTAAAAATTTTACACATTCTTCATTATGGGGTACTGATGCTACACATTTTAGCCAAATTTTAAAGTTGTAGCACTCCGAGAAGTAAAATAATATTTTTGTAATTGTTTAAATTTAAATAATTTTTAACGGCCGCCGCAACTCAGATATGGTAAAATTGAAATGTTTATTTGCACAAATTCACTCCTCTGTAAATAATTTGAAAAATTTAGCTTCCTAGCTCATCCCATAGTACCTAAACAGCTATCTATTTGTTTAAACTTTAAGAATTTTTAACTGCCAAACAAATTAAAATATCAAAATTTGTATAATCCCTATTTCGTTTTTTTAAGAATTCTACTTATAAAAAAATTTCAACTCTGTAGCACATGCGGAAATACATAAACCATGAAAATTTGTTTAAACAATTGCGAATTTTTAGCGGCCGCATTGTTGCATTTTTTCAAGATTTTCGTTTTTTCTAGTTGGTTTTGCACAAAATCCTACCTATGAAAAAAATTTCGAATCTCCAGCTTATCTGGAAGTGCCTAAACATTAGTATCCTCCTATATGTTATATCCTCTGTAAGAGTCGTCGATATATAATGACTAGTAGTTGGTGCTTGCCTACTGCAAGCATTTTATATCACCTCGAAGAAACATTCATTTTTCAGACAGACATTTCATCATTACAAATGTTCTTTTAATTCTAAATATTTAACCTCCGCAGCGATTTTCGTTTTTCCCACATGTAAAAATAATAGTTTAAAACAATCCCCAAATGTCGCAATTTTAAAAATTTTACACTTTCTTTATTATAAGGTTCTAATGCTACACATTTTAGCCAAATTTTAAAGTTGTAGCACTTCTAGAAATAAAATAATATTTTTCTAATTGTTTAAATTTAAATAATTTTTAACGGCCGCCGCAATACATAAATGGTAAAATTGAAATGTTTATTTGTGCAAATTTTCAATAATGTAAATAATTTGAAAATTTCAGCTTTCTAGCTCATCCCATAGTACCTAAACAGCTATCTATTTGTTTAAACTTTAAGAATTTTTAACTGCCAAACAAATTACAATATCAAAATTTGTATAATCCCTATTTCGTTTTTTTAAGAATTCTACTTATAAAAAAATTTCAACTCCGTGGCACATTAGGAAATATATAAACCTTGAAAATTTGTTTAAACAATTGCGAATTTTTAGCGGCCGCATTGTTGCATTTTTTCAAGATTTTCGTATTTTCTAGTTGGTTTTGCACAAAATCCTACCTAAGAAATAAATTTCGAATCTCCAGATTATCTGGAAGTGCCTAAAAATTAGTATCCTCCTGTTATATGTTATATATATGTTATATCCTCCTCTGTAAGAGTCGTCGATATATAATGACTAGTAGTTGGTGCTTGCCTACTGCAAGCATTTTATATCACCTCGAAGAAACATTCATTTTTCAGACAGACATTTCATCATTACAAATGTTCTTTTAATTCTAAATATTTAACCTCCGCAGCGATTTTCGTTTTTCCCACATGTAAAAATAATAGTTTAAAACAATCCCCAAATGTTGTAATTTTAAAAATTTTACACATTCTTCATTATGGGGTACTGATGCTACACATTTTAGCCAAATTTTAAAGTTGTAGCACTCCGAGAAGTAAAATAATATTTTTGTAATTGTTTAAATTTAAATAATTTTTAACGGCCGCCGCAACTCAGATATGGTAAAAATGAAATGTTTATTTGCACAAATTCACTACTCTGTAAATAATTTGAAAATTTTAGCTTCCTAGCTCATCCCATAGTACCTAAACAGCTATCTATTTGTTTAAACTTTAAGAATTTTTAACTGCCAAACAAATTAAAATATCAAAATTTGTAATATCCCTATTTCGTTTTTTTAAGAATTCTACTTATAAAAAAATTTCAACTCTGTAGCACATGCGGAAATACATAAACCATGAAAATTTGTTTAAACAATTGCGAATTTTTAGCGGCCGCATTGTTGCATTTTTTCAAGATTTTCGTTTTTTCTAGTTGGTTTTGCACAAAATCCTACCTATGAAAAAAATTTCGAATCTCCAGCTTATCTGGAAGTGCCTAAACATTAGTATCCTCCTATATGTTATATCCTCTGTAAGAGTCGTCGATATATAATGACTAGTAGTTGGTGCTCGCCTACTGCAAGCATTTTATATCACCTTGAAGATGCATTCATTTTTCAGACAGACATTTCATCATTACAAATGTTCTTTTAATTCTAAATATTTAACCTCCGGAGCGATTTTCGTTTTTCCCACATGTAAAAATAATAGTTTAAAACAATCCCCAAATGTCGCAATTTTAAAGATTTTACACTTTCTTTATTATAAGGTTCTAATGCTACACATTTTAGCCAAATTTTAAAGTTGTAGCACTTCTAGAAATAAAATAATATTTTTCTAATTGTTTAAATTTAAATAATTTTTAACGGCCGCCGTAATACATATATGGTAAAATTGAAATGTTTATTTTTATTTAGTATCCTCTTTTTATATGTTATATGGTATCTCCTCCTCCTCTGTAAGAGTCGTCGATATATAATGACTAGTAGTTGGTGCTTGCATACTGCAAGCATTTTATCTAAACATAAAAAAACATTCATTATTCATATTTCTTCATTACACATATATTTTTAATTCTAAATATTTCATCTCCGCAGCGATTTTCGTTTTTCCCACATGTAAAAATTATAGCTTAAACAATCCCCAAATGTTGCAATTTTAAAAATTTTACACTATCTTCAATATAGGGTATTAATGCTACACATTTTTGAAGTTGTAGCACTTCTAGAAGTAAATTAATATTTTTATAATTGTTTAAATTTAAATAATTTTTAACAAACGCCGCAACTCAGATATGGTAAAATTGAAATGTTTATTTGCACAAATTCACTCCTCTGTAAATAATTTGAAAATTTTAGCTTCCTAGCTCATCCCATAGTACCTAAACAGCTATCTATTTGTTTAAACTTTAAGAATTTTTAACCGCCAAACAAATTACAATATCAAAATTTGTACAATCCCTATTTCGTTTTTTTAAGAATTCTACTTATAAAAAAATTTCAACTCCGTGGCACATTAGGAAATATATAAACCTTGAAAATTTGTTTAAACAATTGCGAATTTTTAGCGGCCGCATTGTTGCATTTTTTCAAGATTTTCGTATTTTCTAGTTGGTTTTGCACAAAATCCTACCTAAGAAATAAATTTCGAATCTCCAGATTATCTGGAAGTGCCTAAAAATAAGTATCCTCCTGTTATATGTTATATATATGTTATATCCTCCTCTGTAAGAGTCGTCGATATATAATGACTAGTAGTTGGTGCTCGCATACTGCAAGCATTTCATCTCAACATAAAAAAACATTCATTATTCATATTTCATCATTACACATATATTTTTAATTCTAAATATTTCACCTCCGCAGCGATTTTCGTTTTTCCCACATGTAAAAATAATAGTTTTAACAATCCCCAAATGTTGCAATTTTAAAAATTTTACACATTCTTCATTATGGGGTACTGATGCTACACATTTTAGCCAAATTTTAAAGTTGTAGCACTCCGAGAAGTAAAATAATATTTTTGTAATTGTTTAAATTTAAATAATTTTTAACGGCCGCCGCAACTCAGATATGGTAAAATTGAAATGTTTATTTGCACAAATTCACTCCTCTGTAAATAATTTGAAAAATTTAGCTTCCTAGCTCATCCCATAGTACCTAAACAGCTATCTATTTGTTTAAACTTTAAGAATTTTTAACTGCCAAACAAATTAAAATATCAAAATTTGTAATATCCCTATTTCGTTTTTTTAAGAATTCTACTTATAAAAAATTTTCAACTCTGTAGCACATGCGGAAATACATAAACCATGAAAATTTGTTTAAACAATTGCGAATTTTTAGCGGCCGCATTGTTGCATTTTTTCAAGATTTTCGTTTTTTCTAGTTGGTTTTGCACAAAATCCTACCTATGAAAAAAATTTCGAATCTCCAGCTTATCTGGAAGTGCCTAAACATTAGTATCCTCCTATATGTTATATCCTCTGTAAGAGTCGTCGATATATAATGACTAGTAGTTGGTGCTTGCCTACTGCAAGCATTTTATATCACCTCGAAGAAACATTCATTTTTCAGACAGACATTTCATCATTACAAATGTTCTTTTAATTCTAAATATTTAACCTCCGCAGCGATTTTCGTTTTTCCCACATGTAAAAATAATAGTTTAAAACAATCCCCAAATGTCGCAATTTTAAAAATTTTACACTTTCTTTATTATAAGGTTCTAATGCTACACATTTTAGCCAAAATTTAAAGTTGTAGCACTTCTAGAAATAAAATAATATTTTTCTAATTGTTTAAATTTAAATAATTTTTAACGGCCGCCGCAATACATAAATGGTAAAATTGAAATGTTTATTTGTGCAAATTTACAATACTTTAAATAATTTGAAAATTTCAGCTTTCTAGCTCATCCCATAGTACCTAAACAGCTATCTATTTGTTTAAACTTTAAGAATTTTTAACTGCCAAACAAATTACAATATCAAAATTTGTATAATCCCTATTTCGTTTTTTTAAGAATTCTACTTATAAAAAAATTTCAACTCCGTGGCACATTCGGAAATATATAAACCTTGAAAATTTGTTTAAACAATTGCGAATTTTTAGCGGCCGCATTGTTGCATTTTTTCAAGATTTTCGTATTTTCTAGTTGGTTTTGCACAAAATCCTACCTAAGAAAAAAATTTCGATTCTCCAGATTATCTGGAAGTGCCTAAAAATTAGTATCCTCCTGTTATATGTTATATATATGTTATATCCTCCTCTGTAAGAGTCGTCGATATATAATGACTAGTAGTTGGTGCTCGCATACTGCAAGCATTTCATCTCAACATAAAAAAACATTCATTATTCATATTTCATCATTACACATATATTTTTAATTCTAAATATTTCACCTCCGCAGCGATTTTCGTTTTTCCCACATGTAAAAATAATAGTTTTAACAATCCCCAAATGTTGTAATTTTAAAAATTTTACACATTCTTCATTATGGGGTACTGATGCTACACATTTTAGCCAAATTTTAAAGTTGTAGCACTCCGAGAAGTAAAATAATATTTTTGTAATTGTTTAAATTTAAATAATTTTTAACGGCCGCCGCAACTCAGATATGGTAAAATTGAAATGTTTATTTGCACAAATTCACTACTCTGTAAATAATTTGAAAATTTTAGCTTCCTAGCTCATCCCATAGTACCTAAACAGCTATCTATTTGTTTAAACTTTAAGAATTTTTAACTGCCAAACAAATTAAAATATCAAAATTTGTATAATCCCTATTTCGTTTTTTTAAGAATTCTACTTATAAAAAAATTTCAACTCTGTAGCACATGCGGAAATACATAAACCATGAAAATTTGTTTAAACAATTGCGAATTTTTAGCGGCCGCATTGTTGCATTTTTTCTGGATTTTCGTTTTTTCTAGTTGGTTTTGCACAAAATCCTACCTATGAAAAAAATTTCGAATCTCCAGCTTATCTGGAAGTGCCTAAACATTAGTATCCTCCTATATGTTATATCCTCTGTAAGAGTCGTCGATATATAATGACTAGTAGTTGGTGCTTGCCTACTGCAAGCATTTTATATCACCTCGAAGAAACATTCATTTTTCAGACAGACATTTCATCATTACAAATGTTCTTTTAATTCTAAATATTTAACCTCCGCAGCGATTTTCGTTTTTCCCACATGTAAAAATAATAGTTTAAAACAATCCCCAAATGTCGCAATTTTAAAAATTTTACACTTTCTTTATTATAAGGTTCTAATGCTACACATTTTAGCCAAATTTTAAAGTTGTAGCACTTCTAGAAATAAAATAATATTTTTCTAATTGTTTAAATTTAAATAATTTTTAACGGCCGCCGCAATACATAAATGGTAAAATTGAAATGTTTATTTGTGCAAATTTTCAATAATGTAAATAATTTGAAAATTTCAGCTTTCTAGCTCATCCCATAGTACCTAAACAGCTATCTATTTGTTTAAACTTTAAGAATTTTTAACTGCCAAACAAATTACAATATCAAAATTTGTATAATCCCTATTTCGTTTTTTTAAGAATTCTACTTATAAAAAAATTTCAACTCCGTGGCACATTAGGAAATATATAAACCTTGAAAATTTGTTTAAACAATTGCGAATTTTTAGCGGCCGCATTGTTGCATTTTTTCAAGATTTTCGTATTTTCTAGTTGGTTTTGCACAAAATCCTACCTAAGAAAAAAATTTCGATTCTCCAGATTATCTGGAAGTGCCTAAAAATTAGTATCCTCCTGTTATATGTTATATATATGTTATATCCTCCTCTGTAAGAGTCGTCGATATATAATGACTAGTAGTTGGTGCTCGCATACTGCAAGCATTTCATCTCAACATAAAAAAACATTCATTATTCATATTTCATCATTACACATATATTTTTAATTCTAAATATTTCACCTCCGCAGCGATTTTCGTTTTTCCCACATGTAAAAATAATAGTTTTAACAATCCCCAAATGTTGTAATTTTAAAAATTTTACACATTCTTCATTATGGGGTACTGATGCTACACATTTTAGCCAAATTTTAAAGTTGTAGCACTCCGAGAAGTAAAATAATATTTTTGTAATTGTTTAAATTTAAATAATTTTTAACGGCCGCCGCAACTCAGATATGGTAAAATTGAAATGTTTATTTGCACAAATTCACTACTCTGTAAATAATTTGAAAATTTTAGCTTCCTAGCTCATCCCATAGTACCTAAACAGCTATCTATTTGTTTAAACTTTAAGAATTTTTAACTGCCAAACAAATTAAAATATCAAAATTTGTATAATCCCTATTTCGTTTTTTTAAGAATTCTACTTATAAAAAAATTTCAACTCTGTAGCACATGCGGAAATACATAAACCATGAAAATTTGTTTAAACAATTGCGAATTTTTAGCGGCCGCATTGTTGCATTTTTTCTGGATTTTCGTTTTTTCTAGTTGGTTTTGCACAAAATCCTACCTATGAAAAAAATTTCGAATCTCCAGCTTATCTGGAAGTGCCTAAACATTAGTATCCCCCTATATGTTATATCCTCTGTAAGAGTCGTCGATATATAATGACTAGTAGTTGGTGCTTGCCTACTGCAAGC
This sequence comes from Tanypteryx hageni, assembly GCA_028673005.1. Classification (NCBI taxonomy): domain Eukaryota; kingdom Metazoa; phylum Arthropoda; class Insecta; order Odonata; family Petaluridae; genus Tanypteryx; species Tanypteryx hageni. The sequence goes on from CM054112.1 coordinate 270,449,319, forward strand.
ATTTTATATCACCTCGAAGAAACATTCATTTTTCAGACAGACATTTCATCATTACAAATGTTCTTTTAATTCTAAATATTTAACCTCCGCAGCGATTTTCGTTTTCCCACATGTAAAAATAATAGTTTAAAACAATCCCCAAATGTCGCAATTTTAAAAATTTTACACTTTCTTTATTATAAGGTTCTAATGCTACACATTTTAGCCAAATTTTAAAGTTGTAGCACTTCTAGAAATAAAATAATATTTTTCTAATTGTTTAAATTTAAATAATTTTTAACGGCCGCCGCAATACATAAATGGTAAAATTGAAATGTTTATTTGTGCAAATTTTCAATAATGTAAATAATTTGAAAATTTCAGCTTTCTAGCTCATCCCATAGTACCTAAACAGCTATCTATTTGTTTAAACTTTAAGAATTTTTAACTGCCAAACAAATTACAATATCAAAATTTGTATAATCCCTATTTCGTTTTTTTAAGAATTCTACTTATAAAAAAATTTCAACTCCGTGGCACATTAGGAAATATATAAACCTTGAAAATTTGTTTAAACAATTGCGAATTTTTAGCGGCCGCATTGTTGCATTTTTTCAAGATTTTCGTATTTTCTAGTTGGTTTTGCACAAAATCCTACCTAAGAAATAAATTTCGAATCTCCAGATTATCTGGAAGTGCCTAAAAATTAGTATCCTCCTGTTATATGTTATATATATGTTATATCCTCCTCTGTAAGAGTCGTCGATATATAATGACTAGTAGTTGGTGCTCGCATACTGCAAGCATTTCATCTCAACATAAAAAAACATTCATTATTCATATTTCATCATTACACATATATTTTTAATTCTAAATATTTCACCTCCGCAGCGATTTTCGTTTTTCCCACATGTAAAAATAATAGTTTTAACAATCCCCAAATGTTGTAATTTTAAAAATTTTACACATTCTTCATTATGGGATACTGATGCTACACATTTTAGCCAAATTTTAAAGTTGTAGCACTCCGAGAAGTAAAATAATATTTTTGTAATTGTTTAAATTTAAATAATTTTTAACGGCCGCCGCAACTCAGATATGGTAAAATTGAAATGTTTATTTGCACAAATTCACTCCTCTGTAAATAATTTGAAAAATTTAGCTTCCTAGCTCATCCCATAGTACCTAAACAGCTATCTATTTGTTTAAACTTTAAGAATTTTTAACTGCCAAACAAATTAAAATATCAAAATTTGTAATATCCCTATTTCGTTTTTTTAAGAATTCTACTTATAAAAAATTTTCAACTCTGTAGCACATGCGGAAATACATAAACCATGAAAATTTGTTTAAACAATATCGAATTTTTAGCGGCCGCATTGTTGCATTTTTTCAAGATTTTCGTTTTTTCTAGTTGGTTTTGCACAAAATCCTACCTATGAAAAAAATTTCGAATCTCCAGCTTATCTGGAAGTGCCTAAACATTAGTATCCTCCTATATGTTATATCCTCTGTAAGAGTCGTCGATATATAATGACTAGTAGTTGGTGCTTGCCTACTGCAAGCATTTTATATCACCTCGAAGAAACATTCATTTTTCAGACAGACATTTCATCATTACAAATGTTCTTTTAATTCGAAATATTTAACCTCCGCAGCGATTTTCGTTTTTCCCACATGTAAAAATAATAGTTTAAAACAATCCCCAAATGTCGCAATTTTAAAAATTTTACACTTTCTTTATTATAAGGTTCTAATGCTACACATTTTAGCCAAATTTTAAAGTTGTAGCACTTCTAGAAATAAAATAATATTTTTCTAATTGTTTAAATTTAAATAATTTTTAACGGCCGCCGCAATACATAAATGGTAAAATTGAAATGTTTATTTGTGCAAATTTACAATACTTTAAATAATTTGAAAATTTCAGCTTTCTAGCTCATCCCATAGTACCTAAACAGCTATCTATTTGTTTAAACTTTAAGAATTTTTAACTGCCAAACAAATTACAATATCAAAATTTGTATAATCCCTATTTCGTTTTTTTAAGAATTCTCCTTATAAAAAAATTTCAACTCCGTGGCACATTCGGAAATATATAAACCTTGAAAATTTGTTTAAACAATTGCGAATTTTTAGCGGCCGTATTGTTGCATTTTTTCAAGATTTTCGTATTTTCTAGTTGGTTTTGCACAAAATCCTACCTAAGAAAAAAATTTCGAATCTCCAGATTATCTGGAAGTGCCTAAAAATTAGTATCCTCCTGTTATATGTTATATATATGTTATATCCTCCTCTGTAAGAGTCGTCGATATATAATGACTAGTAGTTGGTGCTTGCCTACTGCAAGCATTTTATATCACCTCGAAGAAACATTCATTTTTCAGACAGACATTTCATCATTACAAATGTTCTTTTAATTCTAAATATTTAACCTCCGCAGCGATTTTCGTTTTTCCCACATGTAAAAATAATAGTTTAAAACAATCCCCAAATGTCGCAATTTTAAAAATTTTACACTTTCTTTATTATAAGGTTCTAATGCTACACATTTTAGCCAAATTTTAAAGTTGTAGCACTTCTAGAAATAAAATAATATTTTTCTAATTGTTTAAATTTAAATAATTTTTAACGGCCGCCGCAATACATATATGGTAAAATTGAAATGTTTATTTGTGCAAATTTACAATACTGTAAATAATTTGAAAATTTCAGCTTTCTAGCTCATCCCATAGTACCTAAACAGCTATCTATTTGTTTAAACTTTAAGAATTTTTAACTGCCAAACAAATTACAATATCAAAATTTGTATAATCCCTATTTCGTTTTTTTAAGAATTCTACTTATAAAAAAATTTCAACTCCGTGGCACATTCGGAAATATATAAACCTTGAAAATTTGTTTAAACAATTGCGAATTTTTAGCGGCCGCATTGTTGCATTTTTTCAAGATTTTCGTATTTTCTAGTTGGTTTTGCACAAAATCCTACCTAAGAAAAAAATTTCGAATCTCCAGATTAACTGGAAGTGCCTAAAAATTAGTATCCTCCTGTTATATGTTATATATACAGTCAAAGTCGTTTATAACGAGCACGGTTGTAACGAGGTCACGGCTATAGTGAGCAAATGCTACCTCCAATATAAGTTTACGAGTATTTACATACAAATATTTCACGTTTATAACGAGCACGCTTCACGGATATATCGAGCAAACTTCGACCACGTCTCACTGTCTCAAACGCGGTGGCGGTCAGCTACTTCAATAAACTTCAATAGTGACCCAAGATATGTAACCTTGTGTTCTCGAGTCCAGCCTCTACGCTTTGATGTTAAAAAAATAATCCCTTCGTCCAAACCAAGAATTCCCAACTTGCAGGTACAGTGGCACCCGCGGAGGTCCTTTGTCCTCTCCTCCCAACCCATAGCTCTTTTACAGCCAGGAGGTTGTGTTTGGAAGGGGGGTATGGGGCTAAGGGCATGTACAATGGCGCCCGCCCCCGTCGCTCAGCCGAATGCACCCAACACCCTTTCCCACGTGAAGATGGGAAATCCCAGATTTAATCCGTCTCCTCATTAACTCTTCCTGGAATTGGTATGCTCGCAGTTTGCAAAGAAAGTTCGTAGCGTTGATCACAAAAATCAGTTGAGATTTTGCCCTTGAACGAGTAACATGTCCGTACATAAAAGGAGATTCTGTCTATTCGCGAAAAGGTTGATATTATTCGAGAGTTAGAACGTGGTGAAAAAAATGTTGAAGTGTGCAAAAAATTTAATTTATCGTCGTCTACGGTTTCAAACTTATGGAAAAACAAAGAAGCGATTTTATCTGCACTAGAGAACAACCTAACAACGAACAAGAAAATGAGGAAGTGTGACTTGGGTACTGTTGATCAAGCACTGCTGGAGTGGTTTAAGACGCAGAGAAATGCTGGTTTCCCCATCAACGGCCCCATTTTAAAGGTACAGGCAGATAAATTTGCAAAACAGTTAGGACATGAAAACTTCACATGCAATAATGGGTGGCTCGATCGTTTTAAAAATCGGCATAACATTGTTTATGCGAAAGTCAGTGGAGAGGCCCTGTCAGCAGATTCAAAAACGGCAAGTGAATGGGTGAAAAGTGTTTGGGAGGAGTGTCGAAAAGGTTACAGAGAAGAAGACATCTACAATGCCGACGAAACTGGACTGTTTTACAACATGATGCCTGATGCAACGTTTAAATTCAAAGGTGACAAATGTGTTGGTGGCAAAAGACCTAAGAATCGTTTAACAGTTTTAATGTGCGCAAACATGAATGGGAGTGACAAAAAAAACTTTTTGTTATTGGTAAGTCACAAAAGCCGCGTTGCTTCAATAATGTAAAGAAGCTTCCCGTTGAATATGCAGCTAATAAAAAGGCATGGATGACTTCCAATATTTTTCAGCAATATGTAAGTCAGTGGAACAACGAGTTACGGAGGAAAAATAGAAACATTTTACTCCTTGTCGATAACTGTCCTGCGCACCCACATATGCAGGAGTTATCCAATGTAAAACTGGTGTTTTTGCATACAAATGCGACTTCTATTTTGCAGCCAATGGACATGGGGATAATTAAAAGTTTTAAAGGCCATTTCAAGCGATTTTTTGTTCTACAGTTGATTGAAAGGAGGGAAAGAGGTTTAGATGGCAACGTCTCTGTATTGGATGCAATTCATTTGATGACAGATGCATGGGACAATGTTTCACCTACAACGATCATAAACTGTTTTCGGAAGTCTGGTTTAATATCGGGAGAATTTTCGATTGATAACCATAACGTTGATGAAGATGATCTACCTCTGTCAGAATGGCTTAAAGAAAATGGAATTGCGAATTTTGACCATGTAAATGACATTGACAATTTTGTTCATGTTGATGATGATTTGATTACCAGTGGAATTCCTACGGAGAGTGAAATAATAGAGACAGTACAAAACACAGCAGACAGTGATGAAGACATTGTTGAATGTGTCGAAGACACAATCCCGACAAAAGCCGTGCCAACTTACTCTCAAGCTCAGGATGCTGTGGAAACATTAAATGATTTTTTTGAAAACATTGACATTTCCGATGGTGTTTTTAGTGCAATAAGTGTAATAAGAGGAAACTTAAGAGACTTCAAAGTGAAATCTATGAAACAGGCTACCATTCAAAGTTATTTTTCTAAAAAGGGGAGTGATTAAGGATGCAGCTGTAAGTAAATTTTATATGTACAAATGTTTATTTTAAATTTTCTAGTTTATTCTCATTTTTATGTTTTTCCATAAATTTACTAAATAAACTTTCTGTTTATATATTCACTTTTACTTCTTATGTCTTATTTCACCATACACATGCATGCTTTTGCCTTCACGGATATTAAGTTTAACGGCTATAACGAGCAAAACTAGACGGTCCCGTGGCGCTCGTTATATCCGAGTTTGACTGTATGTTATATCCTCCTCTGTAAGAGTCGTCGATATATAATGACTAGTAGTTGGTGCTCGCATACTGCAAGCATTTCATCTCAACATAAAAAAACATTCATTATTCATATTTCATCATTACACAATTTCAACTCCGTGGCACATTCGGAAATATATAAACCTTGAAAATTTGTTTAAACAATTGCGAATTTTTAGCGGCCGCATTGTTGCATTTTTTCAAGATTTTCGTATTTTCTAGTTGGTTTTGCACAAAATCCTACCTATGAAAAAAACTTCGAATCTCCAGCTTATATGGAAGTGCCTAAACATTAGTATCCTCCTATATGTTATATCCTCTGTAAGAGTCGTCGATATATAATGACTAGTAGTTGGTGCTTGCCTACTGCAAGCATTTTATATCACCTTGAAGATACATTCATTTTTCAGACAGACATTTCATCATTACAAATGTTCTTTTAATTCTAAATATTTAACCTCCGCAGCGATTTTCGTTTTTCCCACATGTAAAAATAATAGTTTAAAACAATCCCCAAATGTCGCAATTTTAAAAATTTTACACTTTCTTTATTATAAGGTTCTAATGCTACACATTTTAGCCAAATTTTAAAGTTGTAGCACTTCTAGAAATAAAATAATATTTTTCTAATTGTTTAAATTTAAATAATTTTTAACGGCCGCCGCAATACATATATGGTAAAATTGAAATGTTTATTTGTGCAAATTTACAATACTGTAAATAATTTGAAAATTTCAGCTTTCTAGCTCATCCCATAGTACCTAAACAGCTATCTATTTGTTTAAACTTTAAGAATTTTTAACTGCCAAACAAATTACAATATCAAAATTTGTATAATCCCTATTTCGTTTTTTTAAGAATTCTACTTATAAAAAAATTTCAACTCCGTGGCACATTCGGAAATATATAAACCTCGAAAATTTGTTTAAACAATTGCAAATTTTTAGCGGCCGCATTGTTGCATTTTTTCAAGATTTTCGTATTTTCTAGTTGGTTTTGCACAAAATCCTACCTAAGAAAAAAATTTCGAATCTCCAGATTAACTGGAAATGCCTAAAAATTAGTATCCTCCTGTTATATGTTATATATACAGTCAAAGTCGTTTATAACGAGCACGGTTGTAACGAGGTCACGGCTATAGTGAGCAAATGCTACCTCCAAGATAAGTTTACGAGTATTTACATACAAATATTTCACGTATATAACGAGCACGCTTCACGGATATATCGAGCAAACTTCGACCACGTCTCACTGTCTCAAACGCGGTGGCGGTCAGCCCCTTCAATAAACTTCAATAGTGACCCAAGATATGTAACCTTGTGTTCTCGAGTCCAGCCTCTACACCCTATCCCTCGGGGAGGTTAAAGACCGCGGCTTTGTTGTTAAAAAAAATAATCCCTTCGTCCAAACCAAGAATTCCCAACTTGCAGGTACAGTGGCACCCGCGGAGTTCCTTTGTCCTCTCCTCCCAACCCATAGCTCTTTTACAGCCAGGAGGTTGTGTTTGGAAGGGGGGTATGGGGCTAAGGGCATGTAGAATGGCGCCCGCCCCCGTCGCTCAGCCGAATGCACCCAACACCCTTTCCCACGTAAAGATGGGAAATCCCAGATTTAATCCGTCTCCTCATTAACTCTTCCTGGAATTGGTATGCTCGCAGTTTGCAAAGAAAGTTCGTAGCGTTGATCACAAAAATCAGTTGAGATTTTGCCCTTGAACGAGTAACATGTCCGTACATAAAAGGAAGTGTCTGTCTATTCGCGAAAAGGTTGATATTATTCGAGAGTTAGAACGTGGTGAAAAAAATGTTGAAGTGTGCAAAAAATTTAATTTATCGTCGTCTACGGTTTCAAACTTATGGAAAAACAAAGAAGCGATTTTATCTGCACTAGAGAACAACCTAACAACGAACAAGAAAATGAGGAAGTGTGACTTGGGTACTGTTGATCAAGCACTGCTGGAGTGGTTTAAGACGCAGAGAAATGCTGGTTTCCCCATCAACGGCCCCATTTTAAAGGTACAGGCAGATAAATTTGCAAAACAGTTAGGACATGAAAACTTCACATGCAATAATGGGTGGCTCGATCGTTTTAAAAATCGGCATAACATTGTTTATGCGAAAGTCAGTGGAGAGGCCCTGTCAGCAGATTCAAAAACGGCAAGTGAATGGGTGAAAAGTGTTTGGGAGGAGTGTCGAAAAGGTTACAGAGAAGAAGACATCTACAATGCCGACGAAACTGGACTGTTTTACAACATGATGCCTGATGCAACGTTTAAATTCAAAGGTGACAAATGTGTTGGTGGCAAAAGACCTAAGAATCGTTTAACAGTTTTAATGTGCGCAAACATGAATGGGAGTGACAAAAAAAACTTTTTGTTATTGGTAAGTCACAAAAGCCGCGTTGCTTCAATAATGTAAAGAAGCTTCCCGTTGAATATGCAGCTAATAAAAAGGCATGGATGACTTCCAATATTTTTCAGCAATATGTAAGTCAGTGGAACAACGAGTTACGGAGGAAAAATAGAAACATTTTACTCCTTGTCGATAACTGTCCTGCGCACCCACATATGCAGGAGTTATCCAATGTAAAACTGGTGTTTTTGCATACAAATGCGACTTCTATTTTGCAGCCAATGGACATGGGGATAATTAAAAGTTTTAAAGGCCATTTCAAGCGATTTTTTGTTCTACAGTTGATTGAAAGGAGGGAAAGAGGTTTAGATGGCAACGTCTCTGTATTGGATGCAATTCATTTGATGACAGATGCATGGGACAATGTTTCACCTACAACGATCATAAACTGTTTTCGGAAGTCTGGTTTAATATCGGGAGAATTTTCGATTGATAACCATAACGTTGATGAAGATGATCTACCTCTGTCAGAATGGCTTAAAGAAAATGGAATTGCGAATTTTGACCATGTAAATGACATTGACAATTTTGTTCATGTTGATGATGATTTGATTACCAGTGGAATTCCTACGGAGAGTGAAATAATAGAGACAGTACAAAACACAGCAGACAGTGATGAAGACATTGTTGAATGTGTCGAAGACACAATCCCGACGAAAGCCGTGCCAACTTACTCTCAAGCTCAGGATGCTGTGGAAACATTAAATGATTTTTTTGAAAACATTGACATTTCCGATGGTGTTTTTAGTGCAATAAGTGTAATAAGAGGAAACTTAAGAGACTTCAAAGTGAAATCTATGAAACAGGCTACCATTCAAAGTTATTTTTCTAAAAAGGGGAGTGATTAAGGATGCAGCTGTAAGTAAATTTTATATGTACAAATGTTTATTTTAAATTTTCTAGTTTATTCTCATTTTTATGTTTTTCCATAAATTTACTAAATAAACTTTCTGTTTATATATTCACTTTTACTTCTTATGTCTTATTTCACCATACACATGCATGCTTTTGCCTTCACGGATATTAAGTTTAACGGCTATAACGAGCAAAACTAGACGGTCCCGTGGCGCTCGTTATATCCGAGTTTGACTGTATGTTATATCCTCCTCTGTAAGAGTCGTCGATATATAATGACTAGTAGTTGGTGCTCGCATACTGCAAGCATTTCATCTCAACATAAAAAAACATTCATTATTCATATTTCATCATTACACATATTTTTAATTCTAAATATTTCACCTCCGCAGCGATTTTCGTTTTTCCCACATGTAAAAATAATAGTTAAAACAATCCCCAAATGTTGCAATTTTAAAAATTTTACACATTCTTCATTATGGGGTACTGATGCTACACATTTCAGCCAAATTTTAAAGTTGTAGCACTCCGAGAAGTAAAATAATATTTTTGTAATTGTTTAAATTTAAATAATTTTTAACGGCCGCCGCAACTCAGATATGATAAAATTGAAATGTTTATTTGCACAAATTCACTACTCTGTAAATAATTTGAAAATTTTAGCTTCCTAGCTCATCCCATAGTACCTAAACAGCTATCTATTTGTTTAAACTTTAAGAATTTTTAACTGCCAAACAAATTAAAATATCAAAATTTGTATAATCCCTATTTCGTTTTTTTAAGAATTCTACTTATAAAAAAATTTCAACTCTGTAGCACATGCGGAAATACATAAACCATGAAAATTTGTTTAAACAATTGCGAATTTTTAGCGGCCGCATTGTTGCATTTTTTCTGGATTTTCGTTTTTTCTAGTTGGTTTTGCAGAAAATCCTACCTATGAAAAAAATTTCGAATCTCCAGCTTATATGGAAGTGCCTAAACATTAGTATCCTCCTATATGTTATATCCTCTGTAAGAGTCGTCGATATATAATACCTAGTAGTTGGTGCTTGCCTACTGCAAGCATTTTATATCACCTTGAAGATACATTCATTTTTCAGACAGACATTTCATCATTACAAATGTTCTTTTAATTCTAAATATTTAACCTCCGCAGCGATTTTCGTTTTTCCCACATGTAAAAATAATAGTTTAAAACAATCCCCAAATGTCGCAATTTTAAAAATTTTACACTTTCTTTATTATAAGGTTCTAATGCTACACATTTTAGCCAAATTTTAAAGTTGTAGCACTTCTAGAAATAAAATAATATTTTTCTAATTGTTTAAATTTAAATAATTTTTAACGGCCGCCGCAATACATATATGGTAAAATTGAAATGTTTATTTGTGCAAATTTACAATACTTTAAATAATTTGAAAATTTCAGCTTTCTAGCTCATCCCATAGTACCTAAACAGCTATCTATTTGTTTAAACTTTAAGAATTTTTAACTGCCAAACAAATTACAATATCAAAATTTGTATAATCCCTATTTCGTTTTTTTAAGAATTCTACTTATAAAAAAATTTCAACTCTGTAGCACATGCGGAAATACATAAACCATGAAAATTTGTTTAAACAATTGCGAATTTTTAGCGGCCGCATTGTTGCATTTTTTCTGGATTTTCGTTTTTTCTAGTTGGTTTTGCAGAAAATCCTACCTATGAAAAAAATTTCGAATCTCCAGCTTATATGGAAGTGCCTAAACATTAGTATCCTCCTATATGTTATATCCTCTGTAAGAGTCGTCGATATATAATGACTAGTAGTTGGTGCTTGCCTACTGCAAGCATTTTATATCACCTTGAAGATACATTCATTTTTCAGACAGACATTTCATCATTACAAATGTTCTTTTAATTCTAAATATTTAACCTCCGCAGCGATTTTCGTTTTTCCCACATGTAAAAATAATAGTTTAAAACAATCCCCAAATGTCGCAATTTTAAAAATTTTACACTTTCTTTATTATAAGGTTCTAATGCTACACATTTTAGCCAAATTTTAAAGTTGTAGCACTTCTAGAAATAAAATAATATTTTTCTAATTGTTTAAATTTAAATAATTTTTAACGGCCGCCGCAATACATATATGGTAAAATTGAAATGTTTATTTGTGCAAATTTACAATACTGTAAATAATTTGAAAATTTCAGCTTTCTAGCTCATCCCATAGTACCTAAACAGCTATCTATTTGTTTAAACTTTAAGAATTTTTAACTGCCAAACAAATTACAATATCAAAATTTGTATAATCCCTATTTCGTTTTTTTAAGAATTCTACTTATAAAAAAATTTCAACTCCGTGGCACATTCGGAAATATATAAACCTCGAAAATTTGTTTAAACAATTGCGAATTTTTAGCGGCCGCATTGTTGCATTTTTTCAAGATTTTCGTATTTTCTAGTTGGTTTTGCACAAAATCCTACCTAAGAAAAAAATTTCGAATCTCCAGATTAACTGGAAATGCCTAAAAATTAGTATCCTCCTGTTATATGTTATATATACAGTCAAAGTCGTTTATAACGAGCACGGTTGTAACGAGGTCACGGCTATAGTGAGCAAATGCTACCTCCAAGATAAGTTTACGAGTATTTACATACAAATATTTCACGTATATAACGAGCACGCTTCACGGATATATCGAGCAAACTTCGACCACGTCTCACTGTCTCAAACGCGGTGGCGGTCAGCCCCTTCAATAAACTTCAATAGTGACCCAAGATATGTAACCTTGTGTTCTCGAGTCCAGCCTCTACACCCTATCCCTCGGGGAGGTTAAAGACCGCGGCTTTGTTGTTAAAAAAAATAATCCCTTCGTCCAAACCAAGAATTCCCAACTTGCAGGTACAGTGGCACCCGCGGAGTTCCTTTGTCCTCTCCTCCCAACCCATAGCTCTTTTACAGCCAGGAGGTTGTGTTTGGAAGGGGGGTATGGGGCTAAGGGCATGTAGAATGGCGCCCGCCCCCGTCGCTCAGCCGAATGCACCCAACACCCTTTCCCACGTAAAGATGGGAAATCCCAGATTTAATCCGTCTCCTCATTAACTCTTCCTGGAATTGGTATGCTCGCAGTTTGCAAAGAAAGTTCGTAGCGTTGATCACAAAAATCAGTTGAGATTTTGCCCTTGAACGAGTAACATGTCCGTACATAAAAGGAAGTGTCTGTCTATTCGCGAAAAGGTTGATATTATTCGAGAGTTAGAACGTGGTGAAAAAAATGTTGAAGTGTGCAAAAAATTTAATTTATCGTCGTCTACGGTTTCAAACTTATGGAAAAACAAAGAAGCGATTTTATCTGCACTAGAGAACAACCTAACAACGAACAAGAAAATGAGGAAGTGTGACTTGGGTACTGTTGATCAAGCACTGCTGGAGTGGTTTAAGACGCAGAGAAATGCTGGTTTCCCCTTCAACGGCCCCATTTTAAAGGTACAGGCAGATAAATTTGCAAAACAGTTAGGACATGAAAACTTCACATGCAATAATGGGTGGCTCGATCGTTTTAAAAATCCGCATAACATTGTTTATGCGAAAGTCAGTGGAGAGGCCCTGTCAGCAGATTCAAAAACGGCAAGTGAATGGGTGAAAAGTGTTTGGGAGGAGTGTCGAAAAGGTTACAGAGAAGAAGACATCTACAATGCCGACGAAACTGGACTGTTTTACAACATGATGCCTGATGCAACGTTTAAATTCAAAGGTGACAAATGTGTTGGTGGCAAAAGACCTAAGAATCGTTTAACAGTTTTAATGTGCGCAAACATGAATGGGAGTGACAAAAAAAACTTTTTGTTATTGGTAAGTCACAAAAGCCGCGTTGCTTCAATAATGTAAAGAAGCTTCCCGTTGAATATGCAGCTAATAAAAAGGCATGGATGACTTCCAATATTTTTCAGCAATATGTAAGTCAGTGGAACAACGAGTTACGGAGGAAAAATAGAAACATTTTACTCCTTGTCGATAACTGTCCTGCGCACCCACATATGCAGGAGTTATCCAATGTAAAACTGGTGTTTTTGCATACAAATGCGACTTCTATTTTGCAGCCAATGGACATGGGGATAATTAAAAGTTTTAAAGGCCATTTCAAGCGATTTTTTGTTCTACAGTTGATTGAAAGGAGGGAAAGAGGTTTAGATGGCAACGTCTCTGTATTGGATGCAATTCATTTGATGACAGATGCATGGGACAATGTTTCACCTACAACGATCATAAACTGTTTTCGGAAGTCTGGTTTAATATCGGGAGAATTTTCGATTGATAACCATAACGTTGATGAAGATGATCTACCTCTGTCAGAATGGCTTAAAGAAAATGGAATTGCGAATTTTGACCATGTAAATGACATTGACAATTTTGTTCATGTTGATGATGATTTGATTACCAGTGGAATTCCTACGGAGAGTGAAATAATAGAGACAGTACAAAACACAGCAGACAGTGATGAAGACATTGTTGAATGTGTCGAAGACACAATCCCGACGAAAGCCGTGCCAACTTACTCTCAAGCTCAGGATGCTGTGGAAACATTAAATGATTTTTTTGAAAACATTGACATTTCCGATGGTGTTTTTAGTGCAATAAGTGTAATAAGAGGAAACTTAAGAGACTTCAAAGTGAAATCTATGAAACAGGCTACCATTCAAAGTTATTTTTCTAAAAAGGGGAGTGATTAAGGATGCAGCTGTAAGTAAATTTTATATGTACAAATGTTTATTTTAAATTTTCTAGTTTATTCTCATTTTTATGTTTTTCCATAAATTTACTAAATAAACTTTCTGTTTATATATTCACTTTTACTTCTTATGTCTTATTTCACCATACACATGCATGCTTTTGCCTTCACGGATATTAAGTTTAACGGCTATAACGAGCAAAACTAGACGGTCCCGTGGCGCTCGTTATATCCGAGTTTGACTGTATGTTATATCCTCCTCTGTAAGAGTCGTCGATATATAATGACTAGTAGTTGGTGCTCGCATACTGCAAGCATTTCATCTCAACATAAAAAAACATTCATCATTCATATTTCATCATTACACATATTTTTAATTCTAAATATTTCACCTCCGCAGCGATTTTCGTTTTTCCCACATGTAAAAATAATAGTTTAAACAATCCCCAAATGTTGCAATTTTAAAAATTTTACACATTCTTCATTATGGGGTACCGATGCTACACATTTTAGCCAAATTTTAAAGTTGTAGCACTCCGAGAAGTAAAATAATATTTTTGTAATTGTTTAAATTTAAATAATTTTTAACGGCCGCCGCAATACATATATGGTAAAATTGAAATGTTTATTTGTGCAAATTTACAATACTGTAAATAATTTGAAAATTTCAGCTTTCTAGCTCATCCCATAGTACCTAAACAGCTATCTATTTGTTTAAACTTTAAGAATTTTTAACCGCCAAACAAATTACAATATCAAAATTTGTACAATCCCTATTTCGTTTTTTTTTAGATTTCTAGTTATAAAAAAATTTCAACTCCGTGGCACATTCGGAAATATATAAACCTTGAAAATTTGTTTAAACAATTGCGAATTTTTAGCGGCCGCATTGTTGCATTTTTTCAAGATTTTCGTATTTTCTAGTTGGTTTTGCACAAAATCCTACCTATGAAAAAAACTTCGAATCTCCAGCTTATATGGAAGTGCCTAAACATTAGTATCCTCCTATATGTTATATCCTCTGTAAGAGTCGTCGATATATAATGACTAGTAGTTGGTGCTTGCCTACTGCAAGCATTTTATATCACCTTGAAGATACATTCATTTTTCAGACAGACATTTCATCATTACAAATGTTCTTTTAATTCTAAATATTTAACCTCCGCAGCGATTTTCGTTTTTCCCACATGTAAAAATAATAGTTTAAAACAATCCCCAAATGTCGCAATTTTAAAAATTTTACACTTTCTTTATTATAAGGTTCTAATGCTACACATTTTAGCCAAATTTTAAAGTTGTAGCACTTCTAGAAATAAAATAATATTTTTCTAATTGTTTAAATTTAAATAATTTTTAACGGCCGCCGCAATACATATATGGTAAAATTGAAATGTTTATTTGTGCAAATTTACAATACTGTAAATAATTTGAAAATTTCAGCTTTCTAGCTCATCCCATAGTACCTAAACAGCTATCTATTTGTTTAAACTTTAAGAATTTTTAACTGCCAAACAAATTACAATATCAAAATTTGTATAATCCCTATTTCGTTTTTTTAAGAATTCTACTTATAAAAAAATTTCAACTCCGTGGCACATTCGGAAATATATAAACCTCGAAAATTTGTTTAAACAATTGCGAATTTTTAGCGGCCGCATTGTTGCATTTTTTCAAGATTTTCGTATTTTCTAGTTGGTTTTGCACAAAATCCTACCTAAGAAAAAAATTTCGAATCTCCAGATTAACTGGAAATGCCTAAAAATTAGTATCCTCCTGTTATATGTTATATATACAGTCAAAGTCGTTTATAACGAGCACGGTTGTAACGAGGTCACGGCTATAGTGAGCAAATGCTACCTCCAAGATAAGTTTACGAGTATTTACATACAAATATTTCACGTATATAACGAGCACGCTTCACGGATATATCGAGCAAACTTCGACCACGTCTCACTGTCTCAAACGCGGTGGCGGTCAGCCCCTTCAATAAACTTCAATAGTGACCCAAGATATGTAACCTTGTGTTCTCGAGTCCAGCCTCTACACCCTATCCCTCGGGGAGGTTAAAGACCGCGGCTTTGTTGTTAAAAAAAATAATCCCTTCGTCCAAACCAAGAATTCCCAACTTGCAGGTACAGTGGCACCCGCGGAGTTCCTTTGTCCTCTCCTCCCAACCCATAGCTCTTTTACAGCCAGGAGGTTGTGTTTGGAAGGGGGGTATGGGGCTAAGGGCATGTAGAATGGCGCCCGCCCCCGTCGCTCAGCCGAATGCACCCAACACCCTTTCCCACGTAAAGATGGGAAATCCCAGATTTAATCCGTCTCCTCATTAACTCTTCCTGGAATTGGTATGCTCGCAGTTTGCAAAGAAAGTTCGTAGCGTTGATCACAAAAATCAGTTGAGATTTTGCCCTTGAACGAGTAACATGTCCGTACATAAAAGGAAGTGTCTGTCTATTCGCGAAAAGGTTGATATTATTCGAGAGTTAGAACGTGGTGAAAAAAATGTTGAAGTGTGCAAAAAATTTAATTTATCGTCGTCTACGGTTTCAAACTTATGGAAAAACAAAGAAGCGATTTTATCTGCACTAGAGAACAACCTAACAACGAACAAGAAAATGAGGAAGTGTGACTTGGGTACTGTTGATCAAGCACTGCTGGAGTGGTTTAAGACGCAGAGAAATGCTGGTTTCCCCTTCAACGGCCCCATTTTAAAGGTACAGGCAGATAAATTTGCAAAACAGTTAGGACATGAAAACTTCACATGCAATAATGGGTGGCTCGATCGTTTTAAAAATCCGCATAACATTGTTTATGCGAAAGTCAGTGGAGAGGCCCTGTCAGCAGATTCAAAAACGGCAAGTGAATGGGTGAAAAGTGTTTGGGAGGAGTGTCGAAAAGGTTACAGAGAAGAAGACATCTACAATGCCGACGAAACTGGACTGTTTTACAACATGATGCCTGATGCAACGTTTAAATTCAAAGGTGACAAATGTGTTGGTGGCAAAAGACCTAAGAATCGTTTAACAGTTTTAATGTGCGCAAACATGAATGGGAGTGACAAAAAAAACTTTTTGTTATTGGTAAGTCACAAAAGCCGCGTTGCTTCAATAATGTAAAGAAGCTTCCCGTTGAATATGCAGCTAATAAAAAGGCATGGATGACTTCCAATATTTTTCAGCAATATGTAAGTCAGTGGAACAACGAGTTACGGAGGAAAAATAGAAACATTTTACTCCTTGTCGATAACTGTCCTGCGCACCCACATATGCAGGAGTTATCCAATGTAAAACTGGTGTTTTTGCATACAAATGCGACTTCTATTTTGCAGCCAATGGACATGGGGATAATTAAAAGTTTTAAAGGCCATTTCAAGCGATTTTTTGTTCTACAGTTGATTGAAAGGAGGGAAAGAGGTTTAGATGGCAACGTCTCTGTATTGGATGCAATTCATTTGATGACAGATGCATGGGACAATGTTTCACCTACAACGATCATAAACTGTTTTCGGAAGTCTGGTTTAATATCGGGAGAATTTTCGATTGATAACCATAACGTTGATGAAGATGATCTACCTCTGTCAGAATGGCTTAAAGAAAATGGAATTGCGAATTTTGACCATGTAAATGACATTGACAATTTTGTTCATGTTGATGATGATTTGATTACCAGTGGAATTCCTACGGAGAGTGAAATAATAGAGACAGTACAAAACACAGCAGACAGTGATGAAGACATTGTTGAATGTGTCGAAGACACAATCCCGACGAAAGCCGTGCCAACTTACTCTCAAGCTCAGGATGCTGTGGAAACATTAAATGATTTTTTTGAAAACATTGACATTTCCGATGGTGTTTTTAGTGCAATAAGTGTAATAAGAGGAAACTTAAGAGACTTCAAAGTGAAATCTATGAAACAGGCTACCATTCAAAGTTATTTTTCTAAAAAGGGGAGTGATTAAGGATGCAGCTGTAAGTAAATTTTATATGTACAAATGTTTATTTTAAATTTTCTAGTTTATTCTCATTTTTATGTTTTTCCATAAATTTACTAAATAAACTTTCTGTTTATATATTCACTTTTACTTCTTATGTCTTATTTCACCATACACATGCATGCTTTTGCCTTCACGGATATTAAGTTTAACGGCTATAACGAGCAAAACTAGACGGTCCCGTGGCGCTCGTTATATCCGAGTTTGACTGTATGTTATATCCTCCTCTGTAAGAGTCGTCGATATATAATGACTAGTAGTTGGTGCTCGCATACTGCAAGCATTTCATCTCAACATAAAAAAACATTCATTATTCATATTTCATCATTACACATATTTTTAATTCTAAATATTTCACCTCCGCAGCGATTTTCGTTTTTCCCACATGTAAAAATAATAGTTTAAACAATCCCCAAATGTTGCAATTTTAAAAATTTTACACATTCTTCATTATGGGGTACCGATGCTACACATTTTAGCCAAATTTTAAAGTTGTAGCACTCCGAGAAGTAAAATAATATTTTTGTAATTGTTTAAATTTAAATAATTTTTAACGGCCGCCGCAATACATATATGGTAAAATTGAAATGTTTATTTGTGCAAATTTACAATACTGTAAATAATTTGAAAATTTCAGCTTTCTAGCTCATCCCATAGTACCTAAACAGCTATCTATTTGTTTAAACTTTAAGAATTTTTAACCGCCAAACAAATTACAATATCAAAATTTGTATAATCCCTATTTCGTTTTTTTTTAGATTTCTAGTTATAAAAAAATTTCAACTCCGTGGCACATTCGGAAATATATAAACCTTGAAAATTTGTTTAAACAATTGCGAATTTTTAGCGGCCGCATTGTTGCATTTTTTCAAGATTTTCGTATTTTCTAGTTGGTTTTGCACAAAATCCTACCTATGAAAAAAACTTCGAATCTCCAGCTTATCTGGAAGTGCCTAAACATTAGTA
Source organism: Tanypteryx hageni (assembly GCA_028673005.1). Taxonomy (NCBI): domain Eukaryota; kingdom Metazoa; phylum Arthropoda; class Insecta; order Odonata; family Petaluridae; genus Tanypteryx; species Tanypteryx hageni. The sequence goes on from CM054112.1 coordinate 270,467,705, forward strand.
TCCTCCTATATGTTATATCCTCTGTAAGAGTCGTCGATATATAATGACTAGTAGTTGGTGCTTGCCTACTGCAAGCATTTTATATCACCTTGAAGATACATTCATTTTTCAGACAGACATTTCATCATTACAAATGTTCTTTTAATTCTAAATATTTAACCTCCGCAGCGATTTTCGTTTTTCCCACATGTAAAAATAATAGTTTAAAACAATCCCCAAATGTCGCAATTTTAAAAATTTTACACTTTCTTTATTATAAGGTTCTAATGCTACACATTTTAGCCAAATTTTAAAGTTGTAGCACTTCTAGAAATAAAATAATATTTTTCTAATTGTTTAAATTTAAATAATTTTTAACGGCCGCCGCAATACATATATGGTAAAATTGAAATGTTTATTTGTGCAAATTTACAATACTGTAAATAATTTGAAAATTTCAGCTTTCTAGCTCATCCCATAGTACCTAAACAGCTATCTATTTGTTTAAACTTTAAGAATTTTTAACTGCCAAACAAATTACAATATCAAAATTTGTATAATCCCTATTTCGTTTTTTTAAGAATTCTACTTATAAAAAAATTTCAACTCCGTGGCACATTCGGAAATATATAAACCTCGAAAATTTGTTTAAACAATTGCGAATTTTTAGCGGCCGCATTGTTGCATTTTTTCAAGATTTTCGTATTTTCTAGTTGGTTTTGCACAAAATCCTACCTAAGAAAAAAATTTCGAATCTCCAGATTAACTGGAAATGCCTAAAAATTAGTATCCTCCTGTTATATGTTATATATACAGTCAAAGTCGTTTATAACGAGCACGGTTGTAACGAGGTCACGGCTATAGTGAGCAAATGCTACCTCCAAGATAAGTTTACGAGTATTTACATACAAATATTTCACGTATATAACGAGCACGCTTCACGGATATATCGAGCAAACTTCGACCACGTCTCACTGTCTCAAACGCGGTGGCGGTCAGCCCCTTCAATAAACTTCAATAGTGACCCAAGATATGTAACCTTGTGTTCTCGAGTCCAGCCTCTACACCCTATCCCTCGGGGAGGTTAAAGACCGCGGCTTTGTTGTTAAAAAAAATAATCCCTTCGTCCAAACCAAGAATTCCCAACTTGCAGGTACAGTGGCACCCGCGGAGGTCCTTTGTCCTCTCCTCCCAACCCATAGCTCTTTTACAGCCAGGAGGTTGTGTTTGGAAGGGGGGTATGGGGCTAAGGGCATGTAGAATGGCGCCCGCCCCCGTCGCTCAGCCGAATGCACCCAACACCCTTTCCCACGTAAAGATGGGAAATCCCAGATTTAATCCGTCTCCTCATTAACTCTTCCTGGAATTGGTATGCTCGCAGTTTGCAAAGAAAGTTCGTAGCGTTGATCACAAAAATCAGTTGAGATTTTGCCCTTGAACGAGTAACATGTCCGTACATAAAAGGAAGTGTCTGTCTATTCGCGAAAAGGTTGATATTATTCGAGAGTTAGAACGTGGTGAAAAAAATGTTGAAGTGTGCAAAAAATTTAATTTATCGTCGTCTACGGTTTCAAACTTATGGAAAAACAAAGAAGCGATTTTATCTGCACTAGAGAACAACCTAACAACGAACAAGAAAATGAGGAAGTGTGACTTGGGTACTGTTGATCAAGCACTGCTGGAGTGGTTTAAGACGCAGAGAAATGCTGGTTTCCCCATTTTAAAGGTACAGGAAGATAAATTTGCAAAACAGTTAGGACATGAAAACTTCACATGCAATAATGGATGGCTCGATCGTTTTAAAAATCGGCATAACATTGTTTATGCGAAAGTCAGTGGAGAGGCCCTGTCAGCAGATTCAAAAACGGCAAGTGAATGGGTGAAAAGTGTTTGGGAGGAGTGTCGAAAAGGTTACAGAGAAGAAGACATCTACAATGCCGACGAAACTGGACTGTTTTACAACATGATGCCTGATGCAACTTTTAAATTCAAAGGTGACAAATGTGTTGGTGGCAAAAGACCTAAGAATCGTTTAACAGTTTTAATGTGCGCAAACATGAATGGGAGTGACAAAAAAAACTTTTTGTTATTGGTAAGTCACAAAAGCCGCGTTGCTTCAATAATGTAAAGAAGCTTCCCGTTGAATATGCAGCTAATAAAAAGGCATGGATGACTTCCAATATTTTTCAGCAATATGTAAGTCAGTGGAACAACGAGTTACGGAGGAAAAATAGAAACATTTTACTCCTTGTCGATAACTGTCCTGCGCACCCACATATGCAGGAGTTATCCAATGTAAAACTGGTGTTTTTGCATACAAATGCGACTTCTATTTTGCAGCCAATGGACATGGGGATAATTAAAAGTTTTAAAGGCCATTTCAAGCGATTTTTTGTTCTACAGTTGATTGAAAGGAGGGAAAGAGGTTTAGATGGCAACGTCTCTGTATTGGATGCAATTCATTTGATGACAGATGCATGGGACAATGTTTCACCTACAACGATCATAAACTGTTTTCGGAAGTCTGGTTTAATATCGGGAGAATTTTCGATTGATAACCATAACGTTGATGAAGATGATCTACCTCTGTCAGAATGGCTTAAAGAAAATGGAATTGCGAATTTTGACCATGTAAATGACATTGACAATTTTGTTCATGTTGATGATGATTTGATTACCAGTGGAATTCCTACGGAGAGTGAAATAATAGAGACAGTACAAAACACAGCAGACAGTGATGAAGACATTGTTGAATGTGTCGGAGACACAATCCCGACGAAAGCCGTGCCAACTTACTCTCAAGCTCAGGATGCTGTGGAAACATTAAATGATTTTTTTGAAAACATTGACATTTCCGATGGTGTTTTTAGTGCAATAAGTGTAATAAGAGGAAACTTAAGAGACTTCAAAGTGAAATCTATGAAACAGGCTACCATTCAAAGTTATTTTTCTAAAAAGGGGAGTGATTAAGGATGCAGCTGTAAGTAAATTTTATATGTACAAATGTTTATTTTAAATTTTCTAGTTTATTCTCATTTTTATGTTTTTCCATAAATTTACTAAATAAACTTTCTGTTTATATATTCACTTTTACTTCTTATGTCTTATTTCACCATACACATGCATGCTTTTGCCTTCACGGATATTAAGTTTAACGGCTATAACGAGCAAAACTAGACGGTCCCGTGGCGCTCGTTATATCCGAGTTTGACTGTATGTTATATCCTCCTCTGTAAGAGTCGTCGATATATAATGACTAGTAGTTGGTGCTCGCATACTGCAAGCATTTCATCTCAACATAAAAAAACATTCATCATTCATATTTCATCATTACACATATTTTTAATTCTAAATATTTCACCTCCGCAGCGATTTTCGTTTTTCCCACATGTAAAAATAATAGTTTAAACAATCCCCAAATGTTGCAATTTTAAAAATTTTACACATTCTTCATTATGGGGTACCGATGCTACACATTTTAGCCAAATTTTAAAGTTGTAGCACTCCGAGAAGTAAAATAATATTTTTGTAATTGTTTAAATTTAAATAATTTTTAACGGCCGCCGCAATACATATATGGTAAAATTGAAATGTTTATTTGTGCAAATTTACAATACTGTAAATAATTTGAAAATTTCAGCTTTCTAGCTCATCCCATAGTACCTAAACAGCTATCTATTTGTTTAAACTTTAAGAATTTTTAACCGCCAAACAAATTACAATATCAAAATTTGTACAATCCCTATTTCGTTTTTTTTTAGATTTCTAGTTATAAAAAAATTTCAACTCCGTGGCACATTCGGAAATATATAAACCTTGAAAATTTGTTTAAACAATTGCGAATTTTTAGCGGCCGCATTGTTGCATTTTTTCAAGATTTTCGTATTTTCTAGTTGGTTTTGCACAAAATCCTACCTATGAAAAAAACTTCGAATCTCCAGCTTATATGGAAGTGCCTAAACATTAGTATCCTCCTATATGTTATATCCTCTGTAAGAGTCGTCGATATATAATGACTAGTAGTTGGTGCTTGCCTACTGCAAGCATTTTATATCACCTTGAAGATACATTCATTTTTCAGACAGACATTTCATCATTACAAATGTTCTTTTAATTCTAAATATTTAACCTCCGCAGCGATTTTCGTTTTTCCCACATGTAAAAATAATAGTTTAAAACAATCCCCAAATGTCGCAATTTTAAAAATTTTACACTTTCTTTATTATAAGGTTCTAATGCTACACATTTTAGCCAAATTTTAAAGTTGTAGCACTTCTAGAAATAAAATAATATTTTTCTAATTGTTTAAATTTAAATAATTTTTAACGGCCGCCGCAATACATATATGGTAAAATTGAAATGTTTATTTGTGCAAATTTACAATACTGTAAATAATTTGAAAATTTCAGCTTTCTAGCTCATCCCATAGTACCTAAACAGCTATCTATTTGTTTAAACTTTAAGAATTTTTAACTGCCAAACAAATTACAATATCAAAATTTGTATAATCCCTATTTCGTTTTTTTAAGAATTCTACTTATAAAAAAATTTCAACTCCGTGGCACATTCGGAAATATATAAACCTCGAAAATTTGTTTAAACAATTGCGAATTTTTAGCGGCCGCATTGTTGCATTTTTTCAAGATTTTCGTATTTTCTAGTTGGTTTTGCACAAAATCCTACCTAAGAAAAAAATTTCGAATCTCCAGATTAACTGGAAATGCCTAAAAATTAGTATCCTCCTGTTATATGTTATATATACAGTCAAAGTCGTTTATAACGAGCACGGTTGTAACGAGGTCACGGCTATAGTGAGCAAATGCTACCTCCAAGATAAGTTTACGAGTATTTACATACAAATATTTCACGTATATAACGAGCACGCTTCACGGATATATCGAGCAAACTTCGACCACGTCTCACTGTCTCAAACGCGGTGGCGGTCAGCCCCTTCAATAAACTTCAATAGTGACCCAAGATATGTAACCTTGTGTTCTCGAGTCCAGCCTCTACACCCTATCCCTCGGGGAGGTTAAAGACCGCGGCTTTGTTGTTAAAAAAATAATCCCTTCGTCCAAACCAAGAATTCCCAACTTGCAGGTACAGTGGCACCCGCGGAGTTCCTTTGTCCTCTCCTCCCAACCCATAGCTCTTTTACAGCCAGGAGGTTGTGTTTGGAAGGGGGGTATGGGGCTAAGGGCATGTAGAATGGCGCCCGCCCCCGTCGCTCAGCCGAATGCACCCAACACCCTTTCCCACGTAAAGATGGGAAATCCCAGATTTAATCCGTCTCCTCATTAACTCTTCCTGGAATTGGTATGCTCGCAGTTTGCAAAGAAAGTTCGTAGCGTTGATCACAAAAATCAGTTGAGATTTTGCCCTTGAACGAGTAACATGTCCGTACATAAAAGGAAGTGTCTGTCTATTCGCGAAAAGGTTGATATTATTCGAGAGTTAGAACGTGGTGAAAAAAATGTTGAAGTGTGCAAAAAATTTAATTTATCGTCGTCTACGGTTTCAAACTTATGGAAAAACAAAGAAGCGATTTTATCTGCACTAGAGAACAACCTAACAACGAACAAGAAAATGAGGAAGTGTGACTTGGGTACTGTTGATCAAGCACTGCTGGAGTGGTTTAAGACGCAGAGAAATGCTGGTTTCCCCTTCAACGGCCCCATTTTAAAGGTACAGGCAGATAAATTTGCAAAACAGTTAGGACATGAAAACTTCACATGCAATAATGGGTGGCTCGATCGTTTTAAAAATCCGCATAACATTGTTTATGCGAAAGTCAGTGGAGAGGCCCTGTCAGCAGATTCAAAAACGGCAAGTGAATGGGTGAAAAGTGTTTGGGAGGAGTGTCGAAAAGGTTACAGAGAAGAAGACATCTACAATGCCGACGAAACTGGACTGTTTTACAACATGATGCCTGATGCAACGTTTAAATTCAAAGGTGACAAATGTGTTGGTGGCAAAAGACCTAAGAATCGTTTAACAGTTTTAATGTGCGCAAACATGAATGGGAGTGACAAAAAAAACTTTTTGTTATTGGTAAGTCACAAAAGCCGCGTTGCTTCAATAATGTAAAGAAGCTTCCCGTTGAATATGCAGCTAATAAAAAGGCATGGATGACTTCCAATATTTTTCAGCAATATGTAAGTCAGTGGAACAACGAGTTACGGAGGAAAAATAGAAACATTTTACTCCTTGTCGATAACTGTCCTGCGCACCCACATATGCAGGAGTTATCCAATGTAAAACTGGTGTTTTTGCATACAAATGCGACTTCTATTTTGCAGCCAATGGACATGGGGATAATTAAAAGTTTTAAAGGCCATTTCAAGCGATTTTTTGTTCTACAGTTGATTGAAAGGAGGGAAAGAGGTTTAGATGGCAACGTCTCTGTATTGGATGCAATTCATTTGATGACAGATGCATGGGACAATGTTTCACCTACAACGATCATAAACTGTTTTCGGAAGTCTGGTTTAATATCGGGAGAATTTTCGATTGATAACCATAACGTTGATGAAGATGATCTACCTCTGTCAGAATGGCTTAAAGAAAATGGAATTGCGAATTTTGACCATGTAAATGACATTGACAATTTTGTTCATGTTGATGATGATTTGATTACCAGTGGAATTCCTACGGAGAGTGAAATAATAGAGACAGTACAAAACACAGCAGACAGTGATGAAGACATTGTTGAATGTGTCGAAGACACAATCCCGACGAAAGCCGTGCCAACTTACTCTCAAGCTCAGGATGCTGTGGAAACATTAAATGATTTTTTTGAAAACATTGACATTTCCGATGGTGTTTTTAGTGCAATAAGTGTAATAAGAGGAAACTTAAGAGACTTCAAAGTGAAATCTATGAAACAGGCTACCATTCAAAGTTATTTTTCTAAAAAGGGGAGTGATTAAGGATGCAGCTGTAAGTAAATTTTATATGTACAAATGTTTATTTTAAATTTTCTAGTTTATTCTCATTTTTATGTTTTTCCATAAATTTACTAAATAAACTTTCTGTTTATATATTCACTTTTACTTCTTATGTCTTATTTCACCATACACATGCATGCTTTTGCCTTCACGGATATTAAGTTTAACGGCTATAACGAGCAAAACTAGACGGTCCCGTGGCGCTCGTTATATCCGAGTTTGACTGTATGTTATATCCTCCTCTGTAAGAGTCGTCGATATATAATGACTAGTAGTTGGTGCTCGCATACTGCAAGCATTTCATCTCAACATAAAAAAACATTCATTATTCATATTTCATCATTACACATATTTTTAATTCTAAATATTTCACCTCCGCAGCGATTTTCGTTTTTCCCACATGTAAAAATAATAGTTTAAACAATCCCCAAATGTTGCAATTTTAAAAATTTTACACATTCTTCATTATGGGGTACCGATGCTACACATTTTAGCCAAATTTTAAAGTTGTAGCACTCCGAGAAGTAAAATAATATTTTTGTAATTGTTTAAATTTAAATAATTTTTAACGGCCGCCGCAATACATATATGGTAAAATTGAAATGTTTATTTGTGCAAATTTACAATACTGTAAATAATTTGAAAATTTCAGCTTTCTAGCTCATCCCATAGTACCTAAACAGCTATCTATTTGTTTAAACTTTAAGAATTTTTAACCGCCAAACAAATTACAATATCAAAATTTGTATAATCCCTATTTCGTTTTTTTTTAGATTTCTAGTTATAAAAAAATTTCAACTCCGTGGCACATTCGGAAATATATAAACCTTGAAAATTTGTTTAAACAATTGCGAATTTTTAGCGGCCGCATTGTTGCATTTTTTCAAGATTTTCGTATTTTCTAGTTGGTTTTGCACAAAATCCTACCTATGAAAAAAACTTCGAATCTCCAGCTTATCTGGAAGTGCCTAAACATTAGTATCCTCCTATATGTTATATCCTCTGTAAGAGTCGTCGATATATAATGACTAGTAGTTGGTGCTTGCCTACTGCAAGCATTTTATATCACCTTGAAGATACATTCATTTTTCAGACAGACATTTCATCATTACAAATGTTCTTTTAATTCTAAATATTTAACCTCCGCAGCGATTTTCGTTTTTCCCACATGTAAAAATAATAGTTTAAAACAATCCCCAAATGTCGCAATTTTAAAAATTTTACACTTTCTTTATTATAAGGTTCTAATGCTACACATTTTAGCCAAATTTTAAAGTTGTAGCACTTCTAGAAATAAAATAATATTTTTCTAATTGTTTAAATTTAAATAATTTTTAACGGCCGCCGCAATACATATATGGTAAAATTGAAATGTTTATTTGTGCAAATTTACAATACTGTAAATAATTTGAAAATTTCAGCTTTCTAGCTCATCCCATAGTACCTAAACAGCTATCTATTTGTTTAAACTTTAAGAATTTTTAACTGCCAAACAAATTACAATATCAAAATTTGTATAATCCCTATTTCGTTTTTTTAAGAATTCTACTTATAAAAAAATTTCAACTCCGTGGCACATTCGGAAATATATAAACCTCGAAAATTTGTTTAAACAATTGCGAATTTTTAGCGGCCGCATTGTTGCATTTTTTCAAGATTTTCGTATTTTCTAGTTGGTTTTGCACAAAATCCTACCTAAGAAAAAAATTTCGAATCTCCAGATTAACTGGAAATGCCTATAAATTAGTATCCTCCTGTTATATGTTATACATACAGTCAAAGTCGTTTATAACGAGCACGGTTGTAACGAGGTCACGGCTATAGTGAGCAAATGCTACCTCCAAGATAAGTTTACGAGTATTTACATACAAATATTTCACGTATATAACGAGCACGCTTCACGGATATATCGAGCAAACTTCGACCACGTCTCACTGTCTCAAACGCGGTGGCGGTCAGCCCCTTCAATAAACTTCAATAGTGACCCAAGATATGTAACCTTGTGTTCTCGAGTCCAGCCTCTACACCCTATCCCTCGGGGAGGTTAAAGACCGCGGCTTTGTTGTTAAAAAAAATAATCCCTTCGTCCAAACCAAGAATTCCCAACTTGCAGGTACAGTGGCACCCGCGGAGGTCCTTTGTCCTCTCCTCCCAACCCATAGCTCTTTTACAGCCAGGAGGTTGTGTTTGGAAGGGGGGTATGGGGCTAAGGGCATGTAGAATGGCGCCCGCCCCCGTCGCTCAGCCGAATGCACCCAACACCCTTTCCCACGTAAAGATGGGAAATCCCAGATTTAATCCGTCTCCTCATTAACTCTTCCTGGAATTGGTATGCTCGCAGTTTGCAAAGAAAGTTCGTAGCGTTGATCACAAAAATCAGTTGAGATTTTGCCCTTGAACGAGTAACATGTCCGTACATAAAAGGAAGTGTCTGTCTATTCGCGAAAAGGTTGATATTATTCGAGAGTTAGAACGTGGTGAAAAAAATGTTGAAGTGTGCAAAAAATTTAATTTATCGTCGTCTACGGTTTCAAACTTATGGAAAAACAAAGAAGCGATTTTATCTGCACTAGAGAACAACCTAACAACGAACAAGAAAATGAGGAAGTGTGACTTGGGTACTGTTGATCAAGCACTGCTGGAGTGGTTTAAGACGCAGAGAAATGCTGGTTTCCCCATTTTAAAGGTACAGGAAGATAAATTTGCAAAACAGTTAGGACATGAAAACTTCACATGCAATAATGGATGGCTCGATCGTTTTAAAAATCGGCATAACATTGTTTATGCGAAAGTCAGTGGAGAGGCCCTGTCAGCAGATTCAAAAACGGCAAGTGAATGGGTGAAAAGTGTTTGGGAGGAGTGTCGAAAAGGTTACAGAGAAGAAGACATCTACAATGCCGACGAAACTGGACTGTTTTACAACATGATGCCTGATGCAACTTTTAAATTCAAAGGTGACAAATGTGTTGGTGGCAAAAGACCTAAGAATCGTTTAACAGTTTTAATGTGCGCAAACATGAATGGGAGTGACAAAAAAAACTTTTTGTTATTGGTAAGTCACAAAAGCCGCGTTGCTTCAATAATGTAAAGAAGCTTCCCGTTGAATATGCAGCTAATAAAAAGGCATGGATGACTTCCAATATTTTTCAGCAATATGTAAGTCAGTGGAACAACGAGTTACGGAGGAAAAATAGAAAAATTTTACTCCTTGTCGATAACTGTCCTGCGCACCCACATATGCAGGAGTTATCCAATGTAAAACTGGTGTTTTTGCATACAAATGCGACTTCTATTTTGCAGCCAATGGACATGGGGATAATTAAAAGTTTTAAAGGCCATTTCAAGCGATTTTTTGTTCTACAGTTGATTGAAAGGAGGGAAAGAGGTTTAGATGGCAACGTCTCTGTATTGGATGCAATTCATTTGATGACAGATGCATGGGACAATGTTTCACCTACAACGATCATAAACTGTTTTCGGAAGTCTGGTTTAATATCGGGAGAATTTTCGATTGATAACCATAACGTTGATGAAGATGATCTACCTCTGTCAGAATGGCTTAAAGAAAATGGAATTGCGAATTTTGACCATGTAAATGACATTGACAATTTTGTTCATGTTGATGATGATTTGATTACCAGTGGAATTCCTACGGAGAGTGAAATAATAGAGACAGTACAAAACACAGCAGACAGTGATGAAGACATTGTTGAATGTGTCGGAGACACAATCCCGACGAAAGCCGTGCCAACTTACTCTCAAGCTCAGGATGCTGTGGAAACATTAAATGATTTTTTTGAAAACATTGACATTTCCGATGGTGTTTTTAGTGCAATAAGTGTAATAAGAGGAAACTTAAGAGACTTCAAAGTGAAATCTATGAAACAGGCTACCATTCAAAGTTATTTTTCTAAAAAGGGGAGTGATTAAGGATGCAGCTGTAAGTAAATTTTATATGTACAAATGTTTATTTTAAATTTTCTAGTTTATTCTCATTTTTATGTTTTTCCATAAATTTACTAAATAAACTTTCTGTTTATATATTCACTTTTACTTCTTATGTCTTATTTCACCATACACATGCATGCTTTTGCCTTCACGGATATTAAGTTTAACGGCTATAACGAGCAAAACTAGACGGTCCCGTGGCGCTCGTTATATCCGAGTTTGACTGTATGTTATATCCTCCTCTGTAAGAGTCGTCGATATATAATGACTAGTAGTTGGTGCTCGCATACTGCAAGCATTTCATCTCAACATAAAAAAACATTCATTATTCATATTTCATCATTACACATATTTTTAATTCTAAATATTTCACCTCCGCAGCGATTTTCGTTTTTCCCACATGTAAAAATAATAGTTTAAACAATCCCCAAATGTTGCAATTTTAAAAATTTTACACATTCTTCATTATGGGGTACCGATGCTACACATTTTAGCCAAATTTTAAAGTTGTAGCACTCCGAGAAGTAAAATAATATTTTTGTAATTGTTTAAATTTAAATAATTTTTAACGGCCGCCGCAATACATATATGGTAAAATTGAAATGTTTATTTGTGCAAATTTACAATACTGTAAATAATTTGAAAATTTTAGCTTCCTAGCTCATCCCATAGTACCTAAACAGCTATCTATTTGTTTAAACTTTAAGAATTTTTAACTGCCAAACAAATTAAAATATCAAAATTTGTATAATCCCTATTTCTTTTTTTTAAGAATTCTACTTATAAAAAAATTTCAACTCTGTAGCACATGCGGAAATACATAAACCATGAAAATTTGTTTAAACAATTGCGAATTTTTAGCGGCCGCATTGTTGCATTTTTTCTGGATTTTCGTTTTTTCTAGTTGGTTTTGCAGAAAATCCTACCTATGAAAAAAACTTCGAATCTCCAGCTTATATGGAAGTGCCTAAACATTAGTATCCTCCTATATGTTATATCCTCTGTAAGAGTCGTCGATATATAATGACTAGTAGTTGGTGCTTGCCTACTGCAAGCATTTTATATCACCTTGAAGATACATTCATTTTACAGACAGACATTTCATCATTACAAATGTTCTTTTAATTCTAAATATTTAACCTCCGCAGCGATTTTCGTTTTTCCCACATGTAAAAATAATAGTTTAAAACAATCCCCAAATGTCGCAATTTTAAAAATTTTACACTTTCTTTATTATAAGGTTCTAATGCTACACATTTTAGCCAAATTTTAAAGTTGTAGCACTTCTAGAAATAAAATAATATTTTTCTAAATGTTTAAATTTAAATAATTTTTAACGGCCGCCGCAATACATATATGGTAAAATTGAAATGTTTATTTGTGCAAATTTACAATACTGTAAATAATTTGAAAATTTCAGCTTTCTAGCTCATTCCATAGTACCTAAACAGCTATCTATTTGTTTAAACTTTAAGAATTTTTAACTGCCAAACAAATTACAATATCAAAATTTGTATAATCCCTATTTCGTTTTTTTAAGAATTCTACTTATAAAAAAATTTCAACTCCGTGGCACATTCGGAAATATATAAACCTTGAAAATTTGTTTAAACAATTGCGAATTTTTAGCGGCCGCATTGTTGCATTTTTCAAGATTTTCGTATTTTCTAGTTGGTTTTGCACAAAATCCTACCTAAGAAAAAAATTTCGAATCTCCAGATTATCTGGAAGTGCCTAAAAATTAGTATCATCCTGTTATATGTTATATATATGTTATATCCTCCTCTGTAAGAGTCGTCGATACATAATGACTAGTAGTTGGTGCTCGCATACTTCAAGCATTTCATCTCAACATAAAAAAACATTCATTATTTATATTTCATCATTACACATATATTTTTAATTCTAAATATTTCACCTCCGCAGCGATTTTCGTTTTTCCCACATGTAAAAATAATACTTTAAACAATCCCCAAATGTTGCAATTTTAAAAATTTTACACTATCTTCAATATAGGGTATTAATGCTACACATTTTTGAAGTTGTAGCAATTCTAGAAGTAAAATAAAATTTTTGTAATTGTTTAAATTTAAATAATTTTTAACGGCCGCCGCAACTCAGATATGGTAAAATTGAAATGTTTATTTGCACAAATTCACTACTCTGTAAATAATTTGAATATTTTAGCTTCCTAGCTCATCCCATAGTACCTAAACAGCTATCTATTTGTTTAAACTTTAAGAATTTTTAACTGCCAAACAAATTAAAATATCAAAATTTGTATAATCCCTAATTCGTTTTTTTTTAGAATTCTACTTATAAAAAAATTTCAACTCTGTAGCACATGCGGAAATACATAAACCATGAAAATTTGTTTAAACATTTGCGAATTTTTAGCGGCCGCATTGTTGCATTTTTTCAAGATTTTCGTATTTTCTAGTTGGTTTTGCACAAAATCCTACCTAAGAAAAAAATTTCGAATCTCCAGATTATCTGGAAGTGCCTAAAAATTAGTATCCTCCTGTTATATGTTATATATATGTTATATCCTCCTCTGTAAGAGTCGTCGATATATAATGACTAGTAGTTGGTGCTTGCCTACTGCAAGCATTTTATATCACCTTGAAGATACATTCATTTTTCAGACAGACATTTCATCATTACAAATGTTCTTTTAATTCTAAATATTTAACCTCCGCAGCGATTTTCGTTTTTCCCACATGTAAAAATAATAGTTTAAAACAATCCCCAAATGTCGCAATTTTAAAAATTTTACACTTTCTTTATTATAAGGTTCTAATGCTACACATTTTAGCCAAATTTTAAAGTTGTAGCACTTCTAGAAATAAAATAATATTTTTCTAATTGTTTAAATTTAAATAATTTTTAACGGCCGCCGCAATACATATATGGTAAAATTGAAATGTTTATTTGTGCAAATTTACAATACTGTAAATAATTTGAAAATTTCAGCTTTCTAGCTCATCCCATAGTACCTAAACAGCTATCTATTTGTTTAAACTTTAAGAATTTTTAACTGCCAAACAAATTACAATATCAAAATTTGTATAATCCCTATTTCGTTTTTTTAAGAATTCTACTTATAAAAAAATTTCAACTCCGTGGCACATTCGGAAATATATAAACCTCGAAAATTTGTTTAAACAATTGCGAATTTTTAGCGGCCGCATTGTTGCATTTTTTCAAGATTTTCGTATTTTCTAGTTGGTTTTGCACAAAATCCTACCTAAGAAAAAAATTTCGAATCTCCAGATTAACTGGAAATGCCTAAAAATTAGTATCCTCCTGTTATATGTTATATATACAGTCAAAGTCGTTTATAACGAGCACGGTTGTAACGAGGTCACGGCTATAGTGAGCAAATGCTACCTCCAAGATAAGTTTACGAGTATTTACATACAAATATTTCACGTATATAACGAGCACGCTTCACGGATATATCGAGCAAACTTCGACCACGTCTCACTGTCTCAAACGCGGTGGCGGTCAGCCCCTTCAATAAACTTCAATAGTGACCCAAGATATGTAACCTTGTGTTCTCGAGTCCAGCCTCTACGCTTTGATGTTAAAAAAATAATCCCTTCGTCCAAACCAAGAATTCCCAACTTGCAGGTACAGTGGCACCCGCGGAGGTCCTTTGTCCTCTCCTCCCAACCCATAGCTCTTTTACAGCCAGGAGGTTGTGTTTGGAAGGGGGGTATGGGGCTAAGGGCATGTAGAATGGCGCCCGCCCCCGTCGCTCAGCCGAATGCACCCAACACCCTTTCCCACGTAAAGATGGGAAATCCCAGATTTAATCCGTCTCCTCATTAACTCTTCCTGGAATTGGTATGCTCGCAGTTTGCAAAGAAAGTTCGTAGCGTTGATCACAAAAATCAGTTGAGATTTTGCCCTTGAACGAGTAACATGTCCGTACATAAAAGGAAGTGTCTGTCTATTCGCGAAAAGGTTGATATTATTCGAGAGTTAGAACGTGGTGAAAAAAATGTTGAAGTGTGCAAAAAATTTAATTTATCGTCGTCTACGGTTTCAAGCTTATGGAAAAACAAAGAAGCGATTTTATCTGCACTAGAGAACAACCTAACAACGAACAAGAAAATGAGGAAGTGTGACTTGGGTACTGTTGATCAAGCACTGCTGGAGTGGTTTAAGACGCAGAGAAATGCTGGTTTCCCCATCAACGGCCCCATTTTAAAGGTACAGGCAGATAAATTTGCAAAACAGTTAGGACATGAAAACTTCACATGCAATAATGGGTGGCTCGATCGTTTTAAAAATCGGCATAACATTGTTTATGCGAAAGTCAGTGGAGAGGCCCTGTCAGCAGATTCAAAAACGGCAAGTGAATGGGTGAAAAGTGTTTGGGAGGAGTGTCGAAAAGGTTACAGAGAAGAAGACATCTACAATGCCGACGAAACTGGACTGTTTTACAACATGATGCCTGATGCAACGTTTAAATTCAAAGGTGACAAATGTGTTGGTGGCAAAAGACCTAAGAATCGTTTAACAGTTTTAATGTGCGCAAACATGAATGGGAGTGACAAAAAAAACTTTTTGTTATTGGTAAGTCACAAAAGCCGCGTTGCTTCAATAATGTAAAGAAGCTTCCCGTTGAATATGCAGCTAATAAAAAGGCATGGATGACTTCCAATATTTTTCAGCAATATGTAAGTCAGTGGAACAACGAGTTACGGAGGAAAAATAGAAACATTTTACTCCTTGTCGATAACTGTCCTGCGCACCCACATATGCAGGAGTTATCCAATGTAAAACTGGTGTTTTTGCATACAAATGCGACTTCTATTTTGCAGCCAATGGACATGGGGATAATTAAAAGTTTTAAAGGCCATTTCAAGCGATTTTTTGTTCTACAGTTGATTGAAAGGAGGGAAAGAGGTTTAGATGGCAACGTCTCTGTATTGGATGCAATTCATTTGATGACAGATGCATGGGACAATGTTTCACCTACAACGATCATAAACTGTTTTCGGAAGTCTGGTTTAATATCGGGAGAATTTTCGATTGATAACCATAACGTTGATGAAGATGATCTACCTCTGTCAGAATGGCTTAAAGAAAATGGAATTGCGAATTTTGACCATGTAAATGACATTGACAATTTTGTTCATGTTGATGATGATTTGATTACCAGTGGAATTCCTACGGAGAGTGAAATAATAGAGACAGTACAAAACACAGCAGACAGTGATGAAGACATTGTTGAATGTGTCGAAGACACAATCCCGACGAAAGCCGTGCCAACTTACTCTCAAGCTCAGGATGCTGTGGAAACATTAAATGATTTTTTTGAAAACATTGACATTTCCGATGGTGTTTTTAGTGCAATAAGTGTAATAAGAGGAAATTTAAGAGACTTCAAAGTGAAATCTATGAAACAGGCTACCATTCAAAGTTATTTTTCTAAAAAGGGGAGTGATTAAGGATGCAGCTGTAAGTAAATTTTATATGTACAAATGTTTATTTTAAATTTTCTAGTTTATTCTCATTTTTATGTTTTTCCATAAATTTACTAAATAAACTTTCTGTTTATATATTCACTTTTACTTCTTATGTCTTATTTCACCATACACATGCATGCTTTTGCCTTCACGGATATTAAGTTTAACGGCTATAACGAGCAAAACTAGACGGTCCCGTGGCGCTCGTTATATCCGAGTTTGACTGTATGTTATATCCTCCTCTGTAAGAGTCGTCGATATATAATGACTAGTAGTTGGTGCTCGCATACTGCAAGCATTTCATCTCAACATAAAAAAACATTCATTATTCATATTTCATCATTACACATATTTTTAATTCTAAATATTTCACCTCCGCAGCGATTTTCGTTTTTCCCACATGTAAAAATAATAGTTTAAACAATCCCCAAATGTTGCAATTTTAAAAATTTTACACATTCTTCATTATGGGGTACCGATGCTACACATTTTAGCCAAATTTTAAAGTTGTAGCACTCCGAGAAGTAAAATAATATTTTTGTAATTGTTTAAATTTAAATAATTTTTAACGGCCGCCGCAATACATATATGGTAAAATTGAAATGTTTATTTGTGCAAATTTACAATACTGTAAATAATTTGAAAATTTCAGCTTTCTAGCTCATCCCATAGTACCTAAACAGCTATCTATTTGTTTAAACATTAAGAATTTTTAACTGCCAAACAAATTACAATATCAAAATTTGTATAATCCCTATTTCGTTTTTTTTAGATTTCTAGTTATAAAAAAATTTCAACTCCGTGGCACATTCGGAAATATATAAACCTTGAAAATTTGTTTAAACAATTGCGAATTTTTAGCGGCCGCATTGTTGCATTTTTTCTGGATTTTCGTTTTTTCTAGTTGGTTTTGCAGAAAATCCTACCTATGAAAAAAATTTCGAATCTCCAGCTTATCTGGAAGTGCCTAAACATTAGTATCCTCCTATATGTTATATCCTCTGTAAGAGTCGTCGATATATAATGACTAGTAGTTGGTGCTTGCCTACTGCAAGCATTTTATATCACCTTGAAGATACATTCATTTTTCAGACAGACATTTCATCATTACAAATGTTCTTTTAATTCTAAATATTTAACCTCCGCAGCGATTTTCGTTTTTCCCACATGTAAAAATAATAGTTTAAAACAATCCCTAAATGTCGCAATTTTAAAATTTTACACTTTCTTTATTATAAGGTTCTAATGCTACACATTTTAGCCAAATTTTAAAGTTGTAGCACTTCTAGAAATAAAATAATATTTTTCTAATTGTTTAAATTTAATAATTTTTAACGGCCGCCGCAATACATATATGGTAAAATTGAAATGTTTATTTGTGCAAATTTACAATACTGTAAATAATTTGAAAATTTCAGCTTTCTAGCTCATCCCATAGTACCTAAACAGCTATCTATTTGTTTAAACTTTAAGATTTTTTAACTGCCAAACAAATTACAATATCAAAATTTGTATAATCCCTATTTCGTTTTTTTAAGAATTCTACTTATAAAAAAATTTCAACTCTGTAGCACATGCGGAAATACATAAACCATGAAAATTTGTTTAAACAATTGCGAATTTTTAGCGGCCGCATTGTTGCATTTTTTCTGGATTTTCGTTTTTTCTAGTTGGTTTTGCAGAAAATCCTACCTATGAAAAAAATTTCGAATCTCCAGCTTATATGGAAGTGCCTAAACATTAGTATCCTCCTATATGTTATACCCTCTGTAAGAGTCGTCGATATATAATGACTAGTAGTTGGTGCTTGCCTACTGCAAGCATTTTATATCACCTTGAAGATACATTCATTTTTCAGACAGACATTTCATCATTACAAATGTTCTTTTAATTCTAAATATTTAACCTCCGCAGCGATTTTCGTTTTTCTCACATGTAAAAATAATAGTTTAAAACAATCCCCAAATGTCGCAATTTTAAAAATTTTACACTTTCTTTATTATAAGGTTCTAATGCTACACATTTTAGCCAAATTTTAAAGTTGTAGCACTTCTAGAAATAAAATAATATTTTTCTAATTGTTTAAATTTAAATAATTTTTAACGGCCGCCGCAATACATATATGGTAAAATTGAAATGTTTATTTGTGCAAATTTACAATACTTTAAATAATTTGAAATTTTCAGCTTTCTAGCTCATCCCATAGTACCTAAACAGCTATCTATTTGTTTAAACTTTAAGAATTTTTAACTGCCAAACAAATTACAATATCAAAATTTGTATAATCCCTATTTCGTTTTTTTAAGAATTCTACTTATAAAAAAATTTCAACTCCGTGGCACATTCGGAAATATATAAACCTTGAAAATTTGTTTAAACAATTGCGAATTTTTAGCGGCCGCATTGTTGCATTTTTTCAAGATTTTCGTATTTTCTAGTTGGTTTTGCACAAAATCCTACCTAAGAAAAAAATTTCGAATCTCCAGATTAACTGGAAATGCCTAAAAATTATTATCCTCCTGTTATATGTTATATATACAGTCAAAGTCGTTTATAACGAGCACGGTTGTAACGAGGTCACGGCTATAGTGAGCAAATGCTACCTCCAAGATAAGTTTACGAGTATTTACATACAAATATTTCACGTATATAACGAGCACGCTTCACGGATATATCGAGCAAACTTCGACCACGTCTCACTGTCTCAAACGCGGTGGCGGTCAGCCCCTTCAATAAACTTCAATAGTGACCCAAGATATGTTACCTTGTGTTCTCGAGTCTAGCCTCTACACCCTATCCCTCGGGGAGGTTAAAGACCGCGGCTTTGTTGTTAAAAAAAATAATCCCTTCGTCCAAACCAAGAATTCCCAACTTGCAGGTACAGTGGCACCCGCGGAGGTCCTTTGTCCTCTCCTCCCAACCCATAGCTCTTTTACAGCCAGGAGGTTGTGTTTGGAAGGGGGGTATGGGGCTAAGGGCATGTAGAATGGCGCCCGCCCCCGTCGCTCAGCCGAATGCACCCAACACCCTTTCCCACGTAAAGATGGGAAATCCCAGATTTAATCCGTCTCCTCATTAACTCTTCCTGGAATTGGTATGCTCGCAGTTTGCAAAGAAAGTTCGTAGCGTTGATCACAAAAATCAGTTGAGATTTTGCCCTTGAACGAGTAACATGTCCGTACATAAAAGGAAGTGTCTGTCTATTCGCGAAAAGGTTGATATTATTCGAGAGTTAGAACGTGGTGAAAAAAATGTTGAAGTGTGCAAAAAATTTAATTTATCGTCGTCTACGGTTTCAAACTTATGGAAAAACAAAGAAGCGATTTTATCTGCACTAGAGAACAACCTAACAACGAACAAGAAAATGAGGAAGTGTGACTTGGGTACTGTTGATCAAGCACTGCTGGAGTGGTTTAAGACGCAGAGAAATGCTGGTTTCCCCATCAACGGCCCCATTTTAAAGGTACAGGCAGATAAATTTGCAAAACAGTTAGGACATGAAAACTTCACATGCAATAATGGGTGGCTCGATCGTTTTAAAAATCGGCATAACATTGTTTATGCGAAAGTCAGTGGAGAGGCCCTGTCAGCAGATTCAAAAACGGCAAGTGAATGGGTGAAAAGTGTTTGGGAGGAGTGTCGAAAAGGTTACAGAGAAGAAGACATCTACAATGCCGACGAAACTGGACTGTTTTACAACATGATGCCTGATGCAACGTTTAAATTCAAAGGTGACAAATGTGTTGGTGGCAAAAGACCTAAGAATCGTTTAACAGTTTTAATGTGCGCAAACATGAATGGGAGTGACAAAAAAAACTTTTTGTTATTGGTAAGTCACAAAAGCCGCGTTGCTTCAATAATGTAAAGAAGCTTCCCGTTGAATATGCAGCTAATAAAAAGGCATGGATGACTTCCAATATTTTTCAGCAATATGTAAGTCAGTGGAACAACGAGTTACGGAGGAAAAATAGAAACATTTTACTCCTTGTCGATAACTGTCCTGCGCACCCACATATGCAGGAGTTATCCAATGTAAAACTGGTGTTTTTGCATACAAATGCGACTTCTATTTTGCAGCCAATGGACATGGGGATAATTAAAAGTTTTAAAGGCCATTTCAAGCGATTTTTTGTTCTACAGTTGATTGAAAGGAGGGAAAGAGGTTTAGATGGCAACGTCTCTGTATTGGATGCAATTCATTTGATGACAGATGCATGGGACAATGTTTCACCTACAACGATCATAAACTGTTTTCGGAAGTCTGGTTTAATATCGGGAGAATTTTCGATTGATAACCATAACGTTGATGAAGATGATCTACCTCTGTCAGAATGGCTTAAAGAAAATGGAATTGCGAATTTTGACCATGTAAATGACATTGACAATTTTGTTCATGTTGATGATGATTTGATTACCAGTGGAATTCCTACGGAGAGTGAAATAATAGAGACAGTACAAAACACAGCAGACAGTGATGAAGACATTGTTGAATGTGTCGAAGACACAATCCCGACGAAAGCCGTGCCAACTTACTCTCAAGCTCAGGATGCTGTGGAAACATTAAATGATTTTTTTGAAAACATTGACATTTCCGATGGTGTTTTTAGTGCAATAAGTGTAATAAGAGGAAACTTAAGAGACTTCAAAGTGAAATCTATGAAACAGGCTACCATTCAAAGTTATTTTTCTAAAAAGGGGAGTGATTAAGGATGCAGCTGTAAGTAAATTTTATATGTACAAATGTTTATTTTAAATTTTCTAGTTTATTCTCATTTTTATGTTTTTCCATAAATTTACTAAATAAACTTTCTGTTTATATATTCACTTTTACTTCTTATGTCTTATTTCACCATACACATGCATGCTTTTGCCTTCACGGATATTAAGTTTAACGGCTATAACGAGCAAAACTAGACGGTCCCGTGGCGCTCGTTATATCCGAGTTTGACTGTATGTTATATCCTCCTCTGTAAGAGTCGTCGATATATAATGACTAGTAGTTGGTGCTCGCATACTGCAAGCATTTCATCTCAACATAAAAAAACATTCATTATTCATATTTCATCATTACACATATTTTTAATTCTAAATATTTCACCTCCGCAGCGATTTTCGTTTTTCCCACATGTAAAAATAATAGTTTAAACAATCCCCAAATGTTGCAATTTTAAAAATTTTACACATTCTTCATTATGGGGTACCGATGCTACACATTTTAGCCAAATTTTAAAGTTGTAGCACTCCGAGAAGTAAAATAATATTTTTGTAATTGTTTAAATTTAAATAATTTTTAACGGCCGCCGCAATACATATATGGTAAAATTGAAATGTTTATTTGTGCAAATTTACAATACTGTAAATAATTTGAAAATTTCAGCTTTCTAGCTCATCCCATAGTACCTAAACAGCTATCTATTTGTTTAAACATTAAGAATTTTTAACTGCCAAACAAATTACAATATCAAAATTTGTATAATCCCTATTTCGTTTTTTTTAGATTTCTAGTTATAAAAAAATTTCAACTCCGTGGCACATTCGGAAATATATAAACCTTGAAAATTTGTTTAAACAATTGCGAATTTTTAGCGGCCGCATTGTTGCATTTTTTCAAGATTTTCGTATTTTCTAGTTGGTTTTGCACAAAATCCTACCTATGAAAAAAACTTCGAATCTCCAGCTTATCTGGAAGTGCCTAAACATTAGTATCCTCCTATATGTTATATCCTCTGTAAGAGTCGTCGATATATAATGACTAGTAGTTGGTGCTTGCCTACTGCAAGCATTTTATATCACCTTGAAGATACATTCATTTTTCAGACAGACATTTCATCATTACAAATGTTCTTTTAATTCTAAATATTTAACCTCCGCAGCGATTTTCGTTTTTCCCACATGTAAAAATAATAGTTTAAAACAATCCCCAAATGTCGCAATTTTAAAAATTTTACACTTTCTTTATTATAAGGTTCTAATGCTACACATTTTAGCCAAATTTTAAAGTTGTAGCACTTCTAGAAATAAAATAATATTTTTCTAATTGTTTAAATTTAAATAATTTTTAACGGCCGCCGCAATACATATATGGTAAAATTGAAATGTTTATTTGTGCAAATTTACAATACTGTAAATAATTTGAAAATTTCAGCTTTCTAGCTCATCCCATAGTACCTAAACAGCTATCTATTTGTTTAAACTTTAAGAATTTTTAACTGCCAAACAAATTACAATATCAAAATTTGTATAATCCCTATTTCGTTTTTTTAAGAATTCTACTTATAAAAAAATTTCAACTCCGTGGCACATTCGGAAATATATAAACCTTGAAAATTTGTTTAAACAATTGCGAATTTTTAGCGGCCGCATTGTTGCATTTTTTCAAGATTTTCGTATTTTCTAGTTGGTTTTGCACAAAATCCTACCTAAGAAATAAATTTCGAATCTCCAGATTATCTGGAAGTGCCTAAAAATTAGTATCCTCCTGTTATATGTTATATATATATGTTATATCCTCCTCTGTAAGAGTCGTCGATACATAATGACTAGTAGTTGGTGCTCGCATACTGCAAGCATTTCATCTCAACATAAAAAAACATTCATTATTTATATTTCATCATTACACATATATTTTTAATTCTAAATATTTCACCTCCGCAGCGATTTTCGTTTTTCCCACATGTAAAAATAATACTTTAAACAATCCCCAAATGTTGCAATTTTAAAAATTTTACACTATCTTCAATATAGGGTATTAATGCTACACATTTTTGAAGTTGTAGCAATTCTAGAAGTAAAATAAAATTTTTGTAATTGTTTAAATTTAAATAATTTTTAACGGCCGCCGCAACTCAGATATGGTAAAATTGAAATGTTTATTTGCACAAATTCACTACTCTGTAAATAATTTGAAAATTTCAGCTTTCTAGCTCATCCCATAGTACCTAAACAGCTATCTATTTGTTTAAACATTAAGAATTTTTAACTGCCAAACAAATTACAATATCAAAATTTGTATAATCCCTATTTCGTTTTTTTTAGATTTCTAGTTATAAAAAAATTTCAACTCCGTGGCACATTCGGAAATATATAAACCTTGAAAATTTGTTTAAACAATTGCGAATTTTTAGCGGCCGCATTGTTGCATTTTTTCAAGATTTTCGTATTTTCTAGTTGGTTTTGCACAAAATCCTACCTATGAAAAAAACTTCGAATCTCCAGCTTATCTGGAAGTGCCTAAACATTAGTATCCTCCTATATGTTATATCCTCTGTAAGAGTCGTCGATATATAATGACTAGTAGTTGGTGCTTGCCTACTGCAAGCATTTTATATCACCTTGAAGATACATTCATTTTTCAGACAGACATTTCATCATTACAAATGTTCTTTTAATTCTAAATATTTAACCTCCGCAGCGATTTTCGTTTTTCCCACATGTAAAAATAATAGTTTAAAACAATCCCCAAATGTCGCAATTTTAAAAATTTTACACTTTCTTTATTATAAGGTTCTAATGCTACACATTTTAGCCAAATTTTAAAGTTGTAGCACTTCTAGAAATAAAATAATATTTTTCTAATTGTTTAAATTTAAATAATTTTTAACGGCCGCCGCAATACATATATGGTAAAATTGAAATGTTTATTTGTGCAAATTTACAATACTGTAAATAATTTGAAAATTTCAGCTTTCTAGCTCATCCCATAGTACCTAAACAGCTATCTATTTGTTTAAACTTTAAGAATTTTTAACTGCCAAACAAATTACAATATCAAAATTTGTATAATCCCTATTTCGTTTTTTTAAGAATTCTACTTATAAAAAAATTTCAACTCCGTGGCACATTCGGAAATATATAAACCTTGAAAATTTGTTTAAACAATTGCGAATTTTTAGCGGCCGCATTGTTGCATTTTTTCAAGATTTTCGTATTTTCTAGTTGGTTTTGCACAAAATCCTACCTAAGAAATAAATTTCGAATCTCCAGATTATCTGGAAGTTCCTAAAAATTAGTATCCTCCTGTTATATGTTATATATATGTTATATCCTCCTCTGTAAGAGTCGTCGATACATAATGACTAGTAGTTGGTGCTCGCATACTGCAAGCATTTCATCTCAACATAAAAAAACATTCATTATTTATATTTCATCATTACACATATATTTTTAATTCTAAATATTTCACCTCCGCAGCGATTTTCGTTTTTCCCACATGTAAAAATAATACTTTAAACAATCCCCAAATGTTGCAATTTTAAAAATTTTACACTATCTTCAATATAGGGTATTAATGCTACACATTTTTGAAGTTGTAGCAATTCTAGAAGTAAAATAAAATTTTTGTAATTGTTTAAATTTAAATAATTTTTAACGGCCGCCGCAACTCAGATATGGTAAAATTGAAATGTTTATTTGCACAAATTCACTACTCTGTAAATAATTTGAAAATTTTAGCTTCCTAGCTCATCCCATAGTACCTAAACAGTTATCTATTTGTTTAAACTTTAAGAATTTTTAACTGCCAAACAAATTACAATATCAAAATTTGTATAATCCCTATTTCGTTTTTTTAAGAATTCTACTTATAAAAAAATTTCAACTCCGTGGCACATTCGGAAATATATAAACCTTGAAAATTTGTTTAAACAATTGCGAATTTTTAGCGGCCGCATTGTTGCATTTTTTCAAGATTTTCGTATTTTCTAGTTGGTTTTGCACAAAATCCTACCTAAGAAAAAAATTTCGAATCTCCAGATTAACTGGAAATGCCTAAAAATTAGTATCCTCCTGTTATATGTTATATATACAGTCAAAGTCGTTTATAACGAGCACGGTTGTAACGAGGTCACGGCTATAGTGAGCAAATGCTACCTCCAAGATAAGTTTACGAGTATTTACATACAAATATTTCACGTATATAACGAGCACGCTTCACGGATATATCGAGCAAACTTCGACCACGTCTCACTGTCTCAAACGCGGTGGCGGTCAGCCCCTTCAATAAACTTCAATAGTGACCCAAGATATGTAACCTTGTGTTCTCGAGTCCAGCCTCTACGCTTTGATGTTAAAAAAATAATCCCTTCGTCCAAACCAAGAATTCCCAACTTGCAGGTACAGTGGCACCCGCGGAGGTCCTTTGTCCTCTCCTCCCAACCCATAGCTCTTTTACAGCCAGGAGGTTGTGTTTGGAAGGGGGGTATGGGGCTAAGGGCATGTAGAATGGCGCCCGCCCCCGTCGCTCAGCCGAATGCACCCAACACCCTTTCCCACGTAAAGATGGGAAATCCCAGATTTAATCCGTCTCCTCATTAACTCTTCCTGGAATTGGTATGCTCGCAGTTTGCAAAGAAAGTTCGTAGCGTTGATCACAAAAATCAGTTGAGATTTTGCCCTTGAACGAGTAACATGTCCGTACATAAAAGGAAGTGTCTGTCTATTCGCGAAAAGGTTGATATTATTCGAGAGTTAGAACGTGGTGAAAAAAATGTTGAAGTGTGCAAAAAATTTAATTTATCGTCGTCTACGGTTTCAAGCTTATGGAAAAACAAAGAAGCGATTTTATCTGCACTAGAGAACAACCTAACAACGAACAAGAAAATGAGGAAGTGTGACTTGGGTACTGTTGATCAAGCACTGCTGGAGTGGTTTAAGACGCAGAGAAATGCTGGTTTCCCCATCAACGGCCCCATTTTAAAGGTACAGGCAGATAAATTTGCAAAACAGTTAGGACATGAAAACTTCACATGCAATAATGGGTGGCTCGATCGTTTTAAAAATCCGCATAACATTGTTTATGCGAAAGTCAGTGGAGAGGCCCTGTCAGCAGATTCAAAAACGGCAAGTGAATGGGTGAAAAGTGTTTGGGAGGAGTGTCGAAAAGGTTACAGAGAAGAAGACATCTACAATGCCGACGAAACTGGACTGTTTTACAACATGATGCCTGATGCAACGTTTAAATTCAAAGGTGACAAATGTGTTGGTGGCAAAAGACCTAAGAATCGTTTAACAGTTTTAATGTGCGCAAACATGAATGGGAGTGACAAAAAAAACTTTTTGTTATTGGTAAGTCACAAAAGCCGCGTTGCTTCAATAATGTAAAGAAGCTTCCCGTTGAATATGCAGCTAATAAAAAGGCATGGATGACTTCCAATATTTTTCAGCAATATGTAAGTCAGTGGAACAACGAGTTACGGAGGAAAAATAGAAACATTTTACTCCTTGTCGATAACTGTCCTGCGCACCCACATATGCAGGAGTTATCCAATGTAAAACTGGTGTTTTTGCATACAAATGCGACTTCTATTTTGCAGCCAATGGACATGGGGATAATTAAAAGTTTTAAAGGCCATTTCAAGCGATTTTTTGTTCTACAGTTGATTGAAAGGAGGGAAAGAGGTTTAGATGGCAACGTCTCTGTATTGGATGCAATTCATTTGATGACAGATGCATGGGACAATGTTTCACCTACAACGATCATAAACTGTTTTCGGAAGTCTGGTTTAATATCGGGAGAATTTTCGATTGATAACCATAACGTTGATGAAGATGATCTACCTCTGTCAGAATGGCTTAAAGAAAATGGAATTGCGAATTTTGACCATGTAAATGACATTGACAATTTTGTTCATGTTGATGATGATTTGATTACCAGTGGAATTCCTACGGAGAGTGAAATAATAGAGACAGTACAAAACACAGCAGACAGTGATGAAGACATTGTTGAATGTGTCGAAGACACAATCCCGACGAAAGCCGTGCCAACTTACTCTCAAGCTCAGGATGCTGTGGAAACATTAAATGATTTTTTTGAAAACATTGACATTTCCGATGGTGTTTTTAGTGCAATAAGTGTAATAAGAGGAAATTTAAGAGACTTCAAAGTGAAATCTATGAAACAGGCTACCATTCAAAGTTATTTTTCTAAAAAGGGGAGTGATTAAGGATGCAGCTGTAAGTAAATTTTATATGTACAAATGTTTATTTTAAATTTTCTAGTTTATTCTCATTTTTATGTTTTTCCATAAATTTACTAAATAAACTTTCTGTTTATATATTCACTTTTACTTCTTATGTCTTATTTCACCATACACATGCATGCTTTTGCCTTCACGGATATTAAGTTTAACGGCTATAACGAGCAAAACTAGACGGTCCCGTGGCGCTCGTTATATCCGAGTTTGACTGTATGTTATATCCTCCTCTGTAAGAGTCGTCGATATATAATGACTAGTAGTTGGTGCTCGCATACTGCAAGCATTTCATCTCAACATAAAAAAACATTCATTATTCATATTTCATCATTACACATATATTTTTAATTCTAAATATTTCATCTCCGCAGCGATTTTCGTTTTTCCCACATGTAAAAATTATAGTTTAAAACAATCCCCAAATTTTGCAATTTTAAATATTTTACACTATCTTCAATATAGGGTATTAATGCTACACATTTTTGAAGTTGTAGCACTTCTAGAAGTAAAATAATATTTTTGTAATTGTTTAAATTTAAATAATTTTTAACGGCCGCCGCAACTCAGATATGGTAAAAATGAAATGTTTATTTGCACAAATTCACTACTCTGTAAATAATTTGAAAATTTTAGCTTCCTAGCTCATCCCATAGTACCTAAACAGTTATATATTTGTTTAAACTTTAAGAATTTTTAACTGCCAAACAAATTAAAATATCAAAATTTGTAATATCCCTATTTCGTTTTTTTAAGAATTCTACTTATAAAAAAATTTCAACTCTGTAGCACATGCGGAAATACATAAACCATGAAAATTTGTTTAAACAATTGCGAATTTTTAGCGGCCGCATTGTTGCATTTTTTCAAGATTTTCGTTTTTTCTAGTTGGTTTTGCACAAAATCCTACCTATGAAAAAAATTTCGAATCTCCAGCTTATCTGGAAGTGCCTAAACATTAGTATCCTCCTATATGTTATATCCTCTGTAAGAGTCGTCGATATATAATGACTAGTAGTTGGTGCTTGCCTACTGCAAGCATTTTATATCACCTTGAAGATGCATTCATTTTTCAGACAGACATTTCATCATTACAAATGTTCTTTTAATTCTAAATATTTAACCTCCTGATCGATTTTCGTTTTTCCCACATGTAAAAATAATAGTTTAAAACAATCCCCAAATGTCGCAATTTTAAAAAATTTACACTTTCTTTATTATAAGGTTCTAATGCTACACATTTTAGCCAAATTTTAAAGTTGTAGCACTTCTAGAAATAAAATAATATTTTTCTAATTGTTTAAATTTAAATAATTTTTAACGGCCGCCGCAATACATATATGGTAAAATTGAAATGTTTATTTGTGCAAATTTACAATACTGTAAATAATTTGAAAATTTCAGCTTTCTAGCTCATCCCATAGTACCTAAACAGCTATCTATTTGTTTAAACTTTAAGAATTTTTAACTGCCAAACAAATTACAATATCAAAATTTGTATAATCCCTATTTCGTTTTTTTAAGAATTCTACTTATAAAAAAATTTCAACTCCGTGGCACATTCGGAAATATATAAACCTCGAAAATTTGTTTAAACAATTGCGAATTTTTAGCGGCCGCATTGTTGCATTTTTTCAAGATTTTCGTATTTTCTAGTTGGTTTTGCACAAAATCCTTCCTAAGAAAAAAATTTCGAATCTCCAGATTAACTGGAAATGCCTAAAAATTAGTATCCTCCTGTTATATGTTATATATACAGTCAAAGTCGTTTATAACGAGCACGGTTGTAACGAGGTCACGGCTATAGTGAGCAAATGCTACCTCCAAGATAAGTTTACGAGTATTTACATACAAATATTTCACGTATATAACGAGCACGCTTCACGGATATATCGAGCAAACTTCGACCACGTCTCACTGTCTCAAACGCGGTGGCGGTCAGCCCCTTCAATAAACTTCAATAGTGACCCAAGATATGTAACCTTGTGTTCTCGAGTCCAGCCTCTACGCTTTGATGTTAAAAAAATAATCCCTTCGTCCAAACCAAGAATTCCCAACTTGCAGGTACAGTGGCACCCGCGGAGGTCCTTTGTCCTCTCCTCCCAACCCATAGCTCTTTTACAGCCAGGAGGTTGTGTTTGGAAGGGGGGTATGGGGCTAAGGGCATGTACAATGGCGCCCGCCCCCGTCGCTCAGCCGAATGCACCCAACACCCTTTCCCACGTAAAGATGGGAAATCCCAGATTTAATCCGTCTCCTCATTAACTCTTCCTGGAATTGGTATGCTCGCAGTTTGCAAAGAAAGTTCGTAGCGTTGATCACAAAAATCAGTTGAGATTTTGCCCTTGAACGAGTAACATGTCCGTACATAAAAGGAAGTGTCTGTCTATTCGCGAAAAGGTTGATATTATTCGAGAGTTAGAACGTGGTGAAAAAAATGTTGAAGTGTGCAAAAAATTTAATTTATCGTCGTCTACGGTTTCAAGCTTATGGAAAAACAAAGAAGCGATTTTATCTGCACTAGAGAACAACCTAACAACGAACAAGAAAATGAGGAAGTGTGACTTGGGTACTGTTGATCAAGCACTGCTGGAGTGGTTTAAGACGCAGAGAAATGCTGGTTTCCCCATCAACGGCCCCATTTTAAAGGTACAGGCAGATAAATTTGCAAAACAGTTAGGACATGAAAACTTCACATGCAATAATGGGTGGCTCGATCGTTTTAAAAATCCGCATAACATTGTTTATGCGAAAGTCAGTGGAGAGGCCCTGTCAGCAGATTCAAAAACGGCAAGTGAATGGGTGAAAAGTGTTTGGGAGGAGTGTCGAAAAGGTTACAGAGAAGAAGACATCTACAATGCCGACGAAACTGGACTGTTTTACAACATGATGCCTGATGCAACGTTTAAATTCAAAGGTGACAAATGTGTTGGTGGCAAAAGACCTAAGAATCGTTTAACAGTTTTAATGTGCGCAAACATGAATGGGAGTGACAAAAAAAACTTTTTGTTATTGGTAAGTCACAAAAGCCGCGTTGCTTCAATAATGTAAAGAAGCTTCCCGTTGAATATGCAGCTAATAAAAAGGCATGGATGACTTCCAATATTTTTCAGCAATATGTAAGTCAGTGGAACAACGAGTTACGGAGGAAAAATAGAAACATTTTACTCCTTGTCGATAACTGTCCTGCGCACCCACATATGCAGGAGTTATCCAATGTAAAACTGGTGTTTTTGCATACAAATGCGACTTCTATTTTGCAGCCAATGGACATGGGGATAATTAAAAGTTTTAAAGGCCATTTCAAGCGATTTTTTGTTCTACAGTTGATTGAAAGGAGGGAAAGAGGTTTAGATGGCAACGTCTCTGTATTGGATGCAATTCATTTGATGACAGATGCATGGGACAATGTTTCACCTACAACGATCATAAACTGTTTTCGGAAGTCTGGTTTAATATCGGGAGAATTTTCGATTGATAACCATAACGTTGATGAAGATGATCTACCTCTGTCAGAATGGCTTAAAGAAAATGGAATTGCGAATTTTGACCATGTAAATGACATTGACAATTTTGTTCATGTTGATGATGATTTGATTACCAGTGGAATTCCTACGGAGAGTGAAATAATAGAGACAGTACAAAACACAGCAGACAGTGATGAAGACATTGTTGAATGTGTCGAAGACACAATCCCGACGAAAGCCGTGCCAACTTACTCTCAAGCTCAGGATGCTGTGGAAACATTAAATGATTTTTTTGAAAACATTGACATTTCCGATGGTGTTTTTAGTGCAATAAGTGTAATAAGAGGAAATTTAAGAGACTTCAAAGTGAAATCTATGAAACAGGCTACCATTCAAAGTTATTTTTCTAAAAAGGGGAGTGATTAAGGATGCAGCTGTAAGTAAATTTTATATGTACAAATGTTTATTTTAAATTTTCTAGTTTATTCTCATTTTTATGTTTTTCCATAAATTTACTAAATAAACTTTCTGTTTATATATTCACTTTTACTTCTTATGTCTTATTTCACCATACACATGCATGCTTTTGCCTTCACGGATATTAAGTTTAACGGCTATAACGAGCAAAACTAGACGGTCCCGTGGCGCTCGTTATATCCGAGTTTGACTGTATGTTATATCCTCCTCTGTAAGAGTCGTCGATATATAATGACTAGTAGTTGGTGCTCGCATACTGCAAGCATTTCATCTCAACATAAAAAAACATTCATTATTCATATTTCATCATTACACATATTTTTAATTCTAAATATTTCACCTCCGCAGCGATTTTCGTTTTTCCCACATGTAAAAATAATAGTTTAAACAATCCCCAAATGTTGCAATTTTAAAAATTTTACACATTCTTCATTATGGGGTACCGATGCTACACATTTTAGCCAAATTTTAAAGTTGTAGCACTCCGAGAAGTAAAATAATATTTTTGTAATTGTTTAAATTTAAATAATTTTTAACGGCCGCCGCAATACATATATGGTAAAATTGAAATGTTTATTTGTGCAAATTTACAATACTGTAAATAATTTGAAAATTTTAGCTTCCTAGCTCATCCCATAGTACCTAAACAGCTATCTATTTGTTTAAACTTTAAGAATTTTTAACTGCCAAAAAAATTAAAATATCAAAATTTGTATAATCCCTATTTCTTTTTTTTAAGAATTCTACTTATAAAAAAATTTCAACTCTGGAGCATATGCGGAAATACATAAACCATGAAAATTTGTTTAAACAATTGCGAATTTTTAGCGGCCGCATTGTTGCATTTTTTCTGGATTTTCGTTTTTTCTAGTTGGTTTTGCAGAAAATCCTACCTATGAAAAAAACTTCGAATCTCCAGCTTATATGGAAGTGCCTAAACATTAGTATCCTCCTATATGTTATATCCTCTGTAAGAGTCGTCGATATATAATGACTAGTAGTTGGTGCTTGCCTACTGCAAGCATTTTATATCACCTTGAAGATACATTCATTTTTCAGACAGACATTTCATCATTACAAATGTTCTTTTAATTCTAAATATTTAACCTCCGCAGCGATTTTCGTTTTTCCCACATGTAAAAATAATAGTTTAAAACAATCCCCAAATATCGCAATTTTAAAAATTTTTCACTTTCTTTATTATAAGGTTCTAATGCTACACATTTTAGCCAAATTTTAAAGTTGTAGCACTTCTAGAAATAAAATAATATTTTTCTAATTGTTTAAATTTAAATAATTTTTAACGGCCGCCGCAATACATATATGGTAAAATTGAAATGTTTATTTGTGCAAATTTACAATACTTTAAATAATTTGAAAATTTCAGCTTTCTAGCTCATCCCATAGTACCTAAACAGCTATCTATTTGTTTAAACTTTAAGAATTTTTAACTGCCAAACAAATTACAATATCAAAATTTGTATAATCCCTATTTCGTTTTTTTAAGAATTCTACTTATAAAAAAATTTCAACTCCGTGGCACATTCGGAAATATATAAACCTCGAAAATTTGTTTAAACAATTGCAAATTTTTAGCGGCCGCATTGTTGCATTTTTTCAAGATTTTCGTATTTTCTAGTTGGTTTTGCACAAAATCCTACCTAAGAAAAAAATTTCGAATCTCCAGATTAACTGGAAATGCCTAAAAATTAGTATCCTCCTGTTATATGTTATATATACAGTCAAAGTCGTTTATAACGAGCACGGTTGTAACGAGGTCACGGCTATAGTGAGCAAATGCTACCTCCAAGATAAGTTTACGAGTATTTACATACAAATATTTCACGTATATAACGAGCACGCTTCACGGATATATCGAGCAAACTTCGACCACGTCTCACTGTCTCAAACGCGGTGGCGGTCAGCCCCTTCAATAAACTTCAATAGTGACCCAAGATATGTAACCTTGTGTTCTCGAGTCCAGCCTCTACACCCTATCCCTCGGGGAGGTTAAAGACCGCGGCTTTGTTGTTAAAAAAAATAATCCCTTCGTCCAAACCAAGAATTCCCAACTTGCAGGTACAGTGGCACCCGCGGAGTTCCTTTGTCCTCTCCTCCCAACCCATAGCTCTTTTACAGCCAGGAGGTTGTGTTTGGAAGGGGGGTATGGGGCTAAGGGCATGTAGAATGGCGCCCGCCCCCGTCGCTCAGCCGAATGCACCCAACACCCTTTCCCACGTAAAGATGGGAAATCCCAGATTTAATCCGTCTCCTCATTAACTCTTCCTGGAATTGGTATGCTCGCAGTTTGCAAAGAAAGTTCGTAGCGTTGATCACAAAAATCAGTTGAGATTTTGCCCTTGAACGAGTAACATGTCCGTACATAAAAGGAAGTGTCTGTCTATTCGCGAAAAGGTTGATATTATTCGAGAGTTAGAACGTGGTGAAAAAAAATGTTGAAGTGTGCAAAAAATTTAATTTATCGTCGTCTACGGTTTCAAACTTATGGAAAAACAAAGAAGCGATTTTATCTGCACTAGAGAACAACCTAACAACGAACAAGAAAATGAGGAAGTGTGACTTGGGTACTGTTGATCAAGCACTGCTGGAGTGGTTTAAGACGCAGAGAAATGCTGGTTTCCCCTTCAACGGCCCCATTTTAAAGGTACAGGCAGATAAATTTGCAAAACAGTTAGGACATGAAAACTTCACATGCAATAATGGGTGGCTCGATCGTTTTAAAAATCCGCATAACATTGTTTATGCGAAAGTCAGTGGAGAGGCCCTGTCAGCAGATTCAAAAACGGCAAGTGAATGGGTGAAAAGTGTTTGGGAGGAGTGTCGAAAAGGTTACAGAGAAGAAGACATCTACAATGCCGACGAAACTGGACTGTTTTACAACATGATGCCTGATGCAACGTTTAAATTCAAAGGTGACAAATGTGTTGGTGGCAAAAGACCTAAGAATCGTTTAACAGTTTTAATGTGCGCAAACATGAATGGGAGTGACAAAAAAAACTTTTTGTTATTGGTAAGTCACAAAAGCCGCGTTGCTTCAATAATGTAAAGAAGCTTCCCGTTGAATATGCAGCTAATAAAAAGGCATGGATGACTTCCAATATTTTTCAGCAATATGTAAGTCAGTGGAACAACGAGTTACGGAGGAAAAATAGAAACATTTTACTCCTTGTCGATAACTGTCCTGCGCACCCACATATGCAGGAGTTATCCAATGTAAAACTGGTGTTTTTGCATACAAATGCGACTTCTATTTTGCAGCCAATGGACATGGGGATAATTAAAAGTTTTAAAGGCCATTTCAAGCGATTTTTTGTTCTACAGTTGATTGAAAGGAGGGAAAGAGGTTTAGATGGCAACGTCTCTGTATTGGATGCAATTCATTTGATGACAGATGCATGGGACAATGTTTCACCTACAACGATCATAAACTGTTTTCGGAAGTCTGGTTTAATATCGGGAGAATTTTCGATTGATAACCATAACGTTGATGAAGATGATCTACCTCTGTCAGAATGGCTTAAAGAAAATGGAATTGCGAATTTTGACCATGTAAATGACATTGACAATTTTGTTCATGTTGATGATGATTTGATTACCAGTGGAATTCCTACGGAGAGTGAAATAATAGAGACAGTACAAAACACAGCAGACAGTGATGAAGACATTGTTGAATGTGTCGAAGACACAATCCCGACGAAAGCCGTGCCAACTTACTCTCAAGCTCAGGATGCTGTGGAAACATTAAATGATTTTTTTGAAAACATTGACATTTCCGATGGTGTTTTTAGTGCAATAAGTGTAATAAGAGGAAACTTAAGAGACTTCAAAGTGAAATCTATGAAACAGGCTACCATTCAAAGTTATTTTTCTAAAAAGGGGAGTGATTAAGGATGCAGCTGTAAGTAAATTTTATATGTACAAATGTTTATTTTAAATTTTCTAGTTTATTCTCATTTTTATGTTTTTCCATAAATTTACTAAATAAACTTTCTGTTTATATATTCACTTTTACTTCTTATGTCTTATTTCACCATACACATGCATGCTTTTGCCTTCACGGATATTAAGTTTAACGGCTATAACGAGCAAAACTAGACGGTCCCGTGGCGCTCGTTATATCCGAGTTTGACTGTATGTTATATCCTCCTCTGTAAGAGTCGTCGATATATAATGACTAGTAGTTGGTGCTCGCATACTGCAAGCATTTCATCTCAACATAAAAAAACATTCATTATTCATATTTCATCATTACACATATATTTTTAATTCTAAATATTTCATCTCCGCAGCGATTTTCGTTTTTCCCACATGTAAAAATTATAGTTTAAAACAATCCCCAAATTTTGCAATTTTAAATATTTTACACTATCTTCAATATAGGGTATTAATGCTACACATTTTTGAAGTTGTAGCACTTCTAGAAGTAAAATAATATTTTTGTAATTGTTTAAATTTAAATAATTTTTAACGGCCGCCGCAACTCAGATATGGTAAAAATGAAATGTTTATTTGCACAAATTCACTACTCTGTAAATAATTTGAAAATTTTAGCTTCCTAGCTCATCCCATAGTACCTAAACAGTTATATATTTGTTTAAACTTTAAGAATTTTTAACTGCCAAACAAATTAAAATATCAAAATTTGTAATATCCCTATTTCGTTTTTTTAAGAATTCTACTTATAAAAAAATTTCAACTCTGTAGCACATGCGGAAATACATAAACCATGAAAATTTGTTTAAACAATTGCGAATTTTTAGCGGCCGCATTGTTGCATTTTTTCAAGATTTTCGTTTTTTCTAGTTGGTTTTGCACAAAATCCTACCTATGAAAAAAATTTCGAATCTCCAGCTTATCTGGAAGTGCCTAAACATTAGTATCCTCCTATATGTTATATCCTCTGTAAGAGTCGTCGATATATAATGACTAGTAGTTGGTGCTTGCCTACTGCAAGCATTTTATATCACCTTGAAGATGCATTCATTTTTCAGACAGACATTTCATCATTACAAATGTTCTTTTAATTCTAAATATTTAACCTCCTGATCGATTTTCGTTTTTCCCACATGTAAAAATAATAGTTTAAAACAATCCCCAAATGTCGCAATTTTAAAAAATTTACACTTTCTTTATTATAAGGTTCTAATGCTACACATTTTAGCCAAATTTTAAAGTTGTAGCACTTCTAGAAATAAAATAATATTTTTCTAATTGTTTAAATTTAAATAATTTTTAACGGCCGCCGCAATACATATATGGTAAAATTGAAATGTTTATTTGTGCAAATTTACAATACTGTAAATAATTTGAAAATTTCAGCTTTCTAGCTCATCCCATAGTACCTAAACAGCTATCTATTTGTTTAAACTTTAAGAATTTTTAACTGCCAAACAAATTACAATATCAAAATTTGTATAATCCCTATTTCGTTTTTTTAAGAATTCTACTTATAAAAAAATTTCAACTCCGTGGCACATTCGGAAATATATAAACCTCGAAAATTTGTTTAAACAATTGCGAATTTTTAGCGGCCGCATTGTTGCATTTTTTCAAGATTTTCGTATTTTCTAGTTGGTTTTGCACAAAATCCTTCCTAAGAAAAAAATTTCGAATCTCCAGATTAACTGGAAATGCCTAAAAATTAGTATCCTCCTGTTATATGTTATATATACAGTCAAAGTCGTTTATAACGAGCACGGTTGTAACGAGGTCACGGCTATAGTGAGCAAATGCTACCTCCAAGATAAGTTTACGAGTATTTACATACAAATATTTCACGTATATAACGAGCACGCTTCACGGATATATCGAGCAAACTTCGACCACGTCTCACTGTCTCAAACGCGGTGGCGGTCAGCCCCTTCAATAAACTTCAATAGTGACCCAAGATATGTAACCTTGTGTTCTCGAGTCCAGCCTCTACGCTTTGATGTTAAAAAAATAATCCCTTCGTCCAAACCAAGAATTCCCAACTTGCAGGTACAGTGGCACCCGCGGAGGTCCTTTGTCCTCTCCTCCCAACCCATAGCTCTTTTACAGCCAGGAGGTTGTGTTTGGAAGGGGG
Source organism: Tanypteryx hageni (assembly GCA_028673005.1). Lineage (NCBI taxonomy): Eukaryota > Metazoa > Arthropoda > Insecta > Odonata > Petaluridae > Tanypteryx > Tanypteryx hageni. Next base: position 270,505,055 of record CM054112.1, read on the forward strand.
GTATGGGGCTAAGGGCATGTACAATGGCGCCCGCCCCCGTCGCTCAGCCGAATGCACCCAACACCCTTTCCCACGTAAAGATGGGAAATCCCAGATTTAATCCGTCTCCTCATTAACTCTTCCTGGAATTGGTATGCTCGCAGTTTGCAAAGAAAGTTCGTAGCGTTGATCACAAAAATCAGTTGAGATTTTGCCCTTGAACGAGTAACATGTCCGTACATAAAAGGAAGTGTCTGTCTATTCGCGAAAAGGTTGATATTATTCGAGAGTTAGAACGTGGTGAAAAAAATGTTGAAGTGTGCAAAAAATTTAATTTATCGTCGTCTACGGTTTCAAGCTTATGGAAAAACAAAGAAGCGATTTTATCTGCACTAGAGAACAACCTAACAACGAACAAGAAAATGAGGAAGTGTGACTTGGGTACTGTTGATCAAGCACTGCTGGAGTGGTTTAAGACGCAGAGAAATGCTGGTTTCCCCATCAACGGCCCCATTTTAAAGGTACAGGCAGATAAATTTGCAAAACAGTTAGGACATGAAAACTTCACATGCAATAATGGGTGGCTCGATCGTTTTAAAAATCCGCATAACATTGTTTATGCGAAAGTCAGTGGAGAGGCCCTGTCAGCAGATTCAAAAACGGCAAGTGAATGGGTGAAAAGTGTTTGGGAGGAGTGTCGAAAAGGTTACAGAGAAGAAGACATCTACAATGCCGACGAAACTGGACTGTTTTACAACATGATGCCTGATGCAACGTTTAAATTCAAAGGTGACAAATGTGTTGGTGGCAAAAGACCTAAGAATCGTTTAACAGTTTTAATGTGCGCAAACATGAATGGGAGTGACAAAAAAAACTTTTTGTTATTGGTAAGTCACAAAAGCCGCGTTGCTTCAATAATGTAAAGAAGCTTCCCGTTGAATATGCAGCTAATAAAAAGGCATGGATGACTTCCAATATTTTTCAGCAATATGTAAGTCAGTGGAACAACGAGTTACGGAGGAAAAATAGAAACATTTTACTCCTTGTCGATAACTGTCCTGCGCACCCACATATGCAGGAGTTATCCAATGTAAAACTGGTGTTTTTGCATACAAATGCGACTTCTATTTTGCAGCCAATGGACATGGGGATAATTAAAAGTTTTAAAGGCCATTTCAAGCGATTTTTTGTTCTACAGTTGATTGAAAGGAGGGAAAGAGGTTTAGATGGCAACGTCTCTGTATTGGATGCAATTCATTTGATGACAGATGCATGGGACAATGTTTCACCTACAACGATCATAAACTGTTTTCGGAAGTCTGGTTTAATATCGGGAGAATTTTCGATTGATAACCATAACGTTGATGAAGATGATCTACCTCTGTCAGAATGGCTTAAAGAAAATGGAATTGCGAATTTTGACCATGTAAATGACATTGACAATTTTGTTCATGTTGATGATGATTTGATTACCAGTGGAATTCCTACGGAGAGTGAAATAATAGAGACAGTACAAAACACAGCAGACAGTGATGAAGACATTGTTGAATGTGTCGAAGACACAATCCCGACGAAAGCCGTGCCAACTTACTCTCAAGCTCAGGATGCTGTGGAAACATTAAATGATTTTTTTGAAAACATTGACATTTCCGATGGTGTTTTTAGTGCAATAAGTGTAATAAGAGGAAATTTAAGAGACTTCAAAGTGAAATCTATGAAACAGGCTACCATTCAAAGTTATTTTTCTAAAAAGGGGAGTGATTAAGGATGCAGCTGTAAGTAAATTTTATATGTACAAATGTTTATTTTAAATTTTCTAGTTTATTCTCATTTTTATGTTTTTCCATAAATTTACTAAATAAACTTTCTGTTTATATATTCACTTTTACTTCTTATGTCTTATTTCACCATACACATGCATGCTTTTGCCTTCACGGATATTAAGTTTAACGGCTATAACGAGCAAAACTAGACGGTCCCGTGGCGCTCGTTATATCCGAGTTTGACTGTATGTTATATCCTCCTCTGTAAGAGTCGTCGATATATAATGACTAGTAGTTGGTGCTCGCATACTGCAAGCATTTCATCTCAACATAAAAAAACATTCATTATTCATATTTCATCATTACACATATTTTTAATTCTAAATATTTCACCTCCGCAGCGATTTTCGTTTTTCCCACATGTAAAAATAATAGTTTAAACAATCCCCAAATGTTGCAATTTTAAAAATTTTACACATTCTTCATTATGGGGTACCGATGCTACACATTTTAGCCAAATTTTAAAGTTGTAGCACTCCGAGAAGTAAAATAATATTTTTGTAATTGTTTAAATTTAAATAATTTTTAACGGCCGCCGCAATACATATATGGTAAAATTGAAATGTTTATTTGTGCAAATTTACAATACTGTAAATAATTTGAAAATTTTAGCTTCCTAGCTCATCCCATAGTACCTAAACAGCTATCTATTTGTTTAAACTTTAAGAATTTTTAACTGCCAAAAAAATTAAAATATCAAAATTTGTATAATCCCTATTTCTTTTTTTTAAGAATTCTACTTATAAAAAAATTTCAACTCTGGAGCATATGCGGAAATACATAAACCATGAAAATTTGTTTAAACAATTGCGAATTTTTAGCGGCCGCATTGTTGCATTTTTTCTGGATTTTCGTTTTTTCTAGTTGGTTTTGCAGAAAATCCTACCTATGAAAAAAACTTCGAATCTCCAGCTTATATGGAAGTGCCTAAACATTAGTATCCTCCTATATGTTATATCCTCTGTAAGAGTCGTCGATATATAATGACTAGTAGTTGGTGCTTGCCTACTGCAAGCATTTTATATCACCTTGAAGATACATTCATTTTTCAGACAGACATTTCATCATTACAAATGTTCTTTTAATTCTAAATATTTAACCTCCGCAGCGATTTTCGTTTTTCCCACATGTAAAAATAATAGTTTAAAACAATCCCCAAATGTCGCAATTTTAAAAATTTTACACTTTCTTTATTATAAGGTTCTAATGCTACACATTTTAGCCAAATTTTAAAGTTGTAGCACTTCTAGAAATAAAATAATATTTTTCTAATTGTTTAAATTTAAATAATTTTTAACGGCCGCCGCAATACATATATGGTAAAATTGAAATGTTTATTTGTGCAAATTTACAATACTGTAAATAATTTGAAAATTTCAGCTTTCTAGCTCATCCCATAGTACCTAAACAGCTATCTATTTGTTTAAACTTTAAGAATTTTTAACTGCCAAACAAATTACAATATCAAAATTTGTATAATCCCTATTTCGTTTTTTTAAGAATTCTACTTATAAAAAAATTTCAACTCCGTGGCACATTCGGAAATATATAAACCTCGAAAATTTGTTTAAACAATTGCGAATTTTTAGCGGCCGCATTGTTGCATTTTTTCAAGATTTTCGTATTTTCTAGTTGGTTTTGCACAAAATCCTACCTAAGAAAAAAATTTCGAATCTCCAGATTAACTGGAAATGCCTAAAAATTAGTATCCTCCTGTTATATGTTATATATACAGTCAAAGTCGTTTATAACGAGCACGGTTGTAACGAGGTCACGGCTATAGTGAGCAAATGCTACCTCCAAGATAAGTTTACGAGTATTTACATACAAATATTTCACGTATATAACGAGCACGCTTCACGGATATATCGAGCAAACTTCGACCACGTCTCACTGTCTCAAACGCGGTGGCGGTCAGCCCCTTCAATAAACTTCAATAGTGACCCAAGATATGTAACCTTGTGTTCTCGAGTCCAGCCTCTACACCCTATCCCTCGGGGAGGTTAAAGACCGCGGCTTTGTTGTTAAAAAAAATAATCCCTTCGTCCAAACCAAGAATTCCCAACTTGCAGGTACAGTGGCACCCGCGGAGTTCCTTTGTCCTCTCCTCCCAACCCATAGCTCTTTTACAGCCAGGAGGTTGTGTTTGGAAGGGGGGTATGGGGCTAAGGGCATGTAGAATGGCGCCCGCCCCCGTCGCTCAGCCGAATGCACCCAACACCCTTTCCCACGTAAAGATGGGAAATCCCAGATTTAATCCGTCTCCTCATTAACTCTTCCTGGAATTGGTATGCTCGCAGTTTGCAAAGAAAGTTCGTAGCGTTGATCACAAAAATCAGTTGAGATTTTGCCCTTGAACGAGTAACATGTCCGTACATAAAAGGAAGTGTCTGTCTATTCGCGAAAAGGTTGATATTATTCGAGAGTTAGAACGTGGTGAAAAAAATGTTGAAGTGTGCAAAAAATTTAATTTATCGTCGTCTACGGTTTCAAACTTATGGAAAAACAAAGAAGCGATTTTATCTGCACTAGAGAACAACCTAACAACGAACAAGAAAATGAGGAAGTGTGACTTGGGTACTGTTGATCAAGCACTGCTGGAGTGGTTTAAGACGCAGAGAAATGCTGGTTTCCCCATCAACGGCCCCATTTTAAAGGTACAGGCAGATAAATTTGCAAAACAGTTAGGACATGAAAACTTCACATGCAATAATGGGTGGCTCGATCGTTTTAAAAATCGGCATAACATTGTTTATGCGAAAGTCAGTGGAGAGGCCCTGTCAGCAGATTCAAAAACGGCAAGTGAATGGGTGAAAAGTGTTTGGGAGGAGTGTCGAAAAGGTTACAGAGAAGAAGACATCTACAATGCCGACGAAACTGGACTGTTTTACAACATGATGCCTGATGCAACGTTTAAATTCAAAGGTGACAAATGTGTTGGTGGCAAAAGACCTAAGAATCGTTTAACAGTTTTAATGTGCGCAAACATGAATGGGAGTGACAAAAAAAACTTTTTGTTATTGGTAAGTCACAAAAGCCGCGTTGCTTCAATAATGTAAAGAAGCTTCCCGTTGAATATGCAGCTAATAAAAAGGCATGGATGACTTCCAATATTTTTCAGCAATATGTAAGTCAGTGGAACAACGAGTTACGGAGGAAAAATAGAAACATTTTACTCCTTGTCGATAACTGTCCTGCGCACCCACATATGCAGGAGTTATCCAATGTAAAACTGGTGTTTTTGCATACAAATGCGACTTCTATTTTGCAGCCAATGGACATGGGGATAATTAAAAGTTTTAAAGGCCATTTCAAGCGATTTTTTGTTCTACAGTTGATTGAAAGGAGGGAAAGAGGTTTAGATGGCAACGTCTCTGTATTGGATGCAATTCATTTGATGACAGATGCATGGGACAATGTTTCACCTACAACGATCATAAACTGTTTTCGGAAGTCTGGTTTAATATCGGGAGAATTTTCGATTGATAACCATAACGTTGATGAAGATGATCTACCTCTGTCAGAATGGCTTAAAGAAAATGGAATTGCGAATTTTGACCATGTAAATGACATTGACAATTTTGTTCATGTTGATGATGATTTGATTACCAGTGGAATTCCTACGGAGAGTGAAATAATAGAGACAGTACAAAACACAGCAGACAGTGATGAAGACATTGTTGAATGTGTCGAAGACACAATCCCGACGAAAGCCGTGCCAACTTACTCTCAAGCTCAGGATGCTGTGGAAACATTAAATGATTTTTTTGAAAACATTGACATTTCCGATGGTGTTTTTAGTGCAATAAGTGTAATAAGAGGAAACTTAAGAGACTTCAAAGTGAAATCTATGAAACAGGCTACCATTCAAAGTTATTTTTCTAAAAAGGGGAGTGATTAAGGATGCAGCTGTAAGTAAATTTTATATGTACAAATGTTTATTTTAAATTTTCTAGTTTATTCTCATTTTTATGTTTTTCCATAAATTTACTAAATAAACTTTCTGTTTATATATTCACTTTTACTTCTTATGTCTTATTTCACCATACACATGCATGCTTTTGCCTTCACGGATATTAAGTTTAACGGCTATAACGAGCAAAACTAGACGGTCCCGTGGCGCTCGTTATATCCGAGTTTGACTGTATGTTATATCCTCCTCTGTAAGAGTCGTCGATATATAATGACTAGTAGTTGGTGCTCGCATACTGCAAGCATTTCATCTCAACATAAAAAAACATTCATTATTCATATTTCATCATTACACATATATTTTTAATTCTAAATATTTCATCTCCGCAGCGATTTTCGTTTTTCCCACATGTAAAAATTATAGTTTAAAACAATCCCCAAATTTTGCAATTTTAAATATTTTACACTATCTTCAATATAGGGTATTAATGCTACACATTTTTGAAGTTGTAGCACTTCTAGAAGTAAAATAATATTTTTGTAATTGTTTAAATTTAAATAATTTTTAACGGCCGCCGCAACTCAGATATGGTAAAAATGAAATGTTTATTTGCACAAATTCACTACTCTGTAAATAATTTGAAAATTTTAGCTTCCTAGCTCATCCCATAGTACCTAAACAGTTATATATTTGTTTAAACTTTAAGAATTTTTAACTGCCAAACAAATTAAAATATCAAAATTTGTAATATCCCTATTTCGTTTTTTTAAGAATTCTACTTATAAAAAAATTTCAACTCTGTAGCACATGCGGAAATACATAAACCATGAAAATTTGTTTAAACAATTGCGAATTTTTAGCGGCCGCATTGTTGCATTTTTTCAAGATTTTCGTTTTTTCTAGTTGGTTTTGCACAAAATCCTACCTATGAAAAAAATTTCGAATCTCCAGCTTATCTGGAAGTGCCTAAACATTAGTATCCTCCTATATGTTATATCCTCTGTAAGAGTCGTCGATATATAATGACTAGTAGTTGGTGCTTGCCTACTGCAAGCATTTTATATCACCTTGAAGATGCATTCATTTTTCAGACAGACATTTCATCATTACAAATGTTCTTTTAATTCTAAATATTTAACCTCCTGAGCGATTTTCGTTTTTCCCACATGTAAAAATAATAGTTTAAAACAGTCCCCAAATGTCGCAATTTTAAAGATTTTACACTTTCTTTATTATAAGGTTCTAATGCTACACATTTTAGCCAAATTTTAAAGTTGTAGCACTTCTAGAAATAAAATAATATTTTTCTAATTGTTTAAATTTAAATAATTTTTAACGGCCGCCGCAATACATATATGGTAAAATTGAAATGTTTATTTTTATTTAGTATCCTCTTTTTATATGTTATATGGTATCTCCTCCTCCTCTGTAAGAGTCGTCGATATATAATGACTAGTAGTTGGTGCTTTCATACTGCAAGCATTTTATCTAAACATAAAAAAACATTCATTATTCATATTTCTTCATTACACATATATTTTTAATTCTAAATATTTCATCTCCGCAGCGATTTTCGTTTTTCCCACATGTAAAAATTATAGTTTAAACAATCCCCAAATGTTGCAATTTTAAAAATTTTACACTATCTTCAATATAGGGTATTAATGCTACACATTTTTGAAGTTGTAGCACTTCTAGAAGTAAATGAATATTTTTATAATTGTTTAAATTTAAATAATTTTTAACAAACGCCGCAACTCAGATATGGTAAAATTGAAATGTTTATTTGCACAAATTCACTCCTCTGTAAATAATTTGAAAATTTTAGCTTCCTAGCTCATCCCATAGTACCTAAACAGCTATCTATTTGTTTAAACTTTAAGAATTTTCAACTCTCAAACAAATTACAATATCAAAATTTGTATAATCCCTATTTCGTTTTTTTAAGAATTCTACTTATAAAAAAATTTCAACTCCGTGGCACATTCGGAAATATATAAACCTTGAAAATTTGCTTAAACAATTGCGAATTTTTAGCGGCCGCATTGTTGCATTTTTTCTGGATTTTCGTTTTTTCTAGTTGGTTTTACTTCTTTGTCAAAACGTTTTTTATTTAGCGGTGTCGTCAATAGTCTGTGTACCATATGGTTGAAAGCCGCGATCTTTTGTTTGTAAGGGTGATTGGAGTGTTTCTTAATATAATTGTTGGTATGAGTCGGTTTCCTGTACACGTCAAATTCTAATCGTCCATTATTATTAATGATCAAAATGTCAAGAAAAGGTAAAGACTTATTTGCTTCGATTTCAAAGGTGAAGTTTATAGAGTTGTGAAATGAGTTGAGTTCTTGGACGAAGGTGTTAATGTTATAGAGTTTTGTGTCAAAAATGGCAAAAATGTCATCAACGTACCTACACCATGTGTTGGGGAAATAGTTTAACGTATTTTTACAGCGTTGCTCAAAAGAATAAAGAAAAATATTTGCTATAAGTGGTGAGAGAGGATTGCCCATTGATGTTCCATTAATTTGTTTATTGAGCGGAACATGAACAATTTTCCAAATAAGAACCTTCAGATAAATAAGACAGACTATAAAATTATTCAAAACTTAAAGAAGAAAGACTGCGTCTACACCAAATCTGATAAGGGCAACACCACAGTCATTCTAAACAAAGCGGACTACCTTGAAAGAACATTAAATACTATTGAAACAGGCCCCTACATCCAGATCTCCAAAAATCCCATTAAAAAACTCGCGACACAAGTCAAAGAAACTGTTAACCGTTGCAAACACACATTTGACAAAAAACTAGCGTTCGCTCTGAAAATAGCGAATCCCACCATTCCAAGACTTTACTGCCTTCCCAAAATACATAAACCAGGAAACAAAATGAGACCTATAGTTTCGGCCATCAACTCACCCTCTTATAAAATCGCCAAATGGCTCACTAAGGAATTAAAATGTATAGGCATTGAAGAAACATACGGCGTTAAAAACACCCAAAATTTCTTGGAACATATTAGAAACAAAAAAATACACAAAGATGAAATACTGGTGTCATTTGACGTAGAACAACTCTTCCCCAGTGTTCCCATTGACGTCGCGCTCGAAAACCTCCAGGACTGGCTACTAAGTAAACAAGTTGAGGAAAACAAAATTCTAGAAATTCTCACATTGACAAACTTATGCATGGAGCAAAATTACTTCGTTTTTAACAATAAGTTCTATAAACAAATTAATGGAACATCAATGGGCAATCCTCTCTCACCACTTATAGCAAATATTTTTCTTTATTCTTTTGAGCAACGCTGTAAAAATACGTTAAACTATTTCCCCAACACATGGTGTAGGTACGTTGATGACATTTTTGCCATTTTTGACACAAAACTCTATAACATTAACACCTTCGTCCAAGAACTCAACTCATTTCACAACTCTATAAACTTCACCTTTGAAATCGAAGCAAATAAGTCTTTACCTTTTCTTGACATTTTGATCATTAATAATAATGGACGATTAGAATTTGACGTGTACAGGAAACCGACTCATACCAACAATTATATTAAGAAAGACTCCAATCACCCTTACAAACAAAAGATCGCGGCTTTCAACCATATGGTACACAGACTATTGACGACACCGCTAAATAAAAAACGTTTTGACAAAGAAGTAAAATATATTAAAAACGCGGCCCTAGAAAACGGGTACACACACGAATTGATAGACAACATTATTAACAAGCAATCCAAAACATTAGACAAGAAGACAAGTACTACGCTTGCTCTAAGTGACGATAGGAAGAAAAAATTTATTTCACTCCCCTTCCATCCAACCCTAAACAAAGGGCTAACAAAAATTTTTCATAACGCAAATTATACACTAACGTTTCACAACACAAATAACATTAAAAATTTATTAGGGAACCCTAAAGACAAAATACCCACATTAGAAAAATCCGGCATATATCAAGTGTTGTGCCCCACATGCAACATGTCTTACATTGGCCAAACGAAAAGAAATATCTCCATCAGATTCAAAGAACATTTAGCGCACTACAGACATGGACGCTTTGAAAAATCGGCCGTCGCGAAACACATTTTGGAATATAACCACCCATTAGACACAAATAACCTCAAACTGCTTAAACAAGTCCCAAATACCAAACTCGACGCAACAGAAAGCTTACACATTCATAAATACAGACACACCCTGATGAATAACGAGTTAGGGGTAATAAACAGCGTTCTTTTTAAACTAACCTCCCCCCCTTTTTCTCCCATCACCTAGGTCATCTAGGTCCCCCCCTTTTTCTTCTCCCCCCCCTGCCCACCAACCAGGTATAAATACACAGAAACAGCTTTGGACATCCACTTGAGAGCGTGCCACTGGTCTTGGTTTCAGTTGCCCTCTCTCAAGTCCCCCTTCCCCCCGTTTTTTAACCCCTGATGATGGTTACTTTGTAGCCGAAATACGTATTGGGTTTTTATCCGGTTTTTATCCGGGTTCCACTGTTTTTATCCGGCCTTTTAACCGGGTTTTATCAGTTTGACTGGCTTTGGAGAATTTCCTTCGCTTACATTTTATATATTTGCCAGTGTAGCTCGCTCTTTTTTACTTAACTAATTATGGCTCTCCAGCCGAAAGAGCTCAACAAATTACATGCCTTAAAATTTAAAATCATCTCTTTATCTATTGACATACACTTTCTTAAAAAGTGCAAATCTTTGCATTTATTCCCCAAATTTATCAAAATTAACGGTCCCCCTAATAACCCTCACGCTTCCAAAGCAATAAAAACAGCACGTCAACATTGGCTCAATTTAGAAATTCGTGCCAAATACGCTAAACGTAGTCAACTAGAATTTCAAGCATACAACCTACACCTCGCTATCACAAAAAATTTTAATAACATTGAGTATCATTTCTTTAATGAATACTTTCAAAAGTTGAAAGAGGTTAACCAACATAAAATTCAAACCAAACTCAGAGGCATAAATTCGAAAATTAAATCTCTTCAGAAGCTTAGTCCTACCGGGTCTCCAGATAGGATTAATTTCGTTAAAAATATTTCCAACGTTCACTTCACCCATGACGAGATCAGATTGCTCAACAAAGGCCTTAAACATTGTCTTCCATACAAAAAACCACCAATTGACGACCTGATTATTGATATAGAATGTGGTATAAAGGATAGTAACGACACGACCAAACAGTATATAAGAACCGCTAGTAAAATCGCCATTGAGCGGAACATGAACAATTTTCCAAATAAGAACCTTCAGATAAATAAGACAGACTATAAAATTATTCAAAACTTAAAGAAGAAAGACTGCGTCTACACCAAATCTGATAAGGGCAACACCACAGTCATTCTAAACAAAGCGGACTACCTTGAAAGAACATTAAATACTATTGAAACAGGCCCCTACATCCAGATCTCCAAAAATCCCATTAAAAAACTCGCGACACAAGTCAAAGAAACTGTTAACCGTTGCAAACACACATTTGACAAAAAACTAGCGTTCGCTCTGAAAATAGCGAATCCCACCATTCCAAGACTTTACTGCCTTCCCAAAATACATAAACCAGGGAACAAAATGAGACCTATAGTTTCGGCCATCAACTCACCCTCTTATAAAATCGCCAAATGGCTCACTAAGGAATTAAAATGTATAGGCATTGAAGAAACATACGGCGTTAAAAACACCCAAAATTTCTTGGAACATATTAGAAACAAAAAAATACACAAAGATGAAATACTTGTGTCATTTGACGTAGAACAACTCTTCCCCAGTGTTCCCATTGACGTCGCGCTCGAAAACCTCCAGGACTGGCTACTAAGTAAACAAGTTGAGGAAAACAAAATTCTAGAAATTCTCACATTGACAAACTTATGCATGGAACAAAATTACTTCGTTTTTAACAATAAGTTCTATAAACAAATTAATGGAACATCAATGGGCAATCCTCTCTCACCACTTATAGCAAATATTTTTCTTTATTCTTTTGAGCAACGCTGTAAAAATACGTTAAACTATTTCCCCAACACATGGTGTAGGTACGTTGATGACATTTTTGCCATTTTTGACACAAAACTCTATAACATTAACACCTTCGTCCAAGAACTCAACTCATTTCACAACTCTATAAACTTCACCTTTGAAATCGAAGCAAATAAGTCTTTACCTTTTCTTGACATTTTGATCATTAATAATAATGGACGATTAGAATTTGACGTGTACAGGAAACCGACTCATACCAACAATTATATTAAGAAAGACTCCAATCACCCTTACAAACAAAAGATCGCGGCTTTCAACCATATGGTACACAGACTATTGACGACACCGCTAAATAAAAAACGTTTTGACAAAGAAGTAAAATATATTAAAAACGCGGCCCTAGAAAACGGGTACACACACGAATTGATAGACAACATTATTAACAAGCAATCCAAAACATTAGACAAGAAGACAAGTACTACGCTTGCTCTAAGTGACGATAGGAAGAAAAAATTTATTTCACTCCCCTTCCATCCAACCCTAAACAAAGGGCTAACAAAAATTTTTCATAACGCAAATTATACACTAACGTTTCACAACACAAATAACATTAAAAATTTATTAGGGAACCCTAAAGACAAAATACCCACATTAGAAAAATCCGGCATATATCAAGTGTTGTGCCCCACATGCAACATGTCTTACATTGGCCAAACGAAAAGAAATATCTCCATCAGATTCAAAGAACATTTAGCGCACTACAGACATGGACGCTTTGAAAAATCGGCCGTCGCGAAACACATTTTGGAATATAACCACCCATTAGACACAAATAACCTCAAACTGCTTAAACAAGTCCCAAATACCAAACTCGACGCAACAGAAAGCTTACACATTCATAAATACAGACACACCCTGATGAATAACGAGTTAGGGGTAATAAACAGCGTTCTTTTTAAACTAACCTCCCCCCCTTTTTCTCCCATCACCTAGGTCATCTAGGTCCCCCCCTTTTTCTTCTCCCCCCCCTGCCCACCAACCAGGTATAAATACACAGAAACAGCTTTGGACATCCACTTGAGAGCGTGCCACTGGTCTTGGTTTCAGTTGCCCTCTCTCAAGTCCCCCTTCCCCCCGTTTTTTAACCCCTGATGATGGTTACTTTGTAGCCGAAATACGTATTGGGTTTTTATCCGGTTTTTATCCGGGTTCCACTGTTTTTATCCGGCCTTTTAACCGGGTTTTATCAGTTTGACTGGCTTTGGAGAATTTCCTTCGCTTACATTTTATATATTTGCCAGTGTAGCTCGCTCTTTTTTACTTAACTAATTATGGCTCTCCAGCCGAAAGAGCTCAACAAATTACATGCCTTAAAATTTAAAATCATCTCTTTATCTATTGACATACACTTTCTTAAAAAGTGCAAATCTTTGCATTTATTCCCCAAATTTATCAAAATTAACGGTCCCCCTAATAACCCTCACGCTTCCAAAGCAATAAAAACAGCACGTCAACATTGGCTCAATTTAGAAATTCGTGCCAAATACGCTAAACGTAGTCAACTAGAATTTCAAGCATACAACCTACACCTCGCTATCACAAAAAATTTTAATAACATTGAGTATCATTTCTTTAATGAATACTTTCAAAAGTTGAAAGAGGTTAACCAACATAAAATTCAAACCAAACTCAGAGGCATAAATTCGAAAATTAAATCTCTTCAGAAGCTTAGTCCTACCGGGTCTCCAGATAGGATTAATTTCGTTAAAAATATTTCCAACGTTCACTTCACCCATGACGAGATCAGATTGCTCAACAAAGGCCTTAAACATTGTCTTCCATACAAAAAACCACCAATTGACGACCTGATTATTGATATAGAATGTGGTATAAAGGATAGTAACGACACGACCAAACAGTATATAAGAACCGCTAGTAAAATCGCCATTGAGCGGAACATGAACAATTTTCCAAATAAGAACCTTCAGATAAATAAGACAGACTATAAAATTATTCAAAACTTAAAGAAGAAAGACTGCGTCTACACCAAATCTGATAAGGGCAACACCACAGTCATTCTAAACAAAGCGGACTACCTTGAAAGAACATTAAATACTATTGAAACAGGCCCCTACATCCAGATCTCCAAAAATCCCATTAAAAAACTCGCGACACAAGTCAAAGAAACTGTTAACCGTTGCAAACACACATTTGACAAAAAACTAGCGTTCGCTCTGAAAATAGCGAATCCCACCATTCCAAGACTTTACTGCCTTCCCAAAATACATAAACCAGGAAACAAAATGAGACCTATAGTTTCGGCCATCAACTCACCCTCTTATAAAATCGCCAAATGGCTCACTAAGGAATTAAAATGTATAGGCATTGAAGAAACATACGGCGTTAAAAACACCCAAAATTTCTTGGAACATATTAGAAACAAAAAAATACACAAAGATGAAATACTGGTGTCATTTGACGTAGAACAACTCTTCCCCAGTGTTCCCATTGACGTCGCGCTCGAAAACCTCCAGGACTGGCTACTAAGTAAACAAGTTGAGGAAAACAAAATTCTAGAAATTCTCACATTGACAAACTTATGCATGGAACAAAATTACTTCGTTTTTAACAATAAGTTCTATAAACAAATTAATGGAACATCAATGGGCAATCCTCTCTCACCACTTATAGCAAATATTTTTCTTTATTCTTTTGAGCAACGCTGTAAAAATACGTTAAACTATTTCCCCAACACATGGTGTAGGTACGTTGATGACATTTTTGCCATTTTTGACACAAAACTCTATAACATTAACACCTTCGTCCAAGAACTCAACTCATTTCACAACTCTATAAACTTCACCTTTGAAATCGAAGCAAATAAGTCTTTACCTTTTCTTGACATTTTGATCATTAATAATAATGGACGATTAGAATTTGACGTGTACAGGAAACCGACTCATACCAACAATTATATTAAGAAAGACTCCAATCACCCTTACAAACAAAAGATCGCGGCTTTCAACCATATGGTACACAGACTATTGACGACACCGCTAAATAAAAAACGTTTTGACAAAGAAGTAAAATATATTAAAAACGCGGCCCTAGAAAACGGGTACACACACGAATTGATAGACAACATTATTAACAAGCAATCCAAAACATTAGACAAGAAGACAAGTACTACGCTTGCTCTAAGTGACGATAGGAAGAAAAAATTTATTTCACTCCCCTTCCATCCAACCCTAAACAAAGGGCTAACAAAAATTTTTCATAACGCAAATTATACACTAACGTTTCACAACACAAATAACATTAAAAATTTATTAGGGAACCCTAAAGACAAAATACCCACATTAGAAAAATCCGGCATATATCAAGTGTTGTGCCCCACATGCAACATGTCTTACATTGGCCAAACGAAAAGAAATATCTCCATCAGATTCAAAGAACATTTAGCGCACTACAGACATGGACGCTTTGAAAAATCGGCCGTCGCGAAACACATTTTGGAATATAACCACCCATTAGACACAAATAACCTCAAACTGCTTAAACAAGTCCCAAATACCAAACTCGACGCAACAGAAAGCTTACACATTCATAAATACAGACACACCCTGATGAATAACGAGTTAGGGGTAATAAACAGCGTTCTTTTTAAACTAACCTCCCCCCCTTTTTCTCCCATCACCTAGGTCATCTAGGTCCCCCCCCTTTTTCTTCTCCCCCCCCTGCCCACCAACCAGGTATAAATACACAGAAACAGCTTTGGACATCCACTTGAGAGCGTGCCACTGGTCTTGGTTTCAGTTGCCCTCTCTCAAGTCCCCCTTCCCCCCGTTTTTTAACCCCTGATGATGGTTACTTTGTAGCCGAAATACGTATTGGGTTTTTATCCGGTTTTTATCCGGGTTCCACTGTTTTTATCCGGCCTTTTAACCGGGTTTTATCAGTTTGACTGGCTTTGGAGAATTTCCTTCGCTTACATTTTATATATTTGCCAGTGTAGCTCGCTCTTTTTTACTTAACTAATTATGGCTCTCCAGCCGAAAGAGCTCAACAAATTACATGCCTTAAAATTTAAAATCATCTCTTTATCTATTGACATACACTTTCTTAAAAAGTGCAAATCTTTGCATTTATTCCCCAAATTTATCAAAATTAACGGTCCCCCTAATAACCCTCACGCTTCCAAAGCAATAAAAACAGCACGTCAACATTGGCTCAATTTAGAAATTCGTGCCAAATACGCTAAACGTAGTCAACTAGAATTTCAAGCATACAACCTACACCTCGCTATCACAAAAAATTTTAATAACATTGAGTATCATTTCTTTAATGAATACTTTCAAAAGTTGAAAGAGGTTAACCAACATAAAATTCAAACCAAACTCAGAGGCATAAATTCGAAAATTAAATCTCTTCAGAAGCTTAGTCCTACCGGGTCTCCAGATAGGATTAATTTCGTTAAAAATATTTCCAACGTTCACTTCACCCATGACGAGATCAGATTGCTCAACAAAGGCCTTAAACATTGTCTTCCATACAAAAAACCACCAATTGACGACCTGATTATTGATATAGAATGTGGTATAAAGGATAGTAACGACACGACCAAACAGTATATAAGAACCGCTAGTAAAATCGCCATTGAGCGGAACATGAACAATTTTCCAAATAAGAACCTTCAGATAAATAAGACAGACTATAAAATTATTCAAAACTTAAAGAAGAAAGACTGCGTCTACACCAAATCTGATAAGGGCAACACCACAGTCATTCTAAACAAAGCGGACTACCTTGAAAGAACATTAAATACTATTGAAACAGGCCCCTACATCCAGATCTCCAAAAATCCCATTAAAAAACTCGCGACACAAGTCAAAGAAACTGTTAACCGTTGCAAACACACATTTGACAAAAAACTAGCGTTCGCTCTGAAAATAGCGAATCCCACCATTCCAAGACTTTACTGCCTTCCCAAAATACATAAACCAGGAAACAAAATGAGACCTATAGTTTCGGCCATCAACTCACCCTCTTATAAAATCGCCAAATGGCTCACTAAGGAATTAAAATGTATAGGCATTGAAGAAACATACGGCGTTAAAAACACCCAAAATTTCTTGGAACATATTAGAAACAAAAAAATACACAAAGATGAAATACTGGTGTCATTTGACGTAGAACAACTCTTCCCCAGTGTTCCCATTGACGTCGCGCTCGAAAACCTCCAGGACTGGCTACTAAGTAAACAAGTTGAGGAAAACAAAATTCTAGAAATTCTCACATTGACAAACTTATGCATGGAACAAAATTACTTCGTTTTTAACAATAAGTTCTATAAACAAATTAATGGAACATCAATGGGCAATCCTCTCTCACCACTTATAGCAAATATTTTTCTTTATTCTTTTGAGCAACGCTGTAAAAATACGTTAAACTATTTCCCCAACACATGGTGTAGGTACGTTGATGACATTTTTGCCATTTTTGACACAAAACTCTATAACATTAACACCTTCGTCCAAGAACTCAACTCATTTCACAACTCTATAAACTTCACCTTTGAAATCGAAGCAAATAAGTCTTTACCTTTTCTTGACATTTTGATCATTAATAATAATGGACGATTAGAATTTGACGTGTACAGGAAACCGACTCATACCAACAATTATATTAAGAAAGACTCCAATCACCCTTACAAACAAAAGATCGCGGCTTTCAACCATATGGTACACAGACTATTGACGACACCGCTAAATAAAAAACGTTTTGACAAAGAAGTAAAATATATTAAAAACGCGGCCCTAGAAAACGGGTACACACACGAATTGATAGACAACATTATTAACAAGCAATCCAAAACATTAGACAAGAAGACAAGTACTACGCTTGCTCTAAGTGACGATAGGAAGAAAAAATTTATTTCACTCCCCTTCCATCCAACCCTAAACAAAGGGCTAACAAAAATTTTTCATAACGCAAATTATACACTAACGTTTCACAACACAAATAACATTAAAAATTTATTAGGGAACCCTAAAGACAAAATACCCACATTAGAAAAATCCGGCATATATCAAGTGTTGTGCCCCACATGCAACATGTCTTACATTGGCCAAACGAAAAGAAATATCTCCATCAGATTCAAAGAACATTTAGCGCACTACAGACATGGACGCTTTGAAAAATCGGCCGTCGCGAAACACATTTTGGAATATAACCACCCATTAGACACAAATAACCTCAAACTGCTTAAACAAGTCCCAAATACCAAACTCGACGCAACAGAAAGCTTACACATTCATAAATACAGACACACCCTGATGAATAACGAGTTAGGGGTAATAAACAGCGTTCTTTTTAAACTAACCTCCCCCCCTTTTTCTCCCATCACCTAGGTCATCTAGGTCCCCCCCTTTTTCTTCTCCCCCCCCTGCCCACCAACCAGGTATAAATACACAGAAACAGCTTTGGACATCCACTTGAGAGCGTGCCACTGGTCTTGGTTTCAGTTGCCCTCTCTCAAGTCCCCCTTCCCCCCGTTTTTTAACCCCTGATGATGGTTACTTTGTAGCCGAAATACGTATTGGGTTTTTATCCGGTTTTTATCCGGGTTCCACTGTTTTTATCCGGCCTTTTAACCGGGTTTTATCAGTTTGACTGGCTTTGGAGAATTTCCTTCGCTTACATTTTATATATTTGCCAGTGTAGCTCGCTCTTTTTTACTTAACTAATTATGGCTCTCCAGCCGAAAGAGCTCAACAAATTACATGCCTTAAAATTTAAAATCATCTCTTTATCTATTGACATACACTTTCTTAAAAAGTGCAAATCTTTGCATTTATTCCCCAAATTTATCAAAATTAACGGTCCCCCTAATAACCCTCACGCTTCCAAAGCAATAAAAACAGCACGTCAACATTGGCTCAATTTAGAAATTCGTGCCAAATACGCTAAACGTAGTCAACTAGAATTTCAAGCATACAACCTACACCTCGCTATCACAAAAAATTTTAATAACATTGAGTATCATTTCTTTAATGAATACTTTCAAAAGTTGAAAGAGGTTAACCAACATAAAATTCAAACCAAACTCAGAGGCATAAATTCGAAAATTAAATCTCTTCAGAAGCTTAGTCCTACCGGGTCTCCAGATAGGATTAATTTCGTTAAAAATATTTCCAACGTTCACTTCACCCATGACGAGATCAGATTGCTCAACAAAGGCCTTAAACATTGTCTTCCATACAAAAAACCACCAATTGACGACCTGATTATTGATATAGAATGTGGTATAAAGGATAGTAACGACACGACCAAACAGTATATAAGAACCGCTAGTAAAATCGCCATTGAGCGGAACATGAACAATTTTCCAAATAAGAACCTTCAGATAAATAAGACAGACTATAAAATTATTCAAAACTTAAAGAAGAAAGACTGCGTCTACACCAAATCTGATAAGGGCAACACCACAGTCATTCTAAACAAAGCGGACTACCTTGAAAGAACATTAAATACTATTGAAACAGGCCCCTACATCCAGATCTCCAAAAATCCCATTAAAAAACTCGCGACACAAGTCAAAGAAACTGTTAACCGTTGCAAACACACATTTGACAAAAAACTAGCGTTCGCTCTGAAAATAGCGAATCCCACCATTCCAAGACTTTACTGCCTTCCCAAAATACATAAACCAGGAAACAAAATGAGACCTATAGTTTCGGCCATCAACTCACCCTCTTATAAAATCGCCAAATGGCTCACTAAGGAATTAAAATGTATAGGCATTGAAGAAACATACGGCGTTAAAAACACCCAAAATTTCTTGGAACATATTAGAAACAAAAAAATACACAAAGATGAAATACTGGTGTCATTTGACGTAGAACAACTCTTCCCCAGTGTTCCCATTGACGTCGCGCTCGAAAACCTCCAGGACTGGCTACTAAGTAAACAAGTTGAGGAAAACAAAATTCTAGAAATTCTCACATTGACAAACTTATGCATGGAACAAAATTACTTCGTTTTTAACAATAAGTTCTATAAACAAATTAATGGAACATCAATGGGCAATCCTCTCTCACCACTTATAGCAAATATTTTTCTTTATTCTTTTGAGCAACGCTGTAAAAATACGTTAAACTATTTCCCCAACACATGGTGTAGGTACGTTGATGACATTTTTGCCATTTTTGACACAAAACTCTATAACATTAACACCTTCGTCCAAGAACTCAACTCATTTCACAACTCTATAAACT
Organism: Tanypteryx hageni; assembly: GCA_028673005.1. Classification (NCBI taxonomy): domain Eukaryota; kingdom Metazoa; phylum Arthropoda; class Insecta; order Odonata; family Petaluridae; genus Tanypteryx; species Tanypteryx hageni. Next base: position 270,525,047 of record CM054112.1, read on the forward strand.
TCACCTTTGAAATCGAAGCAAATAAGTCTTTACCTTTTCTTGACATTTTGATCATTAATAATAATGGACGATTAGAATTTGACGTGTACAGGAAACCGACTCATACCAACAATTATATTAAGAAAGACTCCAATCACCCTTACAAACAAAAGATCGCGGCTTTCAACCATATGGTACACAGACTATTGACGACACCGCTAAATAAAAAACGTTTTGACAAAGAAGTAAAATATATTAAAAACGCGGCCCTAGAAAACGGGTACACACACGAATTGATAGACAACATTATTAACAAGCAATCCAAAACATTAGACAAGAAGACAAGTACTACGCTTGCTCTAAGTGACGATAGGAAGAAAAAATTTATTTCACTCCCCTTCCATCCAACCCTAAACAAAGGGCTAACAAAAATTTTTCATAACGCAAATTATACACTAACGTTTCACAACACAAATAACATTAAAAATTTATTAGGGAACCCTAAAGACAAAATACCCACATTAGAAAAATCCGGCATATATCAAGTGTTGTGCCCCACATGCAACATGTCTTACATTGGCCAAACGAAAAGAAATATCTCCATCAGATTCAAAGAACATTTAGCGCACTACAGACATGGACGCTTTGAAAAATCGGCCGTCGCGAAACACATTTTGGAATATAACCACCCATTAGACACAAATAACCTCAAACTGCTTAAACAAGTCCCAAATACCAAACTCGACGCAACAGAAAGCTTACACATTCATAAATACAGACACACCCTGATGAATAACGAGTTAGGGGTAATAAACAGCGTTCTTTTTAAACTAACCTCCCCCCCTTTTTCTCCCATCACCTAGGTCATCTAGGTCCCCCCCTTTTTCTTCTCCCCCCCCTGCCCACCAACCAGGTATAAATACACAGAAACAGCTTTGGACATCCACTTGAGAGCGTGCCACTGGTCTTGGTTTCAGTTGCCCTCTCTCAAGTCCCCCTTCCCCCCGTTTTTTAACCCCTGATGATGGTTACTTTGTAGCCGAAATACGTATTGGGTTTTTATCCGGTTTTTATCCGGGTTCCACTGTTTTTATCCGGCCTTTTAACCGGGTTTTATCAGTTTGACTGGCTTTGGAGAATTTCCTTCGCTTACATTTTATATATTTGCCAGTGTAGCTCGCCCTTTTTTACTTAACTAATTATGGCTCTCCAGCCGAAAGAGCTCAACAAATTACATGCCTTAAAATTTAAAATCATCTCTTTATCTATTGACATACACTTTCTTAAAAAGTGCAAATCTTTGCATTTATTCCCCAAATTTATCAAAATTAACGGTCCCCCTAATAACCCTCACGCTTCCAAAGCAATAAAAACAGCACGTCAACATTGGCTCAATTTAGAAATTCGTGCCAAATACGCTAAACGTAGTCAACTAGAATTTCAAGCATACAACCTACACCTCGCTATCACAAAAAATTTTAATAACATTGAGTATCATTTCTTTAATGAATACTTTCAAAAGTTGAAAGAGGTTAACCAACATAAAATTCAAACCAAACTCAGAGGCATAAATTCGAAAATTAAATCTCTTCAGAAGCTTAGTCCTACCGGGTCTCCAGATAGGATTAATTTCGTTAAAAATATTTCCAACGTTCACTTCACCCATGACGAGATCAGATTGCTCAACAAAGGCCTTAAACATTGTCTTCCATACAAAAAACCACCAATTGACGACCTGATTATTGATATAGAATGTGGTATAAAGGATAGTAACGACACGACCAAACAGTATATAAGAACCGCTAGTAAAATCGCCATTGAGCGGAACATGAACAATTTTCCAAATAAGAACCTTCAGATAAATAAGACAGACTATAAAATTATTCAAAACTTAAAGAAGAAAGACTGCGTCTACACCAAATCTGATAAGGGCAACACCACAGTCATTCTAAACAAAGCGGACTACCTTGAAAGAACATTAAATACTATTGAAACAGGCCCCTACATCCAGATCTCCAAAAATCCCATTAAAAAACTCGCGACACAAGTCAAAGAAACTGTTAACCGTTGCAAACACACATTTGACAAAAAACTAGCGTTCGCTCTGAAAATAGCGAATCCCACCATTCCAAGACTTTACTGCCTTCCCAAAATACATAAACCAGGAAACAAAATCTCCAGCTTATCTGGAAGTGCCTAAACATTAGTATCCTCCTATATGTTATATCCTCTGTAAGAGTCGTCGATATATAATGACTAGTAGTTGGTGCTTGCCTACTGCAAGCATTTTATATCACCTTGAAGATGCATTCATTTTTCAGACAGACATTTCATCATTACAAATGTTCTTTTAATTCTAAATATTTAACCTCCGGAGCGATTTTCGTTTTTCCCACATGTAAAAATAATAGTTTAAAACAGTCCCCAAATGTCGCAATTTTAAAGATTTTACACTTTCTTTATTATAAGGTTCTAATGCTACACATTTTAGCCAAATTTTAAAGTTGTAGCACTTCTAGAAATAAAATAATATTTTTCTAATTGTTTAAATTTAAATAATTTTTAACGGCCGCCGCAATACATATATGGTAAAATTGAAATGTTTATTTTTATTTAGTATCCTCTTTTTATATGTTATATGGTATCTCCTCCTCCTCTGTAAGAGTCGTCGATATATAATGACTAGTAGTTGGTGCTTTCATACTGCAAGCATTTTATCTAAACATAAAAAAACATTCATTATTCATATTTCTTCATTACACATATATGTTTAATTCTAAATATTTCATCTCCGCAGCGATTTTCGTTTTTCCCACATGTAAAAATTATAGTTTAAACAATCCCCAAATGTTGCAATTTTAAAAATTTTACACTATCTTCAATATAGGGTATTAATGCTACACATTTTTGAAGTTGTAGCACTTCTAGAAGTAAATGAATATTTTTATAATTGTTTAAATTTAAATAATTTTTAACAAACGCCGCAACTCAGATATGGTAAAATTGAAATGTTTATTTGCACAAATTCACTCCTCTGTAAATAATTTGAAAATTTTAGCTTCCTAGCTCATCCCATAGTACCTAAACAGCTATCTATTTGTTTAAACTTTAAGAATTTTCAACTCTCAAACAAATTACAATATCAAAATTTGTATAATCCCTATTTCGTTTTTTTAAGAATTCTACTTATAAAAAAATTTCAACTCCGTGGCACATTCGGAAATATATAAACCTTGAAAATTTGTTTAAACAATTGCGAATTTTTAGCGGCCGCATTGTTGCATTTTTTCAAGATTTTCGTATTTTCTAGTTGGTTTTGCACAAAATCCTACCTAAGAAATAAATTTCGAATCTCCAGATTATCTGGAAGTGCCTAAAAATTAGTATCCTCCTGTTATATGTTATATATATGTTATATCCTCCTCTGTAAGAGTCGTCGATACATAATGACTAGTAGTTGGTGCTCGCATACTGCAAGCATTTCATCTCAACATAAAAAAACATTCATTATTCATATTTCATCATTACACATATATTTTTAATTCTAAATATTTCACCTCCGCAGCGATTTTCGTTTTTCCCACATGTAAAAATAATAGTTTTAACAATCCCCAAATGTTGCAATTTTAAAAATTTTACACATTCTTCATTATGGGGTACTGATGCTACACATTTTAGCCAAATTTTAAAGTTGTAGCACTCCGAGAAGTAAAATAATATTTTTGTAATTGTTTAAATTTAAATAATTTTTAACGGCCGCCGCAACTCAGATATGGTAAAATTGAAATGTTTATTTGCACAAATTCACTCCTCTGTAAATAATTTGAAATTTTTAGCTTCCTAGCTCATCCCATAGTACCTAAACAGCTATCTATTTGTTTAAACTTTAAGAATTTTTAACTGCCAAACAAATTAAAATATCAAAATTTGTAATATCCCTATTTCGTTTTTTTAAGAATTCTACTTATAAAAAAATTTCAACTCTGTAGCACATGCGGAAATACATAAACCATGAATATTTGTTTAAACAATTGCGAATTTTTAGCGGCCGCATTGTTGCATTTTTTCTGGATTTTCGTTTTTTCTAGTTGCTTTTGCAGAAAATCCTACCTATGAAAAAAATTTCGAATCTCCAGCTTATCTGGAAGTGCCTAAACATTAGTATCCTCCTATATGTTATATCCTCTGTAAGAGTCGTCGATATATAATGACTAGTAGTTGGTGCTTGCCTACTGCAAGCATTTTATATCACCTTGAAGAAACATTCATTTTTCAGACAGACATTTCATCATTACAAATGTTCTTTTAATTCTAAATATTTAACCTCCGCAGCGATTTTCGTTTTTCCCACATGTAAAAATAATAGTTTAAAACAATCCCCAAATGACGCAATTTTAAAAATTTTACACTTTCTTTATTATAAGGTTCTAATGCTACACATTTTAGCCAAATTTTAAAGTTGTAGCACTTCTAGAAATAAAATAATATTTTTCTAATTGTTTAAATTTAAATAATTTTTAACGGCCGCCGCAATACATATATGGTAAAATTGAAACGTTTAGTTGTGCAAATTTGCAATACTGTAAATAATTTGAAAATTTCAGCTTTCTAGCTCATCCCATAGTACCTAAACAGCTATCTATTTGTTTAAAATTTAAGAATTTTTAACTGCCAAACAAATTACAATATCAAAATTTGTATAATCCCTATTTCGTTTTTTTAAGAATTCTACTTATAAAAAAATTTCAACTCCGTGGCACATTCGGAAATATATAAACCTTGAAAATTTGTTTAAACAATTGCGAATTTTTAGCGGCCGCATTGTTGCATTTTTTCAAGATTTTCGTATTTTCTAGTTGGTTTTGCACAAAATCCTACCTAAGAAATAAATTTCGAATCTCCAGATTATCTGGAAGTGCCTAAAAATTAGTATCCTCCTGTTATATGTTATATATATGTTATATCCTCCTCTGTAAGAGTCGTCGATATATAATGACTAGTAGTTGGTGCTCGCATACTGCAAGCATTTCATCTCAACATAAAAAAACATTCATTATTCATATTTCATCATTACACATATATTTTTAATTCTAAATATTTCACCTCCGCAGCGATTTTCGTTTTTCCCACATGTAAAAATAATAGTTTTAACAATCCCCAAATGTTGCAATTTTAAAAATTTTACACATTCTTCATTATGGGGTACTGATGCTACACATTTTAGCCAAATTTTAAAGTTGTAGCACTCCGAGAAGTAAAATAATATTTTTGTAATTGTTTAAATTTAAATAATTTTTAACGGCCGCCGCAACTCAGATATGGTAAAATTGAAATGTTTATTTGCACAAATTCACTCCTCTGTAAATAATTTGAAATTTTTAGCTTCCTAGCTCATCCCATAGTACCTAAACAGCTATCTATTTGTTTAAACTTTAAGAATTTTTAACTGCCAAACAAATTAAAATATCAAAATTTGTAATATCCCTATTTCGTTTTTTTAAGAATTCTACTTATAAAAAAATTTCAACTCTGTAGCACATGCGGAAATACATAAACCATGAAAATTTGTTTAAACAATTGCGAATTTTTAGCGGCCGCATTGTTGCATTTTTTCTGGATTTTCGTTTTTTCTAGTTGCTTTTGCAGAAAATCCTACCTATGAAAAAAATTTCGAATCTCCAGCTTATCTGGAAGTGCCTAAACATTAGTATCCTCCTATATGTTATATCCTCTGTAAGAGTCGTCGATATATAATGACTAGTAGTTGGTGCTTGCCTACTGCAAGCATTTTATATCACCTTGAAGAAACATTCATTTTTCAGACAGACATTTCATCATTACAAATGTTCTTTTAATTCTAAATATTTAACCTCCGCAGCGATTTTCGTTTTTCCCACATGTAAAAATAATAGTTTAAAACAATCCCCAAATGTCGCAATTTTAAAAATTTTACACTTTCTTTATTATAAGGTTCTAATGCTACACATTTTAGCCAAATTTTAAAGTTGTAGCACTTCTAGAAATAAAATAATATTTTTCTAATTGTTTAAATTTAAATAATTTTTAACGGCCGCCGCAATACATATATGGTAAAATTGAAATGTTTATTTGTGCAAATTTACAATACTGTAAATAATTTGAATATTTCAGCTTTCTAGCTCATCCCATAGTACCTAAACAGCTATCTATTTGTTTAAACTTTAAGAATTTATAACTGCCAAACAAATTACAATATCAAAATTTGTATAATCCCTATTTACGTTTTTTTAAGAATTCTACTTATAAAAAAATTTCAACTCCGTGGCACATTCGGAAATATATAAACCTTGAAAATTTGTTTAAACAATTGCGAATTTTTAGCGGCCGCATTGTTGCATTTTTTCAAGATTTTCGTATTTTCTAGTTGGTTTTGCACAAAATCCTACCTAAGAAATAAATTTCGAATCTCCAGATTATCTGGAAGTGCCTAAAAATTTGTATCCTCCTGTTATATGTTATATATATGTTATATCCTCCTCTGTAAGAGTCGTCGATATATAATGACTAGTAGTTGGTGCTCGCATACTGCAAGCATTTCATCTCAACATAAAAAAACATTTATTATTCATATTTCATCATTACACATATATTTTTAATTCTAAATATTTCACCTCCGCAGCGATTTTCGTTTTTCCCACATGTAAAAATAATAGTTTTAACAATCCCCAAATGTTGCAATTTTAAAAATTTTACACATTCTTCATTATGGGGTACTGATGCTACACATTTTAGCCAAATTTTAAAGTTGTAGCACTCCGAGAAGTAAAATAATATTTTTGTAATTGTTTAAATTTAAATAATTTTTAACGGCCGCCGCAACTCAGATATGGTAAAATTGAAATGTTTATTTGCACAAATTCACTCCTCTGTAAATAATTTGCAAATTTTAGCTTCCTAGCTCATCCCATAGTACCTAAACAGCTATCTATTTGTTTAAACTTTAAGAATTTTTAACTGCCAAACAAATTAAAATATCAAAATTTGTAATATCCCTATTTCGTTTTTTTAAGAATTCTACTTATAAAAAAATTTCAACTCTGTAGCACATGCGGAAATACATAAACCATGAAAATTTGTTTAAACAATTGCGAATTTTTAGCGGCCGCATTGTTGCATTTTTTCAAGATTTTCGTTTTTTCTAGTTGGTTTTGCACAAAATCCTACCTATGAAAAAAATTTCGAATCTCCAGCTTATCTGGAAGTGCCTAAACATTAGTATCCTCCTATATGTTATATCCTCTGTAAGAGTCGTCGATATATAATGACTAGTAGTTGGTGCTTGCCTACTGCAAGCATTTTATATCACCTCGAAGAAACATTCATTTTTCAGACAGACATTTCATCATTACAAATGTTCTTTTAATTCTAAATATTTAACCTCCGCAGCGATTTTCGTTTTTCCCACATGTAAAAATAATAGTTTAAAACAATCCCCAAATGTCGCAATTTTAAAAATTTTACACTTTCTTTATTATAAGGTTCTAATGCTACACATTTTAGCCAAATTTTAAAGTTGTAGCACTTCTAGAAATAAAATAATATTTTTCTAATTGTTTAAATTTAAATAATTTTTAACGGCCGCCGCAATACATAAATGGTAAAATTGAAATGTTTATTTGTGCAAATTTACAATAATGTAAATAATTTGAAAATTTCAGCTTTCTAGCTCATCCCATAGTACCTAAACAGCTATCTATTTGTTTAAATTTTAAGAATTTTTAACTGCCAAACAAATTACAATATCAAAATTTGTATAATCCCTATTTCGTTTTTTTAAGAATTCTACTTATAAAAAAATTTCAACTCCGTGGCACATTCGGAAATATATAAACCTTGAAAATTTGTTTAAACAATTGCGAATTTTTAGCGGCCGCATTGTTGCATTTTTTCAAGATTTTCGTATTTTCTAGTTGGTTTTGCACAAAATCCTACCTAAGAAAAAAATTTCGAATCTCCAGATTATCTGGAAGTGCCTAAAAATTAGTATCCTCCTGTTATATGTTATATATATGTTATATCCTCCTCTGTAAGAGTCGTCGATATATAATGACTAGTAGTTGGTGCTTGCCTACTGCAAGCATTTTATATCACCTTGAAGAAACATTCATTTTTCAGACAGACATTTCATCATTACAAATGTTCTTTTAATTCTAAATATTTAACCTCCGCAGCGATTTTCGTTTTTCCCACATGTAAAAATAATAGTTTAAAACAATCCCCAAATGACGCAATTTTAAAAATTTTACACTTTCTTTATTATAAGGTTCTAATGCTACACATTTTAGCCAAATTTTAAAGTTGTAGCACTTCTAGAAATAAAATAATATTTTTCTAATTGTTTAAATTTAAATAATTTTTAACGGCCGCCGCAATACATATATGGTAAAATTGAAATGTTTATTTGTGCAAATTTACAATACTGTAAATAATTTGAATATTTCAGCTTTCTAGCTCATCCCATAGTACCTAAACAGCTATCTATTTGTTTAAACTTTAAGAATTTATAACTGCCAAACAAATTACAATATCAAAATTTGTATAATCCCTATTTACGTTTTTTTAAGAATTCTACTTATAAAAAAATTTCAACTCCGTGGCACATTCGGAAATATATAAACCTTGAAAATTTGTTTAAACAATTGCGAATTTTTAGCGGCCGCATTGTTGCATTTTTTCAAGATTTTCGTATTTTCTAGTTGGTTTTGCACAAAATCCTACCTAAGAAATAAATTTCGAATCTCCAGATTATCTGGAAGTGCCTAAAAATTTGTATCCTCCTGTTATATGTTATATATATGTTATATCCTCCTCTGTAAGAGTCGTCGATATATAATGACTAGTAGTTGGTGCTCGCATACTGCAAGCATTTCATCTCAACATAAAAAAACATTTATTATTCATATTTCATCATTACACATATATTTTTAATTCTAAATATTTCACCTCCGCAGCGATTTTCGTTTTTCCCACATGTAAAAATAATAGTTTTAACAATCCCCAAATGTTGCAATTTTAAAAATTTTACACATTCTTCATTATGGGGTACTGATGCTACACATTTTAGCCAAATTTTAAAGTTGTAGCACTCCGAGAAGTAAAATAATATTTTTGTAATTGTTTAAATTTAAATAATTTTTAACGGCCGCCGCAACTCAGATATGGTAAAATTGAAATGTTTATTTGCACAAATTCACTCCTCTGTAAATAATTTGCAAATTTTAGCTTCCTAGCTCATCCCATAGTACCTAAACAGCTATCTATTTGTTTAAACTATAAGAATTTTTAACTGCCAAACAAATTAAAATATCAAAATTTGTAATATCCCTATTTCGTTTTTTTAAGAATTCTACTTATAAAAAAATTTCAACTCTGTAGCACATGCGGAAATACATAAACCATGAAAATTTGTTTAAACAATTGCGAATTTTTAGCGGCCGCATTGTTGCATTTTTTCAAGATTTTCGTTTTTTCTAGTTGGTTTTGCACAAAATCCTACCTATGAAAAAAATTTCGAATCTCCAGCTTATCTGGAAGTGCCTAAACATTAGTATCCTCCTATATGTTATATCCTCTGTAAGAGTCGTCGATATATAATGACTAGTAGTTGGTGCTTGCCTACTGCAAGCATTTTATATCACCTCGAAGAAACATTCATTTTTCAGACAGACATTTCATCATTACAAATGTTCTTTTAATTCTAAATATTTAACCTCCGCAGCGATTTTCGTTTTTCCCACATGTAAAAATAATAGTTTAAAACAATCCCCAAATGTCGCAATTTTAAAAATTTTACACTTTCTTTATTATAAGGTTCTAATGCTACACATTTTAGCCAAATTTTAAAGTTGTAGCACTTCTAGAAATAAAATAATATTTTTCTAATTGTTTAAATTTAAATAATTTTTAACGGCCGCCGCAATACATAAATGGTAAAATTGAAATGTTTATTTGTGCAAATTTACAATAATGTAAATAATTTGAAAATTTCAGCTTTCTAGCTCATCCCATAGTACCTAAACAGCTATCTATTTGTTTAAATTTTAAGAATTTTTAACTGCCAAACAAATTACAATATCAAAATTTGTATAATCCCTATTTCGTTTTTTTAAGAATTCTACTTATAAAAAAATTTCAACTCCGTGGCACATTCGGAAATATATAAACCTTGAAAATTTGTTTAAACAATTGCGAATTTTTAGCGGCCGCATTGTTGCATTTTTTCAAGATTTTCGTATTTTCTAGTTGGTTTTGCACAAAATCCTACCTAAGAAAAAAATTTCGAATCTCCAGATTATCTGGAAGTGCCTAAAAATTAGTATCCTCCTGTTATATGTTATATATATGTTATATCCTCCTCTGTAAGAGTCGTCGATATATAATGACTAGTAGTTGGTGCTTGCCTACTGCAAGCATTTTATATCACCTTGAAGATACATTCATTTTTCAGACAGACATTTCATCATTACAAATGTTCTTTTAATTCTAAATATTTAACCTTCGCAGCGATTTTCGTTTTTCCCACATGTAAAAATAATAGTTTAAAACAATCCCCAAATGTCGCAATTTTAAAAATTTTACACTTTCTTTATTATAAGGTTCTAATGCTACACATTTTAGCCAAATTTTAAAGTTGTAGCACTTCTAGAAATAAAATAATATTTTTCTAATTGTTTAAATTTAAATAATTTTTAACGGCCGCCGCATTACATATATGGTAAAATTGAAATGTTTATTTGTGCAAATTTACAATACTGTAAATAATTTGAAAATTTCAGCTTTCTAGCTCATCCCATAGTACCTAAACAGCTATCTATTTGTTTAAACTTTAAGAATTTTTAACTGCCAAACAAATTACAATATCAAAATTTGTATAATCCCTATTTCGTTTTTTTAAGAATTCTACTTATAAAAAAATTTCAACTCCGTGGCACATTCGGAAATATATAAACCTTGAAAATTTGTTTAAACAATTGCGAATTTTTAGCGGCCGCATTGTTGCATTTTTTCAAGATTTTCGTATTCTCTAGTTGGTTTTGCACAAAATCCTACCTAAGAAAAAAATTTCGGATCTCCAGATTAACTGGAAGTGCCTAAAAATTAGTATCCTCCTGTTATATGTTATATATACAGTCAAAGTCGTTTATAACGAGCACGGTTGTAACGAGGTCACGGCTATAGTGAGCAAATGCTACCTCCAATATAAGTTTACGAGTATTTACATACAAATATTTCACGTTTATAACGAGCACGCTTCACGGATATATCGAGCAAACTTCGACCACGTCTCACTGTCTCAAACGCGGTGGCGGTCAGCCCCTTCAATAAACTTCAATAGTGACCCAAGATATGTAACCTTGTGTTCTCGAGTCCAGCCTCTACGCTTTGATGTTAAAAAAATAATCCCTTCGTCCAAACCAAGAATTCCCAACTTGCAGGTACAGTGGCACCCGCGGAGGTCCTTTGTCCTCTCCTCCCAACCCATAGCTCTTTTACAGCCAGGAGGTTGTGTTTGGAAGGGGGGTATGGGGCTAAGGGCATGTAGAATGGCGCCCGCCCCCGTCGCTCAGCCGAATGCACCCAACACCCTTTCCCACGTGAAGATGGGAAATCCCAGATTTAATCCGTCTCCTCATTAACTCTTCCTGGAATTGGTATGCTCGCAGTTTGCAAAGAAAGTTCGTAGCGTTGATCACAAAAATCAGTTGAGATTTTGCCCTTGAACGAGTAACATGTCCGTACATAAAAGGAAGTGTCTGTCTATTCGCGAAAAGGTTGATATTATTCGAGAGTTAGAACGTGGTGAAAAAAATGTTGAAGTGTGCAAAAAATTTAATTTATCGTCGTCTACGGTTTCAAGCTTATGGAAAAACAAAGAAGCGATTTTATCTGCACTAGAGAACAACCTAAAACGAACAAGAAAATGAGGAAGTGTGACTTGGGTACTGTTGATCAAGCACTGCTGGAGTGGTTTAAGACGCAGAGAAATGCTGGTTTCCCCATCAACGGCCCCATTTTAAAGGTACAGGCAGATAAATTTGCAAAACAGTTAGGACATGAAAACTTCACATGCAATAATGGGTGGCTCGATCGTTTTAAAAATCGGCATAACATTGTTTATGCGAAAGTCAGTGGAGAGGCCCTGTCAGCAGATTCAAAAACGGCAAGTGAATGGGTGAAAAGTGTTTGGGAGGAGTGTCGAAAAGGTTACAGAGAAGAAGACATCTACAATGCCGACGAAACTGGACTGTTTTACAACATGATGCCTGATGCAACGTTTAAATTCAAAGGTGACAAATGTGTTGGTGGCAAAAGACCTAAGAATCGTTTAACAGTTTTAACGTGCGCAAACATGAATGGGAGTGACAAAAAAAACTTTTTGTTATTGGTAAGTCACAAAAGCCGCGTTGCTTCAATAATGTAAAGAAGCTTCCCGTTGAATATGCAGCTAATAAAAAGGCATGGATGACTTCCAATATTTTTCAGCAATATGTAAGTCAGTGGAACAACGAGTTACGGAGGAAAAATAGAAACATTTTACTCCTTGTCGATAACTGTCCTGCGCACCCACATATGCAGGAGTTATCCAATGTAAAACTGGTGTTTTTGCATACAAATGCGACTTCTATTTTGCAGCCAATGGACATGGGGATAATTAAAAGTTTTAAAGGCCATTTCAAGCGATTTTTTGTTCTACAGTTGATTGAAAGGAGGGAAAGAGGTTTAGATGGCAACGTCTCTGTATTGGATGCAATTCATTTGATGACAGATGCATGGGACAATGTTTCACCTACAACGATCATAAACTGTTTTCGGAAGTCTGGTTTAATATCGGGAGAATTTTCGATTGATAACCATAACGTTGATGAAGATGATCTACCTCTGTCAGAATGGCTTAAAGAAAATGGAATTGCGAATTTTGACCATGTAAATGACATTGACAATTTTGTTCATGTTGATGATGATTTGATTACCAGTGGAATTCCTACGGAGAGTGAAATAATAGAGACAGTACAAAACACAGCAGACAGTGATGAAGACATTGTTGAATGTGTCGAAGACACAATCCCGACGAAAGCCGTGCCAACTTACTCTCAAGCTCAGGATGCTGTGGAAACATTAAATGATTTTTTTGAAAACATTGACATTTCCGATGGTGTTTTTAGTGCAATAAGTGTAATAAGAGGAAACTTAAGAGACTTCAAAGTGAAATCTATGAAACAGGCTACCATTCAAAGTTATTTTTCTAAAAAGGGGAGTGATTAAGGATGCAGCTGTAAGTAAATTTTATATGTACAAATGTTTATTTTAAATTTTCTAGTTTATTCTCATTTTTATGTTTTTCCATAAATTTACTAAATAAACTTTCTGTTTATATATTCACTTTTACTTCTTATGTCTTATTTCACCATACACATGCATGCTTTTGCCTTCACGGATATTAAGTTTAACGGCTATAACGAGCAAAACTAGACGGTCCCGTGGCGCTCGTTATATCCGAGTTTGACTGTATGTTATATCCTCCTCTGTAAGAGTCGTCGATATATAATGACTAGTAGTTGGTGCTCGCATACTGCAAGCATTTCATCTCAACATAAAAAAACATTCATTATTCATATTTCATCATTACACATATTTTTAATTCTAAATATTTCACCTCCGCAGCGATTTTCGTTTTTCCCACATGTAAAAATAATAGTTTAAACAATCCCCAAATGTTGCAATTTTAAAAATTTTACACATTCTTCATTATGGGGTACCGATGCTACACATTTTAGCCAAATTTTAAAGTTGTAGCACTCCGAGAAGTAAAATAATATTTTTGTAATTGTTTAAATTTAAATAATTTTTAACGGCCGCCGCAACTCAGATATGGTAAAATTGAAATGTTTATTTGCACAAATTCACTACTCTGTAAATAATTTGAAAATTTTAGCTTCCTAGCTCATCCCATAGTACCTAAACAGCTATCTATTTGTTTAAACTTTAAGAATTTTTAACTGCCAAACAAATTAAAATATCAAAATTTGTATAATCCCTATTTCGTTTTTTTAAGAATTCTACTTATAAAAGAATTTCAACTCTGTAGCACATGCAGAAATACATAAACCATGAAAATTTGTTTAAACAATTGCGAATTTTTAGCAGCCGCATTGTTGCATTTTTTCAAGATTTTCGTATTTTCTAGTTGGTTTTGCACAAAATCCTACCTAAGAAAAAAATTTCGAATCTCCAGATTATCTGGAAGTGCCTAAAAATTTGTATCCTCCTGTTATATGTTATATATATGTTAAATCCTCCTCTGTAAGAGTCGTCGATATATAATGACTAGTAGTTGGTGCTCGCATACTGCAAGCATTTCATCTCAACATAACAAAACATTCATTATTCATATTTCATCATTACACATATATTTTTAATTCTAAATATTTCACCTCCGCAGCGATTTTCGTTTTTCCCACATGTAAAAATAATAGTTTAAACAATCCCCAAATGTTGTAATTTTAAAAATTTTACACATTCTTCATTATGGGGTACTGATGCTACACATTTTAGCCAAATTTTAAAGTTGTAGCACTACGAGAAGTAAAATAATATTTTTGTAATTGTTTAAATTTAAATAATTTTTAACGGCCGCCGCAACTCAAATATGATAAAATTGAAATGTTTATTTGCACAAATTCACTACTCTGTAAATAATTTGAAAATTTTAGCTTCCTAGCTCATCCCATAGTACCTAAACAGCTATCTATTTGTTTAAACTTTAAGAATTTTTAACTGCCAAACAAATTAAAATATCAAAATTTTTATAATCCCTATTTCGTTTTTTTAAGAATTCTACTTATAAAAAAATTTCAACTCTGTAGCACATGCGGAAATACATAAACCATGAAAATTTGTTTTATACAATTGCGAATTTTTAGCGGCCGCATTGTTGCATTTTTTCAAGATTTTCGTTTTTTCTAGTTGGTTTTGCGAAAATCCTACCTATGACAAAAATTTCGAATCTCCCGCTTATCTGGAAGTGCCTAAAAATTAGTATCCTCCTATATGTTATATCCTCTGTAAGAGTCGTCGATATATAATGACTAGTAGTTGGTGCTTGCCTACTGCAAGCATTTTATATCACCTTGAAGATACATTCATTTTTCAGACAGACATTTCATCATTACAAATGTTCTTTTAATTCTAAATATTTAACCTCCGCAGCGATTTTCGTTTTTCCCACATGTAAAAATAATAGTTTAAAACAATCCCCAAATCTCGCAATTTTAAAAATTTTATACTTTCTTTATTATAAGGTTCTAATGCTACACATTTTAGCCAAATTTTAAAGTTGTAGCACTTCTAGAAATAAAATAATATTTTTCTAATTGTTTAAATTTAAATAATTTTTAACGGCCGCCGCAATACATATATGGTAAAATTGAAATGTTTATTTGTGCAAATTTACAATACTGTAAATAATTTGAAAATTTCAGCTTTCTAGCTCATCCCATAGTACCTAAACAGTTATCTATTTGTTTAAACTTTAAGAATTTTTAACTGCCAAACAAATTACAATATCAAAATTTGTATAATCCCTATTTCATTTTTTTAAGAATTTTACTTATAAAAAAATTTCAACTCCGTGGCACATTCAGAAATAAATAAACCTTGAAAATTTGTTTAAACAATTGCGAATTTTTAGCGGCCGCATTGTTGCATTTTTTCAAGATTTTCGTATTTTCTAGTTGGTTTTGCACAAAATCCTACCTAAGAAAAAAATTTCGATTCTCAAGATTATCTGGAAGTGCCTAAAAATTAGTATCCTCCTGTTATATGTAATATATATGTTATATCCTCCTCTGTAAGAGTCGTCGATATATAATGACTAGTAGTTGGTGCTCGCATACTGCAAGCATTTCATCTCAACATAAAAAAACATTCATTATTCATATTTCATCATTACACATATATTTTTAATTCTAAATATTTCACCTCCGCAGCGATTTTCGTTTTTCCCACATGTAAAAATAATAGTTTTAACAATCCCCAAATGTTGTAATTTTAAAAATTTTACACATTCTTCATTATGGGGTACTGATGCTACACATTTTAGCCAAATTTTAAAGTTGTAGCACTCCGAGAAGTAAAATAATATTTTTGTAATTGTTTAAATTTAAATAATTTTTAACGGCCGCCGCAACTCAGATATGGTAAAATTGAAATGTTTATTTGCACAAATTCACTACTCTGTAAATAATTTGAAAATTTTAGCTTCCTAGCTCATCCCATAGTACCTAAACAGCTATCTATTTGTTTAAACTTTAAGAATTTTTAACTGCCAAACAAATTAAAATATCAAAATTTGTATAATCCCTATTTCGTTTTTTTAAGAATTCTACTTATAAAAAAATTTCAACTCTGTAGCACATGCGGAAATACATAAACCATGAAAATTTGTTTAAACAATTGCGAATTTTTAGCGGCCGCATTGTTGCATTTTTTCTGGATTTTCGTTTTTTCTAGTTGGTTTTGCAGAAAATCCTACCTATGAAAAAAATTTCGAATCTCCAGCTTATCTGGAAGTGCCTAAACATTAGTATCCTCCTATATGTTAAATCCTCTGTAAGAGTCGTCGATATATAATGACTAGTAGTTGGTGCTTGTCTACTGCAAGCATTTTATATCACCTTGAAGATGCATTCATTTACCAGACAGACATTTCATCATTACAAATGTTCTTTTAATTCTAAATATTTAACCTCCGCAGCGATTTTCGTTTTTCCCACATGTAAAAATAATAGTTTAAAACAATCCCCAAATGTCGCAATTTTAAAAATTTTACACTTTCTTTATTATAAGGTTCTAATGCTACACATTTTAGCCAAATTTTAAAGTTGTAGCACTTCTAGAAATAAAATAATATTTTTCTAATTGTTTAAATTTAAATAATTTTTAACGGCCGCCGTAATACATATATGGTAAAATTGAAATGTTTATTTGTGCAAATTTACAATACTGTAAATAATTTGAAAATTTCAGCTTTCTAGCTCATCCCATAGTACCTAAACAGCTATCTATTTGTTTAAACTTTAAGAATTTTTAACTGCCAAACAAATTACAATATCAAAATTCTTATAATCCCTATTTCGTTTTTTTAAGAATTCTACTTATAAAAAAATTTCAACTCCGTGGCACATTCGGAAATATATAAACCTTGAAAATTTGTTTAAACAATTGCGAATTTTTAGCGGCCGCATTGTTGCATTTTTTCAAGATTTTCGTATTTTCTAGTTGGTTTTGCACAAAATCCTACCTCAGAAAAAAATTTCGAATCTCCAGATTATCTGGAAATGCCTAAAAATTAGTATCCTCCTGTTATATGTTATATATATGTTATATCCTACTCTGTAAGAGTCGTCGATATATAATGACTAGTAGTTGGTGCTCGCATACTGCAAGCATTTCATCTCAACATAAAAAAACATTCATTATTCATATTTCATCATTACACATATATTTTTAATTCTAAATATTTCATCTCCGCAGCGATTTTCGTTTTTCCCACATGTAAAAATTATAGTTTAAAACAATCCCCAAATTTTGCAATTTTAAATATTTTACACTATCTTCAATATAGGGTATTAATGCTACACATTTTTGAAGTTGTAGCACTTCTAGAAGTAAAATAATATTTTTGTAATTGTTTAAATTTAAATAATTTTTAACGGCCGCCGCAACTCAGATATGGTAAAAATTAAATGTTTATTTGCACAAATTCACTACTCTGTAAATAATTTGAAAATTTTAGCTTCCTAGCTCATCCCATAGTACCTAAACAGCTATCTATTTGTTTAAACTTTAAGAATTTTTAACTGCCAAACAAATTAAAATATCAAAATTTTTAATATCCCTATTTCGTTTTTTTAAGAATTCTACTTATAAAAAAATTTCAACTCTGTAGCACATGCGGAAATACATAAACCATGAAAATTTGTTTAAACAATATCGAATTTTTAGCGGCCGCATTGTTGCATTTTTTCAAGATTTTCGTTTTTTCTAGTTGGTTTTGCACAAAATCCTACCTATGAAAAAAATTTCGAATCTCCAGCTTATCTGGAAGTGCCTAAACATTAGTATCCTCCTATATGTTATATCCTCTGTAAGAGTCGTCGATATATAATGACTAGTAGTTGGTGCTTGCCTACTGCAAGCATTTTATATCACCTTGAAGATGCATTCATTTTTCAGACAGACATTTCATCATTACAAATGTTCTTTTAATTCTAAATATTTAACCTCCGGAGCGATTTTCGTTTTTCCCACATGTAAAAATAATAGTTTAAAACAATCCCCAAATGTCGCAATTTTAAAGATTTTACACTTTCTTTATTATAAGGTTCTAATGCTACACATTTTAGCCAAATTTTAAAGTTGTAGCACTTCTAGAAATAAAATAATATTTTTCTAATTGTTTAAATTTAAATAATTTTTAACGGCCGCCGCAATACATATATGGTAAAATTGAAATGTTTATTTTTATTTAGTATCCTCTTTTTATATGTTATATGGTATCTCCTCCTCCTCTGTAAGAGTCGTCGATATATAATGACTAGTAGTTGGTGCTTTCATACTGCAAGCATTTTATCTAAACATAAAAAAACATTCATTATTCATATTTCTTCATTACACATATATTTTTAATTCTAAATATTTCATCTCCGCAGCGATTTTCGTTTTTCCCACATGTAAAAATTATAGTTTAAACAATCCCCAAATGTTGCAATTTCAAAAATTTTACACTATCTTCAATATAGGGTATTAATGCTACACATTTTTGAAGTTGTAGCACTTCTAGAAGTAAATGAATATTTTTATAATTGTTTAAATTTAAATAATTTTTAACAAACGCCGCAACTCAGATATGGTAAAATTGAAATGTTTATTTGCACAAATTCACTCCTCTGTAAATAATTTGAAAATTTTAGCTTCCTAGCTCATCCCATAGTACCTAAACAGCTATCTATTTGTTTAAACTTTAAGAATTTTCAACTCTCAAACAAATTACAATATCAAAATTTGTATAATCCCTATTTCGTTTTTTTAAGAATTCTACTTATAAAAAAATTTCAACTCCGTGGCACATTCGGAAATATATAAACCTTGAAAATTTGTTTAAACAATTGCGAATTTTTAGCGGCCGCATTGTTGCATTTTTTCAAGATTTTCGTATTTTCTAGTTGGTTTTGCACAAAATCCTACCTAAGAAATAAATTTCGAATCTCCAGATTATCTGGAAGTGCCTAAAAATTAGTATCCTCCTGTTATATGTTATATATATGTTATATCCTCCTCTGTAAGAGTCGTCGATATATAATGACTAGTAGTTGGTGCTTGCCTACTGCAAGCATTTTATATCACCTTGAAGATACATTCATTTTTCAGACAGACATTTCATCATTACAAATGTTCTTTTAATTCTAAATATTTAACCTCCGCAGCGATTTTCGTTTTTCCCACATGTAAAAATAATAGTTTAAAACAATCCCCAAATGTCGCAATTTTTAAAATTTTACACTTTCTTTATTATAAGGTTCTAATGCTACACATTTTAGCCAAATTTTAAAGTTGTAGCACTTCTAGAAATAAAATAATATTTTTCTAATTGTTTAAATTTAAATAATTTTTAACGGCCGCCGTAATACATATATGGTAAAATTGAAATGTTTATTTGTGCAAATTTACAATACTGTAAATAATTTGAAAATTTCAGCTTTCTAGCTCATCCCATAGTACCTAAACAGCTATCTATTTGTTTAAACTTTAAGAATTTTTAACTGCCAAACAAATTACAATATCAAAATTTGTATAATCCCTATTTCGTTTTTTTAAGAATTCTACTTATAAAAAAATTTCAACTCCGTGGCACATTCGGAAATATATAAACCTTGAAAATTTGTTTAAACAATTGCGAATTTTTAGCGGCCGCATTGTTGCATTTTTTCAAGATTTTCGTATTTTCTAGTTGGTTTTGCACAAAATCCTACCTCAGAAAAAAATTTCGAATCTCCAGATTATCTGGAAATGCCTAAAAATTAGTATCCTCCTGTTATATGTTATATATATGTTATATCCTCCTCTGTAAGAGTCGTCGATATATAATGACTAGTAGTTGGTGCTCGCATACTGCAAGCATTTCATCTCAACATAAAAAAACGTTCATTATTCATATTTCATCATTACACATATATTTTTAATTCTAAATATTTCATCTCCGCAGCGATTTTCGTTTTTCCCACATGTAAAAATTATAGTTTAAAACAATCCCCAAATTTTGCAATTTTAAATATTTTACACTATCTTCAATATAGGGTATTAATGCTACACATTTTTGAAGTTGTAGCACTTCTAGAAGTAAAATAATATTTTTGTAATTGTTTAAATTTAAATAATTTTTAACGGCCGCCGCAACTCAGAAATGGTAAAAATTAAATGTTTATTTGCACAAATTCACTACTCTGTAAATAATTTGAAAATTTTAGCTTCCTAGCTCATCCCATAGTACCTAAACAGCTATCTATTTGTTTAAACTTTAAGAATTTTTAACTGCCAAACAAATTAAAATATCAAAATTTGTAATATCCCTATTTCGTTTTTTTAAGAATTCTACTTATAAAAAAATTTCAACTCTGTAGCACATGCGGAAATACATAAACCATGAAAATTTGTTTAAACAATTGCGAATTTTTAGCGGCCGCATTGTTGCATTTTTTCAAGATTTTCGTTTTTTCTAGTTGGTTTTGCACAAAATCCTACCTATGAAAAAAATTTCGAATCTCCAGCTTATCTGGAAGTGCCTAAACATTAGTATCCTCCTATATGTTATATCCTCTGTAAGAGTCGTCGATATATAATGACTAGTAGTTGGTGCTTGCCTACTGCAAGCATTTTATATCACCTTGAAGATGCATTCATTTTTCAGACAGACATTTCATCATTACAAATGTACTTTTAATTCTAAATATTTAACCTCCGGAGCGATTTTCGTTTTTCCCACATGTAAAAATAATAGTTTAAAACAATCCCCAAATGTCGCAATTTTAAAGATTTTACACTTTCTTTATTATAAGGTTCTAATGCTACACATTTTAGCCAAATTTTAAAGTTGTAGCACTTCTAGAAATAAAATAATATTTTTCTAATTGTTTAAATTTAAATAATTTTTAACGGCCGCCGCAATACATATATGGTAAAATTGAAATGTTTATTTTTATTTAGTATCCTCTTTTTATATGTTATATGGTATCTCCTCCTCCTCTGTAAGAGTCGTCGATATATAATGACTAGTAGTTGGTGCTTTCATACTGCAAGCATTTTATCTAAACATAAAAAAACATTCATTATTCATATTTCTTCATTACACATATATTTTTAATTCTAAATATTTCATCTCCGCAGCGATTTTCGTTTTTCCCACATGTAAAAATTATAGTTTAAACAATCCCCAAATGTTGCAATTTCAAAAATTTTACACTATCTTCAATATAGGGTATTAATGCTACACATTTTTGAAGTTGTAGCACTTCTAGAAATAAATTAATATTTTTATAATTGTTTAAATTTAAATAATTTTTAACAAACGCCGCAAATCAGATATGGTAAAATTGAAATGTTTATTTGCACAAATTCACTCCTCTGTAAATAATTTGAAAATTTTAGCTTCCTAGCTCATCCCATAGTACCTAAACAGCTATCTATTTGTTTAAACTTTAAGAATTTTCAACTCTCAAACAAATTACAATATCAAAATTTGTATAATCCCTATTTCGTTTTTTTAAGAATTCTACTTATAAAAAAATTTCAACTCCGTGGCACATTCGGAAATATATATACCTTGAAAATTTGTTTAAACAATTGCGAATTTTTAGCGGCAGCATTGTTGCATTTTTTCAAGATTTTCGTATTTTCTAGTTGGTTTTGCACAAAATCCTACCTAAGAAATAAATTTCGAATCTCCAGATTATCTGGAAGTGCCTAAAAATTAGTATCCTCCTGTTATATGTTATATATATGTTATATCCTCCTCTGTAAGAGTCGTCGATATATAATGACTAGTAGTTAGTGCTTGCCTACTGCAAGCATTTTATATCACCTTGAAGATACATTCATTTTTCAGACAGACATTTCATCATTACAAATGTTCTTTTAATTCTAAATATTTAACCTTCGCAGCGATTTTCGTTTTTCCCACATGTAAAAATAATAGTTTAAAACAATCCCCAAATGTCGCAATTTTAAAAATTTTACACTTTCTTTATTATAAGGTTCTAATGCTACACATTTTAGCCAAATTTTAAAGTTGTAGCACTTCTAGAAATAAAATAATATTTTTCTAATTGTTTAAATTTAAATAATTTTTAACGTCCGCCGCAATACATATATGGTAAAATTGAAATGTTTATTTGTGCAAATTTACAATACTGTAAATAATTTGAAAATTTCAGCTTTCTAGCTCATCCCATAGTACCTAAACAGCTATCTATTTGTTTAAACTTTAAGAATTTTTAACTGCCAAACAAATTACAATATCAAAATTCTTATAATCCCTATTTCGTTTTTTTAAGAATTCTACTTATAAAAAAA
Organism: Tanypteryx hageni; assembly: GCA_028673005.1. Lineage (NCBI taxonomy): Eukaryota > Metazoa > Arthropoda > Insecta > Odonata > Petaluridae > Tanypteryx > Tanypteryx hageni. The sequence goes on from CM054112.1 coordinate 270,547,691, forward strand.
TTTCAACTCCGTGGCACATTCGGAAATATATAAACCTTGAAAATTTGTTTAAACAATTGCGAATTTTTAGCGGCCGCATTGTTGCATTTTTTCAAGATTTTCGTATTTTCTAGTTGGTTTTGCACAAAATCCTACCTAAGAAAAAAATTTCGAATCTCCAGATTATCTGGAAGTGCCTAAAAATTAGTATCCTCCTGTTATATGTTATATATATGTTATATCCTCCTCTGTAAGAGTCGTCGATATATAATGACTAGTAGTTGGTGCTCGCATACTGCAAGCATTTCATCTCAACATAAAAAAACATTCATTATTCATATTTCATCATTACACATATTTTTAATTCTAAATATTTCACCTCCGCAGCGATTTTCGTTTTTCCCACATGTAAAAATAATAGTTTTCACAATCCCCAAATGTTGCAATTTTAAAAATTTTACACATTCTTCATTATGGGGTACTGATGCTACACATTTTAGCCAAATTTTAAAGTTGTAGCACTCCGAGAAGTAAAATAATATTTTTGTAATTGTTTAAATTTAAATAATTTTTAACTGCCGCCGCAACTCAGATATGGTAAAATTGAAATGTTTATTTGCACAAATTCACTCCTCTGTAAATAATTTGAAAATTTTAGCTTCCTAGCTCATCCCATAGTACCTAAACAGCTATCTATTTGTTTAAACTTTAAGAATTTTTAACTGCCAAACAAATTAAAATATCAAAATTTGTAATATCCCTATTTCGTTTTTTTAAGAATTCTACTTATAAAAAAATTTCAACTCTGTAGCACATGCGGAAATACATAAACCATGAAAATTTGTTTAAACAATTGCGAATTTTTAGCGGCCGCATTGTTGCATTTTTTCTGGATTTTCGTTTTTTCTAGTTGGTTTTGCAGAAAATCCTACCTATGAAAAAAATTTCGAATCTCCAGCTTATCTGGAAGTGCCTAAACATTAGTATCCTCCTATATGTTATATCCTCTGTAAGAGTCGTCGATATATAATGACTAGTAGTTGGTGCTTGCCTACTGCAAGCATTTTATATCACCTTGAAGATACATTCATTTTTCAGACAGACATTTCATCATTACAAATGTTCTTTTAATTCTAAATATTTAACCTCCGCAGCGATTTTCGTTTTTCCCACATGTAAAAATAATAGTTTAAAACAATCCCTAAATGTCGCAATTTTAAAATTTTACACTTTCTTTATTATAAGGTTCTAATGCTACACATTTTAGCCAAATTTTAAAGTTGAAGCACTTCTAGAAATAAAATAATATTTTTCTAATTGTTTAAATTTAATAATTTTTAACGGCCGCCGCAATACATATATGGTAAAATTGAAATGTTTATTTGTGCAAATTTACAATACTGTAAATAATTTGAAAATTTCAGCTTTCTAGCTCATCCCATAGTACCTAAACAGCTATCTATTTGTTTAAACTTTAAGATTTTTTAACTGCCAAACAAATTACAATATCAAAATTTGTATAATCCCTATTTCGTTTTTTTAAGAATTCTACTTATAAAAAAATTTCAACTCTGTAGCACATGCGGAAATACATAAACCATGAAAATTTGTTTAAACAATTGCGAATTTTTAGCGGCCGCATTGTTGCATTTTTTCTGGATTTTCGTTTTTTCTAGTTGGTTTTGCAGAAAATCCTACCTATGAAAAAAATTTCGAATCTCCAGCTTATATGGAAGTGCCTAAACATTAGTATCCTCCTATATGTTATACCCTCTGTAAGAGTCGTCGATATATAATGACTAGTAGTTGGTGCTTGCCTACTGCAAGCATTTTATATCACCTTGAAGATACATTCATTTTTCAGACAGACATTTCATCATTACAAATGTTCTTTTAATTCTAAATATTTAACCTCCGCAGCGATTTTCGTTTTTCTCACATGTAAAAATAATAGTTTAAAACAATCCCCAAATGTCGCAATTTTAAAAATTTTACACTTTCTTTATTATAAGGTTCTAATGCTACACATTTTAGCCAAATTTTAAAGTTGTAGCACTTCTAGAAATAAAATAATATTTTTCTAATTGTTTAAATTTAAATAATTTTTAACGGCCGCCGTAATACATATATGGTAAAATTGAAATGTTTATTTGTGCAAATTTACAATACTTTAAATAATTTGAAATTTTCAGCTTTCTAGCTCATCCCATAGTACCTAAACAGCTATCTATTTGTTTAAACTTTAAGAATTTTTAACTGCCAAACAAATTACAATATCAAAATTTGTATAATCCCTATTTCGTTTTTTTAAGAATTCTACTTATAAAAAAATTTCAACTCCGTGGCACATTCGGAAATATATAAACCTTGAAAATTTGTTTAAACAATTGCGAATTTTTAGCGGCCGCATTGTTGCATTTTTTCAAGATTTTCGTATTTTCTAGTTGGTTTTGCACAAAATCCTACCTCAGAAAAAAATTTCAAATCTCCAGATTAACTGGAAATGCCTAAAAATTATTATCCTCCTGTTATATGTTATATATACAGTCAAAGTCGTTTATAACGAGCACGGTTGTAACGAGGTCACGGCTATAGTGAGCAAATGCTACCTCCAAGATAAGTTTACGAGTATTTACATACAAATATTTCACGTATATAACGAGCACGCTTCACGGATATATCGAGCAAACTTCGACCACGTCTCACTGTCTCAAACGCGGTGGCGGTCAGCCCCTTCAATAAACTTCAATAGTGACCCAAGATATGTTACCTTGTGTTCTCGAGTCTAGCCTCTACACCCTATCCCTCGGGGAGGTTAAAGACCGCGGCTTTGTTGTTAAAAAAAATAATCCCTTCGTCCAAACCAAGAATTCCTAACTTGCAGGTACAGTGGCACCCGCGGAGGTCCTTTGTCCTCTCCTCCCAACCCATAGCTCTTTTACAGCCAGGAGGTTGTGTTTGGAAGGGGGGTATGGGGCTAAGGGCATGTAGAATGGCGCCCGCCCCCGTCGCTCAGCCGAATGCACCCAACACCCTTTCCCACGTGAAGATGGGAAATCCCAGATTTAATCCGTCTCCTCATTAACTCTTCCTGGAATTGGTATGCTCGCAGTTTGCAAAGAAAGTTCGTAGCGTTGATCACAAAAATCAGTTGAGATTTTGCCCTTGAACGAGTAACATGTCCGTACATAAAAGGAAGTGTCTGTCTATTCGCGAAAAGGTTGATATTATTCGAGAGTTAGAACGTGGTGAAAAAAATGTTGAAGTGTGCAAAAAATTTAATTTATCGTCGTCTACGGTTTCAAGCTTATGGAAAAACAAAGAAGCGATTTTATCTGCACTAGAGAACAACCTAAAACGAACAAGAAAATGAGGAAGTGTGACTTGGGTACTGTTGATCAAGCACTGCTGGAGTGGTTTAAGACGCAGAGAAATGCTGGTTTCCCCATCAACGGCCCCATTTTAAAGGTACAGGCAGATAAATTTGCAAAACAGTTAGGACATGAAAACTTCACATGCAATAATGGGTGGCTCGATCGTTTTAAAAATCGGCATAACATTGTTTATGCGAAAGTCAGTGGAGAGGCCCTGTCAGCAGATTCAAAAACGGCAAGTGAATGGGTGAAAAGTGTTTGGGAGGAGTGTCGAAAAGGTTACAGAGAAGAAGACATCTACAATGCCGACGAAACTGGACTGTTTTACAACATGATGCCTGATGCAACGTTTAAATTCAAAGGTGACAAATGTGTTGGTGGCAAAAGACCTAAGAATCGTTTAACAGTTTTAATGTGCGCAAACATGAATGGGAGTGACAAAAAAAACTTTTTGTTATTGGTAAGTCACAAAAGCCGCGTTGCTTCAATAATGTAAAGAAGCTTCCCGTTGAATATGCAGCTAATAAAAAGGCATGGATGACTTCCAATATTTTTCAGCAATATGTAAGTCAGTGGAACAACGAGTTACGGAGGAAAAATAGAAACATTTTACTCCTTGTCGATAACTGTCCTGCGCACCCACATATGCAGGAGTTATCCAATGTAAAACTGGTGTTTTTGCATACAAATGCGACTTCTATTTTGCAGCCAATGGACATGGGGATAATTAAAAGTTTTAAAGGCCATTTCAAGCGATTTTTTGTTCTACAGTTGATTGAAAGGAGGGAAAGAGGTTTAGATGGCAACGTCTCTGTATTGGATGCAATTCATTTGATGACAGATGCATGGGACAATGTTTCACCTACAACGATCATAAACTGTTTTCGGAAGTCTGGTTTAATATCGGGAGAATTTTCGATTGATAACCATAACGTTGATGAAGATGATCTACCTCTGTCAGAATGGCTTAAAGAAAATGGAATTGCGAATTTTGACCATGTAAATGACATTGACAATTTTGTTCATGTTGATGATGATTTGATTACCAGTGGAATTCCTACGGAGAGTGAAATAATAGAGACAGTACAAAACACAGCAGACAGTGATGAAGACATTGTTGAATGTGTCGAAGACACAATCCCGACGAAAGCCGTGCCAACTTACTCTCAAGCTCAGGATGCTGTGGAAACATTAAATGATTTTTTTGAAAACATTGACATTTCCGATGGTGTTTTTAGTGCAATAAGTGTAATAAGAGGAAACTTAAGAGACTTCAAAGTGAAATCTATGAAACAGGCTACCATTCAAAGTTATTTTTCTAAAAAGGGGAGTGATTAAGGATGCAGCTGTAAGTAAATTTTATATGTACAAATGTTTATTTTAAATTTTCTAGTTTATTCTCATTTTTATGTTTTTCCATAAATTTACTAAATAAACTTTCTGTTTATATATTCACTTTTACTTCTTATGTCTTATTTCACCATACACATGCATGCTTTTGCCTTCACGGATATTAAGTTTAACGGCTATAACGAGCAAAACTAGACGGTCCCGTGGCGCTCGTTATATCCGAGTTTGACTGTATGTTATATCCTCCTCTGTAAGAGTCGTCGATATATAATGACTAGTAGTTGGTGCTCGCATACTGCAAGCATTTCATCTCAACATAAAAAAACATTCATTATTCATATTTCATCATTACACATATTTTTAATTCTAAATATTTCACCTCCGCAGCGATTTTCGTTTTTCCCACATGTAAAAATAATAGTTTAAACAATCCCCAAATGTTGCAATTTTAAAAATTTTACACATTCTTCATTATGGGGTACCGATGCTACACATTTTAGCCAAATTTTAAAGTTGTAGCACTCCGAGAAGTAAAATAATATTTTTGTAATTGTTTAAATTTAAATAATTTTTAACGGCCGCCGCAACTCAGATATGGTAAAATTGAAATGTTTATTTGCACAAATTCACTACTCTGTAAATAATTTGAAAATTTTAGCTTCCTAGCTCATCCCATAGTACCTAAACAGCTATCTATTTGTTTAAACTTTAAGAATTTTTAACTGCCAAACAAATTAAAATATCAAAATTTGTATAATCCCTATTTCGTTTTTTTAAGAATTCTACTTATAAAAGAATTTCAACTCTGTAGCACATGCAGAAATACATAAACCATGAAAATTTGTTTAAACAATTGCGAATTTTTAGCAGCCGCATTGTTGCATTTTTTCAAGATTTTCGTATTTTCTAGTTGGTTTTGCACAAAATCCTACCTAAGAAAAAAATTTCGAATCTCCAGATTATCTGGAAGTGCCTAAAAATTTGTATCCTCCTGTTATATGTTATATATATGTTAAATCCTCCTCTGTAAGAGTCGTCGATATATAATGACTAGTAGTTGGTGCTCGCATACTGCAAGCATTTCATCTCAACATAACAAAACATTCATTATTCATATTTCATCATTACACATATATTTTTAATTCTAAATATTTCACCTCCGCAGCGATTTTCGTTTTTCCCACATGTAAAAATAATAGTTTAAACAATCCCCAAATGTTGTAATTTTAAAAATTTTACACATTCTTCATTATGGGGTACTGATGCTACACATTTTAGCCAAATTTTAAAGTTGTAGCACTACGAGAAGTAAAATAATATTTTTGTAATTGTTTAAATTTAAATAATTTTTAACGGCCGCCGCAACTCAGATATGATAAAATTGAAATGTTTATTTGCACAAATTCACTACTCTGTAAATAATTTGAAAATTTTAGCTTCCTAGCTCATCCCATAGTACCTAAACAGCTATCTATTTGTTTAAACTTTAAGAATTTTTAACTGCCAAACAAATTAAAATATCAAAATTTTTATAATCCCTATTTCGTTTTTTTAAGAATTCTACTTATAAAAAAATTTCAACTCTGTAGCACATGCGGAAATACATAAACCATGAAAATTTGTTTTATACAATTGCGAATTTTTAGCGGCCGCATTGTTGAATTTTTTCAAGATTTTCGTTTTTTCTAGTTGGTTTTGCGAAAATCCTACCTATGACAAAAATTTCGAATCTCCCGCTTATCTGGAAGTGCCTAAAAATTAGTATCCTCCTATATGTTATATCCTCTGTAAGAGTCGTCGATATATAATGACTAGTAGTTGGTGCTTGTCTACTGCAAGCATTTTATATCACCTTGAAGATACATCCATTTTTCAGACAGACATTTCATCATTACAAATGTTCTTTTAATTCTAAATATTTAACCTCCGCAGCGATTTTCGTTTTTCCCACATGTAAAAATAATAGTTTAAAACAATCCCCAAATGTCGCAATTTTAAATATTTTACACTTTCTTTATTATAAGGTTCTAATGCTACACATTTTAGCCAAATTTTAAAGTTGTAGCACTTCTAGAAATAAAATAATATTTTTCTAATTGTTTAAATTTAAATAATTTTTAACGGCCGCCGTAATACATATATGGTAAAATTGAAATGTTTATTTGTGCAAATTTACAATACTGTAAATAATTTGAAAATTTCAGCTTTCTAGCTCATCCCATAGTACCTAAACAGCTATCTATTTGTTTAAACTTTAAGAATTTTTAACTGCCAAACAAATTACAATATCAAAATTTGTATAATCCCTATTTCGTTTTTTTAAGAATTCTACTTATAAAAAAATTTCAACTCCGTGGCACATTCGGAAATATATAAACCTTGAAAATTTGTTTAAACAATTGCGAATTTTTAGCGGCCGCATTGTTGCATTTTTTCAAGATTTTCGTATTTTCTAGTTGGTTTTGCACAAAATCCTACCTCAGAAAAAAATTTCGAATCTCCAGATTATCTGGAAATGCCTAAAAATTAGTATCCTCCTGTTATATGTTATATATATGTTATATCCTCCTCTGTAAGAGTCGTCGATATATAATGACTAGTAGTTGGTGCTCGCATACTGCAAGCATTTCATCTCAACATAAAAAAACGTTCATTATTCATATTTCATCATTACACATATATTTTTAATTCTAAATATTTCATCTCCGCAGCGATTTTCGTTTTTCCCACATGTAAAAATTATAGTTTAAAACAATCCCCAAATTTTGCAATTTTAAATATTTTACACTCTTTAATATAGGGTATTAATGCTACACATTTTTGAAGTTGTAGCACTTCTAGAAGTAAAATAATATTTTTGTAATTGTTTAAATTTAAATAATTTTTAACGGCCGCCGCAACTCAGAAATGGTAAAAATGAAATGTTTATTTGCACAAATTCACTACTCTGTAAATAATTTGAAAATTTTAGCTTCCTTGCTCATCCCATAGTACCTAAACAGCTATCTATTTGTTTAAACTTTAAGAATTTTTAACTGCCAAACAAATTAAAATATCAAAATTTGTAATATCCCTATTTCGTTTTTTTAAGAATTCTACTTATAAAAAAATTTCAACTCTGTAGCACATGCGGAAATACATAAACCATGAAAATTTGTTTAAACAATTGCGAATTTTTAGCGGCCGCATTGTTGCATTTTTTCAAGATTTTCGTTTTTTCTAGTTGGTTTTGCACAAAATCCTACCTATGAAAAAAATTTCGAATCTCCAGCTTATCTGGAAGTGCCTAAACATTAGTATCCTCCTATATGTTATATCCTCTGTAAGAGTCGTCGATATATAATGACTAGTAGTTGGTGCTTGCCTACTGCAAGCATTTTATATCACCTTGAAGATGCATTCATTTTTCAGACAGACATTTCATCATTACAAATGTTCTTTTAATTCTAAATATTTAACCTCCGGAGCGATTTTCGTTTTTCCCACATGTAAAAATAATAGTTTAAAACAATCCCCAAATGTCGCAATTTTAAAGATTTTACACTTTCTTTATTATAAGGTTCTAATGCTACACATTTTAGCCAAATTTTAAAGTTGTAGCACTTCTAGAAATAAAATAATATTTTTCTAATTGTTTAAATTTAAATAATTTTTAACGGCCGCCGCAATACATATATGGTAAAATTGAAATGTTTATTTTTATTTAGTATCCTCTTTTTATATGTTATATGGTATCTCCTCCTCCTCTGTAAGAGTCGTCGATATATAATGACTAGTAGTTGGTGCTTTCATACTGCAAGCATTTTATCTAAACATAAAAAAACATTCATTATTCATATTTCTTCATTACACATATATTTTTAATTCTAAATATTTCATCTCCGCAGCGATTTTCGTTTTTCCCACATGTAAAAATTATAGTTTAAACAATCCCCAAATGTTGCAATTTTAAAAATTTTACACTATCTTCAATATAGGGTATTAATGCTACACATTTTTGAAGTTGTAGCACTACTAGAAGTAAATGAATATTTTTATAATTGTTTAAATTTAAATAATTTTTAACAAACGCCGCAACTCAGATATGGTAAAATTGAAATGTTTATTTGCACAAATTCACTCCTCTGTAAATAATTTGAAAATTTTAGCTTCCTAGCTCATCCCATAGTACCTAAACAGCTATCTATTTGTTTAAACTTTAAGAATTTTCAACTCTCAAACAAATTACAATATCAAAATTTGTATAATCCCTATTTCGTTTTTTTAAGAATTCTACTTATAAAAAAATTTCAACTTCGTGGCACATTCGGAAATATATAAACCTTGAAAATTTGTTTAAACAATTGCGAATTTTTAGCGGCCGCATTGTTGCATTTTTTCAAGATTTTCGTATTTTCTAGTTGGTTTTGCACAAAATCCTACCTAAGAAATAAATTTCGAATCTCCAGATTATCTGGAAGTGCCTAAAAATTAGTATCCTCCTGTTATATGTTATATATATGTTATATCCTCCTCTGTAAGAGTCGTCGATATATAATGACTAGTAGTTGGTGCTCGCATACTGCAAGCATTTCATCTCAACATAAAAAAACATTCATTATTCATATTTCATCATTACACATATTTTTAATTCTAAATATTTCACCTCCCCAGCGATTTTCGTTTTTCCCACATGTAAAAATAATAGTTTTCACAATCCCCAAATGTTGCAATTTTAAAAATTTTACACATTCTTCATTATGGGGTACTGATGCTACACATTTTAGCCAAATTTTAAAGTTGTAGCACTCCGAGAAGTAAAATAATATTTTTGTAATTGTTTAAATTTAAATAATTTTTAACTGCCGCCGCAACTCAGATATGGTAAAATTGAAATGTTTATTTGCACAAATTCACTCCTCTGTAAATAATTTGAAAATTTTAGCTTCCTAGCTCATCCCATAGTACCTAAACAGCTATCTATTTGTTTAAACTTTAAGAATTTTTAACTGCCAAACAAATTAAAATATCAAAATTTGTAATATCCCTATTTCGTTTTTTTAAGAATTCTACTTATAAAAAAATTTCAACTCTGTAGCACATGCGGAAATACATAAACCATGAAAATTTGTTTAAACAATTGCGAATTTTTAGCGGCCGCATTGTTGCATTTTTTCTGGATTTTCGTTTTTTCTAGTTGGTTTTGCAGAAAATCCTACCTATGAAAAAAATTTCGAATCTCCAGCTTATCTGGAAGTGCCTAAACATTAGTATCCTCCTATATGTTATATCCTCTGTAAGAGTCGTCGATATATAATGACTAGTAGTTGGTGCTTGCCTACTGCAAGCATTTTATATCACCTTGAAGATACATTCATTTTTCAGACAGACATTTCATCATTACAAATGTTCTTTTAATTCTAAATATTTAACCTCCGCAGCGATTTTCGTTTTTCCCACATGTAAAAATAATAGTTTAAAACAATCCCCAAATCTCGCAATTTTAAAAATTTTATACTTTCTTTATTATAAGGTTCTAATGCTACACATTTTAGCCAAATTTTAAAGTTGTAGCACTTCTAGAAATAAAATAATTTTTTTCCTATTGTTTAAATTTAAATAATTTTTAACGGCCGCCGCAATACATATATGGTAAAATTGAAATGTTTATTTGTGCAAATTTACAATACTGTAAATAATTTGAAAATTTCAGCTTTCTAGCTCATCCCATAGTACCTAAACAGCTATCTATTTGTTTAAACTTTAAGAATTTTTAACTGCCAAACAAATTACAATATCAAAATTTGTATAATCCCTATTTCATTTTTTTAAGAATTCTACTTATAAAAAAATTTCAACTCCGTGGCACATTCAGAAATATATAAACCTTGAAAATTTGTTTAAACAATTGCGAATTTTTAGCGGCCGCATTGTTGCATTTTTTCAAGATTTTCGTATTTTCTAGTTGGTTTTGCACAAAATCCTACCTAAGAAAAAAATTTCGATTCTCCAGATTATCTGGAAGTGCCTAAAAATTAGTATCCTCCTGTTATATGTTATATATATGTTATATCCTCCTCTGTAAGAGTCGTCGATATATAATGACTAGTAGTTGGTGCTTGCCTACTGCAAGCATTTTATATCACCTTGAAGATACATTCATTTTTCAGACAGACATTTCATCATTACAAATGTTCTTTTAATTCTAAATATTTAACCTTCGCAGCGATTTTCGTTTTTCCCACATGTAAAAATAATAGTTTAAAACAATCCCCAAATGTCGCAATTTTAAAAATTTTACACTTTCTTTATTATAAGGTTCTAATGCTACACATTTTAGCCAAATTTTAAAGTTGTAGCACTTCTAGAAATAAAATAATATTTTTCTAATTGTTTAAATTTAAATAATTTTTAACGGCCGCCGCAATACATATATGGTAAAATTGAAATGTTTATTTGTGCAAATTTACAATACTGTAAATAATTTGAAAATTTCAGCTTTCTAGCTCATCCCATAGTACCTAAACAGCTATCTATTTGTTTAAACTTTAAGAATTTTTAACTGCCAAACAAATTACAATATCAAAATTTGTATAATCCCTATTTCGTTTTTTTAAGAATTCTACTTATAAAAAAATTTCAACTCCGTGGCACATTCGGAAATATATAAACCTTGAAAATTTGTTTAAACAATTGCGAATTTTTAGCGGCCGCATTGTTGCATTTTTTCAAGATTTTCGTATTTTCTAGTTGGTTTTGCACAAAATCCTACCTAAGAAAAAAATTTCGAATCTCCAGATTATCTGGAAGTGCCTAAAAATTAGTATCCTCCTGTTATATGTTATATATATGTTATATCCTCCTCTGTAAGAGTCGTCGATATATAATGACTAGTAGTTGGTGCTCGCATACTGCAAGCATTTCATCTCAACATAAAAAAACATTCATTATTCATATTTCATCATTACACATATATTTTTAATTCTAAATATTTCACCTCCGCAGCGATTTTCGTTTTTCCCACATGTAAAAATAATAGTTTTAACAATCCCCAAATGTTGTAATTTTAAAAATTTTACACATTCTTCATTATGGGGTACTGATGCTACACATTTTAGCCAAATTTTAAAGTTGTAGCACTCCGAGAAGTAAAATAATATTTTTGTAATTGTTTAAATTTAAATAATTTTTAACGGCCGCCGCAACTCAGATATGGTAAAATTGAAATGTTTATTTGCACAAATTCACTACTCTGTAAATAATTTGAAAATTTTAGCTTCCTAGCTCATCCCATAGTACCTAAACAGCTATCTATTTGTTTAAACTTTAAGAATTTTTAACTGCCAAACAAATTAAAATATCAAAATTTGTATAATCCCTATTTCGTTTTTTTAAGAATTCTACTTATAAAAAAATTTCAACTCTGTAGCACATGCGGAAATACATAAACCATGAAAATTTGTTTAAACAATTGCGAATTTTTAGCGGCCGCATTGTTGCATTTTTTCTGGATTTTCGTTTTTTCTAGTTGGTTTTGCAGAAAATCCTACCTATGAAAAAAATTTCGAATCTCCAGCTTATCTGGAAGTGCCTAAACATTAGTATCCTCCTATATGTTATATCCTCTGTAAGAGTCGTCGATATATAATGACTAGTAGTTGGTGCTTGCCTACTGCAAGCATTTTATATCACCTTGAAGATGCATTCATTTACCAGACAGACATTTCATCATTACAAATGTTCTTTTAATTCTAAATATTTAACCTCCGGAGCGATTTTCGTTTTTCCCACATGTAAAAATAATAGTTTAAAACAATCCCCAAATGTCGCAATTTTAAAAATTTTACACTTTCTTTATTATAAGGTTCTAATGCTACACATTTTAGCCAAATTTTAAAGTTGTAGCACTTCTAGAAATAAAATAATATTTTTCTAATTGTTTAAATTTAAATAATTTTTAACGGCCGCCGCAATACATATATGGTAAAATTGAAATGTTTATTTGTGCAAATTTACAATACTGTAAATAATTTGAAAATTTCAGCTTTCTAGCTCATCCCATAGTACCTAAACAGCTATCTATTTGTTTAAACTTTAAGAATTTTTAACTGCCAAACAAATTACAATATCAAAATTTGTATAATCCCTATTTCGTTTTTTTAAGAATTCTACTTATAAAAAAATTTCAACTCCGTGGCACATTCGGAAATATATAAACCTTGAAAATTTGTTTAAACAATTGCGAATTTTTAGCGGCCGCATTGTTGCATTTTTTCAAGATTTTCGTATTTTCTAGTTGGTTTTGCACAAAATCCTACCTCAGAAAAAAATTTCGAATCTCCAGATTATCTGGAAATGCCTAAAAATTAGTATCCTCCTGTTATATGTTATATATATGTTATATCCTCCTCTGTAAGAGTCGTCGATATATAATGACTAGTAGTTGGTGCTCGCATACTGCAAGCATTTCATCTCAACATAAAAAAACATTCATTATTCATATTTCATCATTACACATATATTTTTAATTCTAAATATTTCATCTCCGCAGCGATTTTCGTTTTTCCCACATGTAAAAATTATAGTTTAAAACAATCCCCAAATTTTGCAATTTTAAATATTTTACACTATCTTTAATATAGGGTATTAATGCTACACATTTTTGAAGTTGTAGCACTTCTAGAAGTAAAATAATATTTTTGTAATTGTTTAAATTTAAATAATTTTTAACGGCCGCCGCAACTCAGAAATGGTAAAAATGAAATGTTTATTTGCACAAATTCACTACTCTGTAAATAATTTGAAAATTTTAGCTTCCTAGCTCATCCCATAGTACCTAAACAGCTATCTATTTGTTTAAACTTTAAGAATTTTTAACTGCCAAACAAATTAAAATATCAAAATTTGTAATATCCCTATTTCGTTTTTTTAAGAATTCTACATATAAAAAAATTTCAACTCTGTAGCACATGCGGAAATACATAAACCATGAAAATTTGTTTAAACAATAGCGAATTTTTAGCGGCCGCATTGTTGCATTTTTTCAAGATTTTCGTTTTTTCTAGTTGGTTTTGCACAAAATCCTACCTATGAAAAAAATTTCGAATCTCCAACTTATCTGGAAGTGCCTAAACATTAGTATCCTCCTATATGTTATATCCTCTGTAAGAGTCGTCGATATATAATGACTAGTAGTTGGTGCTTGCCTACTGCAAGCATTTTATATCACCTTGAAGATGCATTCATTTTTCAGACAGACATTTCATCATTACAAATGTTCTTTTAATTCTAAATATTTAACCTCCGGAGCGATTTTCGTTTTTCCCACATGTAAAAATAATAGTTTAAAACAATCCCCAAATGACGCAATTTTAAAGATTTTACACTTTCTTTATTATAAGGTTCTAATGCTACACATTTTAGCCAAATTTTAAAGTTGTAGCACTTCTAGAAATAAAATAATATTTTTCTAATTGTTTAAATTTAAATAATTTTTAACGGCCGCCGCAATACATATATGGTAAAATTGAAATGTTTATTTTTATTTAGTATCCTCTTTTTATATGTTATATGGTATCTCCTCCTCCTCTGTAAGAGTCGTCGATATATAATGACTAGTAGTTGGTGCTTTCATACTGCAAGCATTTTATCTAAACATAAAAAAACATTCATTATTCATATTTCTTCATTACACATATATTTTTAATTCTAAATATTTCATCTCCGCAGCGATTTTCGTTTTTCCCACATGTAAAAATTATAGTTTAAACAATCCCCAAATGTTGCAATTTTAAAAATTTTACACTATCTTCAATATAGGGTATTAATGCTACACATTTTTGAAGTTGTAGCACTTCTAGAAGTAAATGAATATTTTTATAATTGTTTAAATTTAAATAATTTTTAACAAACGCCGCAACTCAGATATGGTAAAATTGAAATGTTTATTTGCACAAATTCACTCCTCTGTAAATAATTTGAAAATTTTAGCTTCCTAGCTCATCCCATAGTACCTAAACAGCTATCTATTTGTTTAAACTTTAAGAATTTTCAACTCTCAAACAAATTACAATATCAAAATTTGTATAATCCCTATTTCGTTTTTTTAAGAATTCTACTTATAAAAAAATTTCAACTCCGTGGCACATTCGGAAATATATAAACCTTGAAAATTTGTTTAAACAATTGCGAATTTTTAGCGGCCGCATTGTTGCATTTTTTCAAGATTTTCGTATTTTCTAGTTGGTTTTGCACAAAATCCTACCTAAGAAATAAATTTCGAATCTCCAGATTATCTGGAAGTGCCTAAAAATTAGTATCCTCCTGTTATATGTTATATATATATGTTATATCCTCCTCTGTAAGAGTCGTCGATATATAATGACTAGTAGTTGGTGCTCGCATACTGCAAGCATTTCATCTCAACATAAAAAAACATTCATTATTCATATTTCATCATTACACATATATTTTTAATTCTAAATATTTCACCTCCGCAGCGATTTTCGTTTTTCCCACATGTAAAAATAATAGTTTTAACAATCCCCAAATGTTGCAATTTTAAAAATTTTACACATTCTTCATTATGGGGTACTGATGCTACACATTTTAGCCAAATTTTAAAGTTGTAGCACTCCGAGAAGTAAAATAATATTTTTGTAATTGTTTAAATTTAAATAATTTTTAACTGCCGCCGCAACTCAGATATGGTAAAATTGAAATGTTTATTTGCACAAATTCACTCCTCTGTAAATAATTTGAAAATTTTAGCTTCCTAGCTCATCCCATAGTACCTAAACAGCTATCTATTTGTTTAAACTTTAAGAATTTTTAACTGCCAAACAAATTAAAATATCAAAATTTGTAATATCCCTATTTCGTTTTTTTAAGAATTCTACTTATAAAAAAATTTCAACTCTGTAGCACATGCGGAAATACATAAACCATGAAAATTTGTTTAAACAATTGCGAATTTTTAGCGGCCGCATTGTTGCATTTTTTCTGGATTTTCGTTTTTTCTAGTTGGTTTTGCAGAAAATCCTACCTATGAAAAAAATTTCGAATCTCCAGCTTATCTGGAAGTGCCTAAACATTAGTATCCTCCTATATGTTATATCCTCTGTAAGAGTCGTCGATATATAATGACTAGTAGTTGGTGCTTGCCTACTGCAAGCATTTTATATCACCTTGAAGATACATTCATTTTTCAGACAGACATTTCATCATTACAAATGTTCTTTTAATTCTAAATATTTAACCTCCGCAGCGATTTTCGTTTTTCCCACATGTAAAAATAATAGTTTAAAACAATCCCCAAATCTCGCAATTTTAAAAATTTTACACTTTCTTTATTATAAGGTTCTAATGCTACACATTTTAGCCAAATTTTAAAGTTGTAGCACTTCTAGAAATAAAATAATATTTTTCTAATTGTTTAAATTTAAATAATTTTTAACGGCCGCCGCAATACATATATGATAAAATTGAAATGTTTATTTGTGCAAATTTACAATACTGTAAATAATTTGAAAATTTCAGCTTTCTAGCTCATCCCATAGTACCTAAACAGCTATCTATTTGTTTAAACTTTAAGAATTTTTAACTGCCAAACAAATTACAATATCAAAATTTGTATAATCCCTATTTCGTTTTTTTAAGAATTCTACTTATAAAAAAATTTCAACTCCGTGGCACATTCGGAAATATATAAACCTTGAAAATTTGTTTAAACAATTGCGAATTTTTAGCGGCCGCATTGTTGCATTTTTTCAAGATTTTCGTATTTTCTAGTTGGTTTTGCACAAAATCCTACCTAAGAAAAAAATTTCGATTCTCCAGATTATCTGGAAGTGCCTAAAAATTAGTATCCTCCTGTTATATGTTATATATATGTTATATCCTCCTCTGTAAGAGTCGTCGATATATAATGACTAGTAGTTGGTGCTCGCATACTGCAAGCATTTCATCTCAACATAAAAAAACATTCATTATTCATATTTCATCATTACACATATATTTTTAATTCTAAATATTTCACCTCCGCAGCGATTTTCGTTTTTCCCACATGTAAAAATAATAGTTTTAACAATCCCCAAATGTTGTAATTTTAAAAATTTTACACATTCTTCATTATGGGGTACTGATGCTACACAATTTAGCCAAATTTTAAAGTTGTAGCACTCCGAGAAGTAAAATAATATTTTTGTAATTGTTTAAATTTAAATAATTTTTAACGGCCGCCGCAACTCAGATATGGTAAAATTGAAATGTTTATTTGCACAAATTCACTACTCTGTAAATAATTTGAAAATTTTAGCTTCCTAGCTCATCCCATAGTACCTAAACAGCTATCTATTTGTTTAAACTTTAAGAATTTTTAACTGCCAAACAAATTAAAATATCAAAATTTGTATAATCCCTATTTCGTTTTTTTAAGAATTCTACTTATAAAAAAATTTCAACTCTGTAGCACATGCGGAAATACATAAACCATGAAAATTTGTTTAAACAATTGCGAATTTTTAGCGGCCGCATTGTTGCATTTTTTCTGGATTTTCGTTTTTTCTAGTTGGTTTTGCAGAAAATCCTACCTATGAAAAAAATTTCGAATCTCCAGCTTATCTGGAAGTGCCTAAACATTAGTATCCTCCTATATGTTATATCCTCTGTAAGAGTCGTCGATATATAATGACTAGTAGTTGGTGCTTGCCTACTGCAAGCATTTTATATCACCTTGAAGATGCATTCATTTACCAGACAGACATTTCATCATTACAAATGTTCTTTTAATTCTAAATATTTAACCTCCGCAGCGATTTTCGTTTTTCCCACATGTAAAAATAATAGTTTAAAACAATCCCCAAATGTCGCAATTTTAAAAATTTTACACTTTCTTTATTATAAGGTTCTAATGCTACACATTTTAGCCAAATTTTAAAGTTGTAGCACTTCTAGAAATAAAATAATATTTTTCTAATTGTTTAAATTTAAATAATTTTTAACGGCCGCCGTAATACATATATGGTAAAATTGAAATGTTTATTTGTGCAAATTTACAATACTAGTAGTTGGTGCTCGCATACTGCAAGCATTTCATCTCAACATAAAAAAACATTCATTATTCATATTTCATCATTACACATATATTTTTAATTCTAAATATTTCATCTCCGCAGCGATTTTCGTTTTTCCCACATGTAAAAATTATAGTTTAAAACAATCCCCAAATTTTGCAATTTTAAATATTTTACACTATCTTTAATATAGGGTATTAATGCTACACATTTTTGAAGTTGTAGCACTTCTAGAAGTAAAATAATATTTTTGTAATTGTTTAAATTTAAATAATTTTTAACGGCCGCCGCAACTCAGAAATGGTAAAAATGAAATGTTTATTTGCACAAATTCACTACTCTGTAAATAATTTGAAAATTTTAGCTTCCTTGCTCATCCCATAGTACCTAAACAGCTATCTATTTGTTTAAACTTTAAGAATTTTTAACTGCCAAACAAATTAAAATATCAAAATTTGTAATATCCCTATTTCGTTTTTTTTAAGAATTCTACTTATAAAAAAATTTCAACTCTGTAGCACATGCGGAAATACATAAACCATGAAAATTTGTTTAAACAATAGCGAATTTTTAGCGGCCGCATTGTTGCATTTTTTCAAGATTTTCGTTTTTTCTAGTTGGTTTTGCACAAAATCCTACCTATGAAAAAAATTTCGAATCTCCAGCTTATCTGGAAGTGCCTAAACATTAGTATCCTCCTATATGTTATATCCTCTGTAAGAGTCGTCGATATATAATGACTAGTAGTTGGTGCTTGCCTACTGCAAGCATTTTATATCACCTTGAAGATGCATTCATTTTTCAGACAGACATTTCATCATTACAAATGTTCTTTTAATTCTAAATATTTAACCTCCGGAGCGATTTTCGTTTTTCCCACATGTAAAAATAATAGTTTAAAACAATCCCCAAATGACGCAATTTTAAAGATTTTACACTTTCTTTATTATAAGGTTCTAATGCTACACATTTTAGCCAAATTTTAAAGTTGTAGCACTTCTAGAAATAAAATAATATTTTTCTAATTGTTTAAATTTAAATAATTTTTAACGGCCGCCGCAATACATATATGGTAAAATTGAAATGTTTATTTTTATTTAGTATCCTCTTTTTATATGTTATATGGTATCTCCTCCTCCTCTGTAAGAGTCGTCGATATATAATGACTAGTAGTTGGTGCTTTCATACTGCAAGCATTTTATCTAAACATAAAAAAACATTCATTATTCATATTTCTTCATTACACATATATTTTTAATTCTAAATATTTCATCTCCGCAGCGATTTTCGTTTTTCCCACATGTAAAAATTATAGTTTAAACAATCCCCAAATGTTGCAATTTTAAAAATTTTACACTATCTTCAATATAGGGTATTAATGCTACACATTTTTGAAGTTGTAGCACTTCTAGAAGTAAATGAATATTTTTATAATTGTTTAAATTTAAATAATTTTTAACAAACGCCGCAACTCAGATATGGTAAAATTGAAATGTTTATTTGCACAAATTCACTCCTCTGTAAATAATTTGAAAATTTTAGCTTCCTAGCTCATCCCATAGTACCTAAACAGCTATCTATTTGTTTAAACTTTAAGAATTTTCAACTCTCAAACAAATTACAATATCAAAATTTGTATAATCCCTATTTCGTTTTTTTAAGAATTCTACTTATAAAAAAATTTCAACTCCGTGGCACATTCGGAAATATATAAACCTTGAAAATTTGTTTAAACAATTGCAAATTTTTAGCGGCCGCATTGTTGCATTTTTTCAAGATTTTCGTATTTTCTAGTTGGTTTTGCACAAAATCCTACCTAAGAAATAAATTTCGAATCTCCAGATTATCTGGAAGTGCCTAAAAATTAGTATCCTCCTGTTATATGTTATATATATATGTTATATCCTCCTCTGTAAGAGTCGTCGATATATAATGACTAGTAGTTGGTGCTCGCATACTGCAAGCATTTCATCTCAACATAAAAAAACATTCATTATTCATATTTCATCATTACACATATATTTTTAATTCTAAATATTTCACCTCCGCAGCGATTTTCGTTTTTCCCACATGTAAAAATAATAGTTTTAACAATCCCCAAATGTTGCAATTTTAAAAATTTTACACATTCTTCATTATGGGGTACTGATGCTACACATTTTAGCCAAATTTTAAAGTTGTAGCACTCCGAGAAGTAAAATAATATTTTTGTAATTGTTTAAATTTAAATAATTTTTAACTGCCGCCGCAACTCAGATATGGTAAAATTGAAATGTTTATTTGCACAAATTCACTCCTCTGTAAATAATTTGAAAATTTTAGCTTCCTAGCTCATCCCATAGTACCTAAACAGCTATCTATTTGTTTAAACTTTAAGAATTTTTAACTGCCAAACAAATTAAAATATCAAAATTTGTAATATCCCTATTTCGTTTTTTTAAGAATTCTACTTATAAAAAAATTTCAACTCTGTAGCACATGCGGAAATACATAAACCATGAAAATTTGTTTAAACAATTGCGAATTTTTAGCGGCCGCATTGTTGCATTTTTTCTGGATTTTCGTTTTTTCTAGTTGGTTTTGCAGAAAATCCTACCTATGAAAAAAATTTCGAATCTCCAGCTTATCTGGAAGTGCCTAAACATTAGTATCCTCCTATATGTTATATCCTCTGTAAGAGTCGTCGATATATAATGACTAGTAGTTGGTGCTTGCCTACTGCAAGCATTTTATATCACCTTGAAGATACATTCATTTTTCAGACAGACATTTCATCATTACAAATGTTCTTTTAATTCTAAATATTTAACCTCCGCAGCGATTTTCGTTTTTCCCACATGTAAAAATAATAGTTTAAAACAATCCCCAAATCTCGCAATTTTAAAAATTTTACACTTTCTTTATTATAAGGTTCTAATGCTACACATTTTAGCCAAATTTTAAAGTTGTAGCACTTCTAGAAATAAAATAATATTTTTCTAATTGTTTAAATTTAAATAATTTTTAACGGCCGCCGCAATACATATATGGTAAAATTGAAATGTTTATTTGTGCAAATTTACAATACTGTAAATAATTTGAAAATTTCAGCTTTCTAGCTCATCCCATAGTACCTAAACAGCTATCTATTTGTTTAAACTTTAAGAATTTTTAACTGCCAAACAAATTACAATATCAAAATTTGTATAATCCCTATTTCGTTTTTTTAAGAATTCTACTTATAAAAAAATTTCAACTCCGTGGCACATTCGGAAATATATAAACCTTGAAAATTTGTTTAAACAATTGCGAATTTTTAGCGGCCGCATTGTTGCATTTTTTCAAGATTTTCGTATTTTCTAGTTGGTTTTGCACAAAATCCTACCTAAGAAAAAAATTTCGATTCTCCAGATTATCTGGAAGTGCCTAAAAATTAGTATCCTCCTGTTATATGTTATATATATGTTATATCCTCCTCTGTAAGAGTCGTCGATATATAATGACTAGTAGTTGGTGCTCGCATACTGCAAGCATTTCATCTCAACATAAAAAAACATTCATTATTCATATTTCATCATTACACATATATTTTTAATTCTAAATATTTCACCTCCGCAGCGATTTTCGTTTTTCCCACATGTAAAAATAATAGTTTTAACAATCCCCAAATGTTGTAATTTTAAAAATTTTACACATTCTTCATTATGGGGTACTGATGCTACACAATTTAGCCAAATTTTAAAGTTGTAGCACTCCGAGAAGTAAAATAATATTTTTGTAATTGTTTAAATTTAAATAATTTTTAACGGCCGCCGCAACTCAGATATGGTAAAATTGAAATGTTTATTTGCACAAATTCACTACTCTGTAAATAATTTGAAAATTTTAGCTTCCTAGCTCATCCCATAGTACCTAAACAGCTATCTATTTGTTTAAACTTTAAGAATTTTTAACTGCCAAACAAATTAAAATATCAAAATTTGTATAATCCCTATTTCGTTTTTTTAAGAATTCTACTTATAAAAAAATTTCAACTCTGTAGCACATGCGGAAATACATAAACCATGAAAATTTGTTTAAACAATTGCGAATTTTTAGCGGCCGCATTGTTGCATTTTTTCTGGATTTTCGTTTTTTCTAGTTGGTTTTGCAGAAAATCCTACCTATGAAAAAAATTTCGAATCTCCAGCTTATCTGGAAGTGCCTAAACATTAGTATCCTCCTATATGTTATATCCTCTGTAAGAGTCGTCGATATATAATGACTAGTAGTTGGTGCTTGCCTACTGCAAGCATTTTATATCACCTTGAAGATGCATTCATTTACCAGACAGACATTTCATCATTACAAATGTTCTTTTAATTCTAAATATTTAACCTCCGCAGCGATTTTCGTTTTTCCCACATGTAAAAATAATAGTTTAAAACAATCCCCAAATGTCGCAATTTTAAAAATTTTACACTTTCTTTATTATAAGGTTCTAATGCTACACATTTTAGCCAAATTTTAAAGTTGTAGCACTTCTAGAAATAAAATAATATTTTTCTAATTGTTTAAATTTAAATAATTTTTAACGGCCGCCGTAATACATATATGGTAAAATTGAAATGTTTATTTGTGCAAATTTACAATACTAGTAGTTGGTGCTCGCATACTGCAAGCATTTCATCTCAACATAAAAAAACATTCATTATTCATATTTCATCATTACACATATATTTTTAATTCTAAATATTTCATCTCCGCAGCGATTTTCGTTTTTCCCACATGTAAAAATTATAGTTTAAAACAATCCCCAAATTTTGCAATTTTAAATATTTTACACTATCTTTAATATAGGGTATTAATGCTACACATTTTTGAAGTTGTAGCACTTCTAGAAGTAAAATAATATTTTTGTAATTGTTTAAATTTAAATAATTTTTAACGGCCGCCGCAACTCAGAAATGGTAAAAATGAAATGTTTATTTGCACAAATTCACTACTCTGTAAATAATTTGAAAATTTTAGCTTCCTAGCTCATCCCATAGTACCTAAACAGCTATCTATTTGTTTAAACTTTAAGAATTTTTAACTGCCAAACAAATTAAAATATCAAAATTTGTAATATCCCTATTTCGTTTTTTTAAGAATTCTACTTATAAAAAAATTTCAACTCTGTAGCACATGCGGAAATACATAAACCATGAAAATTTGTTTAAACAATAGCGAATTTTTAGCGGCCGCATTGTTGCATTTTTTCAAGATTTTCGTTTTTTCTAGTTGGTTTTGCACAAAATCCTACCTATGAAAAAAATTTCGAATCTCCAGCTTATCTGGAAGTGCCTAAACATTAGTATCCTCCTATATGTTATATCCTCTGTAAGAGTCGTCGATATATAATGACTAGTAGTTGGTGCTTGCCTACTGCAAGCATTTTATATCACCTTGAAGATGCATTCATTTTTCAGACAGACATTTCATCATTACAAATGTTCTTTTAATTCTAAATATTTAACCTCCGGAGCGATTTTCGTTTTTCCCACATGTAAAAATAATAGTTTAAAACAATCCCCAAATGTCGCAATTTTAAAGATTTTACACTTTCTTTATTATAAGGTTCTAATGCTACACATTTTAGCCAAATTTTAAAGTTGTAGCACTTCTAGAAATAAAATAATATTTTTCTAATTGTTTAAATTTAAATAATTTTTAACGGCCGCCGCAATACATATATGGTAAAATTGAAATGTTTATTTTTATTTAGTATCCTCTTTTTATATGTTATATGGTATCTCCTCCTCCTCTGTAAGAGTCGTCGATATATAATGACTAGTAGTTGGTGCTTTCATACTGCAAGCATTTTATCTAAACATAAAAAAACATTCATTATTCATATTTCTTCATTACACATATATTTTTAATTCTAAATATTTCATCTCCGCAGCGATTTTCGTTTTTCCCACATGTAAAAATTATAGTTTAAACAATCCCCAAATGTTGCAATTTTAAAAATTTTACACTATCTTCAATATAGGGTATTAATGCTACACATTTTTGAAGTTGTAGCACTTCTAGAAGTAAATGAATATTTTTATAATTGTTTAAATTTAAATAATTTTTAACAAACGCCGCAACTCAGATATGGTAAAATTGAAATGTTTATTTGCACAAATTCACTCCTCTGTAAATAATTTGAAAATTTTAGCTTCCTAGCTCATCCCATAGTACCTAAACAGCTATCTATTTGTTTAAACTTTAAGAATTTTCAACTCTCAAACAAATTACAATATCAAAATTTGTATAATCCCTATTTCGTTTTTTTAAGAATTCTACTTATAAAAAAATTTCAACTCCGTGGCACATTCGGAAATATATAAACCTTGAAAATTTGTTTAAACAATTGCGAATTTTTAGCGGCCGCATTGTTGCATTTTTTCAAGATTTTCGTATTTTCTAGTTGGTTTTGCACAAAATCCTACCTAAGAAATAAATTTCGAATCTCCAGATTATCTGGAAGTGCCTAAAAATTAGTATCCTCCTGTTATATGTTATATATATGTTATATCCTCCTCTGTAAGAGTCGTCGATATATAATGACTAGTAGTTGGTGCTCGCATACTGCAAGCATTTCATCTCAACATAAAAAAACATTCATTATTCATATTTCATCATTACACATATATTTTTAATTCTAAATATTTCACCTCCGCAGCGATTTTCGTTTTTCCCACATGTAAAAATAATAGTTTTAACAATCCCCAAATGTTGCAATTTTAAAAATTTTACACATTCTTCATTATGGGGTACTGATGCTACACATTTTAGCCAAATTTTAAAGTTGTAGCACTCCGAGAAGTAAAATAATATTTTTGTAATTGTTTAAATTTAAATAATTTTTAACGGCCGCCGCAACTCAGATATGGTAAAATTGAAATGTTTATTTGCACAAATTCACTCCTCTGTAAATAATTTGAAAATTTCAGCTTTCTAGCTCATCCCATAGTACCTAAACAGCTATCTATTTGTTTAAACTTTAAGAATTTTTAACTGCCAAACAAATTACAATATCAAAATTTGTAATATCCCTATTTCGTTTTTTTAAGAATTCTACTTATAAAAAAATTTCAACTCTGTAGCACATGCGGAAATACATAAACCATGAAAATTTGTTTAAACAATTGCGAATTTTTAGCGGCCGCATTGTTGCATTTTTTCAAGATTTTCGTATTTTCTAGTTGGTTTTGCACAAAATCCTACCTCAGAAAAAAATTTCGAATCTCCAGATTATCTGGAAATGCCTAAAAATTAGTATCCTCCTGTTATATGTTATATATATGTTATATCCTACTCTGTAAGAGTCGTCGATATATAATGACTAGTAGTTGGTGCTCGCATACTGCAAGCATTTCATCTCAACATAAAAAAACATTCATTATTCATATTTCATCATTACACATATATTTTTAATTCTAAATATTTCATCTCCGCAGCGATTTTCGTTTTTCCCACATGTAAAAATTATAGTTTAAAACAATCCCCAAATTTTGCAATTTTAAATATTTTACACTATCTTCAATATAGGGTATTAATGCTACACATTTTTGAAGTTGTAGCACTTCTAGAAGTAAAATAATATTTTTGTAATTGTTTAAATTTAAATAATTTTTAACGGCCGCCGCAACTCAGATATGGTAAAAATTAAATGTTTATTTGCACAAATTCACTACTCTGTAAATAATTTGAAAATTTTAGCTTCCTAGCTCATCCCATAGTACCTAAACAGCTATCTATTTGTTTAAACTTTAAGAATTTTTAACTGCCAAACAAATTAAAATATCAAAATTTGTAATATCCCTATTTCGTTTTTTTAAGAATTCTACTTATAAAAAAATTTCAACTCTGTAGCACATGCGGAAATACATAAACCATGAAAATTTGTTTAAACAATTGCGAATTTTTAGCGGCCGCATTGTTGCATTTTTTCAAGATTTTCGTTTTTTCTAGTTGGTTTTGCAGAAAATCCTACCTATGAAAAAAATTTCGAATCTCCAGCTTATCTGGAAGTGCCTAAACATTAGTATCCTCCTATATGTTATATCCTCTGTAAGAGTCGTCGATATATAATGACTAGTAGTTGGTGCTTGCCTACTGCAAGCATTTTATATCACCTTGAAGATGCATTCATTTTTCAGACAGACATTTCATCATTACAAATGTTCTTTTAATTCTAAATATTTAACCTCCGGAGCGATTTTCGTTTTTCCCACATGTAAAAATAATAGTTTAAAACAATCCCCAAATGTCGCAATTTTAAAGATTTTACACTTTCTTTATTATAAGGTTCTAATGCTACACATTTTAGCCAAATTTTAAAGTTGTAGCACTTCTAGAAATAAAATAATATTTTTCTAATTGTTTAAATTTAAATAATTTTTAACGGCCGCCGCAATACATATATGGTAAAATTGAAATGTTTATTTTTATTTAGTATCCTCTTTTTATATGTTATATGGTATCTCCTCCTCCTCTGTAAGAGTCGTCGATATATAATGACTAGTAGTTGGTGCTTTCATACTGCAAGCATTTTATCTAAACATAAAAAAACATTCATTATTCATATTTCTTCATTACACATATATTTTTAATTCTAAATATTTCATCTCCGCAGCGATTTTCGTTTTTCCCACATGTAAAAATTATAGTTTAAACAATCCCCAAATGTTGCAATTTTAAAAATTTTACACTATCTTCAATATAGGGTATTAATGCTACACATTTTTGAAGTTGTAGCACTTCTAGAAGTAAATGAATATTTTTATAATTGTTTAAATTTAAATAATTTTTAACAAACGCCGCAACTCAGATATGGTAAAATTGAAATGTTTATTTCCACAAATTCACTCCTCTGTAAATAATTTGAAAATTTTAGCTTCCTAGCTCATCCCATAGTACCTAAACAGCTATCTATTTGTTTAAACTTTAAGAATTTTCAACTCTCAAACAAATTACAATATCAAAATTTGTATAATCCCTATTTCGTTTTTTTAAGAATTCTACTTATAAAAAAATTTCAACTCCGTGGCACATTCGGAAATATATAAACCTTGAAAATTTGTTTAAACAATTGCGAATTTTTAGCGGCCGCATTGTTGCATTTTTTCAAGATTTTCGTATTTTCTAGTTGGTTTTGCACAAAATCCTACCTAAGAAATAAATTTCGAATCTCCAGATTATCTGGTAGTGCCTAAAAATTAGTATCCTCCTGTTATGTGTTATATATATGTTATATCCTCCTCTGTAAGAGTCGTCGATATATAATGACTAGTAGTTGGTGCTCGCATACTGCAAGCATTTCATCTCAACATAAAAAAACATTCATTATTCATATTTCATCATTACACATATATTTTTAATTCTAAATATTTCACCTCCGCAGCGATTTTCGTTTTTCCCACATGTAAAAATAATAGTTTTAACAATCCCCAAATGTTGCAATTTTAAAAATTTTACACATTCTTCATTATGGGGTACTGATGCTACACATTTTAGCCAAATTTTAAAGTTGTAGCACTCCGAGAAGTAAAATAATATTTTTGTAATTGTTTAAATTTAAATAATTTTTAACGGCCGCCGCAACTCAGATATGGTAAAATTGAAATGTTTATTTGTGCAAATTTACAATACTGTAAATAATTTGAAAATTTCAGCTTTCTAGCTCATCCCATAGTACCTAAACAGCTATCTATTTGTTTAAACTTTAAGAATTTTTAACTGCCAAACAAATTACAATATCAAAATTTGTATAATCCCTATTTCGTTTTTTTAAGAATTCTACTTATAAAAAAATTTCAACTCCGTGGCACATTCGGAAATATATAAACCTTGAAAATTTGTTTAAACAATTGCGAATTTTTAGCGGCCGCATTGTTGCATTTTTTCAAGATTTTCGTATTTTCTAGTTGGTTTTGCACAAAATCCTACCTCAGAAAAAAATTTCGAATCTCCAGATTATCTGGAAATGCCTAAAAATTAGTATCCTCCTGTTATATGTTATATATATGTTATATCCTTCTCTGTAAGAGTCGTCGATATATAATGACTAGTAGTTGGTGCTCGCATACTGCAAGCATTTCATCTCAACATAAAAAAACATTCATTATTCATATTTCATCATTACACATATATTTTTAATTCTAAATATTTCATCTCCGCAGCGATTTTCGTTTTTCCCACATGTAAAAATTATAGTTTAAAACAATCCCCAAATTTTGCAATTTTAAATATTTTACACTATCTTCAATATAGGGTATTAATGCTACACATTTTTGAAGTTGTAGCACTTCTAGAAGTAAAATAATATTTTTGTAATTGTTTAAATTTTAATAATTTTTAACGGCCGCCGCAACTCAGATATGGTAAAAATTAAATGTTTATTTGCACAAATTCACTACTCTGTAAATAATTTGAAAATTTTAGCTTCCTAGCTCATCCCATAGTACCTAAACAGCTATCTATTTGTTTAAACATTAAGAATTTTTAACTGCCAAACAAATTAAAATATCAAAATTTGTAATATCCCTATTTCGTTTTTTTAAGAATTCTACTTATAAAAAAATTTCAACTCTGTAGCACATGCGGAAATACATAAACCATGAAAATTTGTTTAAACAATTGCGAATTTTTAGCGGCCGCATTGTTGCATTTTTTCAAGATTTTCGTTTTTTCTAGTTGGTTTTGCACAAAATCCTACCTATGAAAAAAATTTCGAATCTCCAGCTTATCTGGAAGTGCCTAAACATTAGTATCCTCCTATATGTTATATCCTCTGTAAGAGTCGTCGATATATAATGACTAGTAGTTGGTGCTTGCCTACTGCAAGCATTTGATATCACCTTGAAGATGCATTCATTTTTCAGACAGACATTTCATCATTACAAATGTTCTTTTAATTCTAAATATTTAACCTCCGGAGCGATTTTCGTTTTTCCCACATGTAAAAATAATAGTTTAAAACAATCCCCAAATGTCGCAATTTTAAAGATTTTACACTTTCTTTATTATAAGGTTCTAATGCTACACATTTTAGCCAAATTTTAAAGTTGTAGCACTTCTAGAAATAAAATAATATTTTTCTAATTGTTTAAATTTAAATAATTTTTAACGGCCGCCGCAATACATATATGGTAAAATTGAAATGTTTATTTTTATTTAGTATCCTCTTTTTATATGTTATATGGTATCTCCTCCTCCTCTGTAAGAGTCGTCGATATATAATGACTAGTAGTTGGTGCTTGCATACTGCAAGCATTTTATCTAAACATAAAAAAACATTCATTATTCATATTTCTTCATTACACATATATTTTTAATTCTAAATATTTCATCTCCGCAGCGATTTTCGTTTTTCCCACATGTAAAAATTATAGTTTAAACAATCCCCAAATGTTGCAATTTTAAAAATTTTACACTATCTTCAATATAGGGTATTAATGCTACACATTTTTGAAGTTGTTGCACTTCTAGAAGTAAATGAATATTTTTATAATTGTTTAAATTTAAATAATTTTTAACAAACGCCGCAACTCAGATATGGTAAAATTGAAATGTTTATTTGCACAAATTCACTCCTCTGTAAATAATTTGAAATTTTTAGCTTCCTAGCTCATCCCATAGTACCTAAACAGCTATCTATTTGTTTAAACTTTAAGAATTTTCAACTCTCAAACAAATTACAATATCAAAATTTGTATAATCCCTATTTCGTTTTTTTAAGAATTCTACTTATAATAAAATTTCAACTCCGTGGCACATTCGGAAATATATAAACCTTGAAAATTTGTTTAAACAATTGCGAATTTTTAGCGGCCGCATTGTTGCATTTTTTCAAGATTTTCGTATTTTCTAGTTGGTTTTGCACAAAATCCTACCTAAGAAATAAATTTCGAATCTCCAGATTATCTGGAAGTGCCTAAAAATTAGTATCCTCCTGTTATATGTTATATATATGTTATATCCTCCTCTGTAAGAGTCGTCGATATATAATGACTAGTAGTTGGTGCTCGCATACTGCAAGCATTTCATCTCAACATAAAAAAACATTCATTATTCATATTTCATCATTACACATATATTTTTAATTCTAAATATTTCACCTCCGCAGCGATTTTCGTTTTTCCCACATGTAAAAATAATAGTTTTAACAATCCCCAAATGTTGCAATTTTAAAAATTTTACACATTCTTCATTATGGGGTACTGATGCTACACATTTTAGCCAAATTTTAAAGTTGTAGCACTCCGAGAAGTAAAATAATATTTTTGTAATTGTTTAAATTTAAATAATTTTTAACGGCCGCCGCAACTCAGATATGGTAAAATTGAAATGTTTATTTACACAAATTCACTCCTCTGTAAATAATTTGAAAATTTTAGCTTCCTAGCTCATCCCATAGTACCTAAACAGCTATCTATTTGTTTAAACTTTAAGAATTTTTAACTGCCAAACAAATTAAAATATCAAAATTTGTAATATCCCTATTTCGTTTTTTTAAGAATTCTACTTATAAAAAAATTTCAACTCTGTAGCACATGCGGAAATACATAAACCATGAAAATTTGTTTAAACAATTGCGAATTTTTAGCGGCCGCATTGTTGCATTTTTTCTGGATTTTCGTTTTTTCTAGTTGGTTTTGCAGAAAATCCTACCTATGAAAAAAATTTCGAATCTCCAGCTTATCTGGAATTGCCTAAACATTAGTATCCTCCTATATGTTATATCCTCTGTAAGAGTCGTCGATATATAATGACTAGTAGTCGGTGCTTGCCTACTGCAAGCATTTTATATCACCTTGAAGAAACATTAATTTTTCAGACAGACATTTCATCATTACAAATGTTCTTTTAATTCTAAATATTTAACCTCCGCAGCGATTTTCGTTTTTCCCACATGTGAAAATAATAGTTTAAAACAATCCCCAAATGTCGCAATTTTAAAAATTTTACACTTTCTTTATTATAAGGTTCTAATGCTACACATTTTAGCCAAATTTTAAAGTTGTAGCACTTCTAGAAATAAAATAATATTTTTCTAATTGTTTAAATTTAAATAATTTTTAACGGCCGCCGCAATACATAAATGGTAAAATTGAAATGTTTATTTGTGCAAATTTACAATAATGTAAATAATTTGAAAATTTCAGCTTTCTAGCTCATCCCATAGTACCTAAACAGCTATCTATTTGTTTAAACTTTAAGAATTTTTAACTGCCAAACAAATTACAATATCAAAATTTGTATAATCCCTATTTCGTTTTTTTAAGAATTCTACTTATAAAAAAATTTCAACTCCGTGGCACATTCGGAAATATATAAACCTTGAAAATTTGTTTAAACAATTGCGAATTTTTAGCGGCCGCATTGTTGCATTTTTTCAAGATTTTCGTATTTTCTAGTTGGTTTTGCACAAAATCCTACCTAAGAAAAAAATTTCGAATCTCCAGATTATCTGGAAGTGCCTAAAAATTAGTATCCTCCTGTTATATGTTATATATATGTTATATCCTCCTCTGTAAGAGTCGTCGATATATAATGACTAGTAGTTGGTGCTTGCCTACTGCAAGCATTTTATATCACCTTGAAGATACATTCATTTTTCAGACAGACATTTCATCATTACAAATGTTCTTTTAATTCTAAATATTTAACCTTCGCAGCGATTTTCGTTTTTCCCACATGTAAAAATAATAGTTTAAAACAATCCCCAAATGTCGCAATTTTAAAAATTTTACACTTTCTTTATTATAAGGTTCTAATGCTACACATTTTAGCCAAATTTTAAAGTTGTAGCACTTCTAGAAATAAAATAATATTTTTCTAATTGTTTAAATTTAAATAATTTTTAACGGCCGCCGCAATACATATATGGTAAAATTGAAATGTTTATTTGTGCAAATTTACAATACTGTAAATAATTTGAAAATTTCAGCTTTCTAGCTTATCCCATAGTACCTAAACAGCTATCTATTTGTTTAAACTTTAAGAATTTTTAACTGCCAAACAAATTACAATATCAAAATTTGTATAATCCCTATTTCGTTTTTTTAAGAATTCTACTTATAAAAAAATTTCAACTCCGTGGCACATTCGGAAATATATAAACCTTGAAAATTTGTTTAAACAATTGCGAATTTTTAGCGGCCGCATTGTTGCATTTTTTCAAGATTTTCGTATTTTCTAGTTGGTTTTGCACAAAATCCTACCTAAGAAAAAAATTTCGAATCTCCAGATTAACTGGAAGTGCCTAAAAATTAGTATCCTCCTGTTATATGTTATATATACAGTCAAAGTCGTTTATAACGAGCACGGTTGTAACGAGGTCACGGCTATAGTGAGCAAATGCTACCTCCAATATAAGTTTACGAGTATTTACATACAAATATTTCACGTTTATAACGAGCACGCTTCACGGATATATCGAGCAAACTTCGACCACGTCTCACTGTCTCAAACGCGGTGGCGGTCAGCCCCTTCAATAAACTTCAATAGTGACCCAAGATATGTAACCTTGTGTTCTCGAGTCCAGCCTCTACGCTTTGATGTTAAAAAAATAATCCCTTCGTCCAAACCAAGAATTCCCAACTTGCAGGTACAGTGGCACCCGCGGAGGTCCTTTGTCCTCTCCTCCCAACCCATAGCTCTTTTACAGCCAGGAGGTTGTGTTTGGAAGGGGGGTATGGGGCTAAGGGCATGTAGAATGGCGCCCGCCCCCGTCGCTCAGCCGAATGCACCCAACACCCTTTCCCACGTAAAGATGGGAAATCCCAGATTTAATCCGTCTCCTCATTAACTCTTCCTGGAATTGGTATGCTCGCAGTTTGCAAAGAAAGTTCGTAGCGTTGATCACAAAAATCAGTTGAGATTTTGCCCTTGAACGAGTAACATGTCCGTACATAAAAGGAAGTGTCTGTCTATTCGCGAAAAGGTTGATATTATTCGAGAGTTAGAACGTGGTGAAAAAAATGTTGAAGTGTGCAAAAAATTTAATTTATCGTCGTCTACGGTTTCAAACTTATGGAAAAACAAAGAAGCGATTTTATCTGCACTAGAGAACAACCTAACAACGAACAAGAAAATGAGGAAGTGTGACTTGGGTACTGTTGATCAAGCACTGCTGGAGTGGTTTAAGACGCAGAGAAATGCTGGTTTCCCCATCAACGGCCCCATTTTAAAGGTACAGGCAGATAAATTTGCAAAACAGTTAGGACATGAAAACTTCACATGCAATAATGGGTGGCTCGATCGTTTTAAAAATCGGCATAACATTGTTTATGCGAAAGTCAGTGGAGAGGCCCTGTCAGCAGATTCAAAAACGGCAAGTGAATGGGTGAAAAGTGTTTGGGAGGAGTGTCGAAAAGGTTACAGAGAAGAAGACATCTACAATGCCGACGAAACTGGACTGTTTTACAACATGATGCCTGATGCAACGTTTAAATTCAAAGGTGACAAATGTGTTGGTGGCAAAAGACCTAAGAATAGTTTAACAGTTTTAATGTGCGCAAACATGAATGGGAGTGACAAAAAAAACTTTTTGTTATTGGTAAGTCACAAAAGCCGCGTTGCTTCAATAATGTAAAGAAGCTTCCCGTTGAATATGCAGCTAATAAAAAGGCATGGATGACTTCCAATATTTTTCAGCAATATGTAAGTCAGTGGAACAACGAGTTACGGAGGAAAAATAGAAACATTTTACTCCTTGTCGATAACTGTCCTGCGCACCCACATATGCAGGAGTTATCCAATGTAAAACTGGTGTTTTTGCATACAAATGCGACTTCTATTTTGCAGCCAATGGACATGGGGATAATTAAAAGTTTTAAAGGCCATTTCAAGCGATTTTTTGTTCTACAGTTGATTGAAAGGAGGGAAAGAGGTTTAGATGGCAACGTCTCTGTATTGGATGCAATTCATTTGATGACAGATGCATGGGACAATGTTTCACCTACAACGATCATAAACTGTTTTCGGAAGTCTGGTTTAATATCGGGAGAATTTTCGATTGATAACCATAACGTTGATGAAGATGATCTACCTCTGTCAGAATGGCTTAAAGAAAATGGAATTGCGAATTTTGACCATGTAAATGACATTGAAATTTTGTTCATGTTGATGATGATTTGATTACCAGTGGAATTCCTACGGAGAGTGAAATAATAGAGACAGTACAAAACACAGCAGACAGTGATGAAGACATTGTTGAATGTGTCGAAGACACAATCCCGACGAAAGCCGTGCCAACTTACTCTCAAGCTCAGGATGCTGTGGAAACATTAAATGATTTTTTTGAAAACATTGACATTTCCGATGGTGTTTTTAGTGCAATAAGTGTAATAAGAGGAAACTTAAGAGACTTCAAAGTGAAATCTATGAAACAGGCTACCATTCAAAGTTATTTTTCTAAAAAGGGGAGTGATTAAGGATGCAGCTGTAAGTAAATTTTATATGTACAAATGTTTATTTTAAATTTTCTAGTTTATTCTCATTTTTATGTTTTTCCATAAATTTACTAAATAAACTTTCTGTTTATATATTCACTTTTACTTCTTATGTCTTATTTCACCATACACATGCATGCTTTTGCCTTCACGGATATTAAGTTTAACGGCTATAACGAGCAAAACTAGACGGTCCCGTGGCGCTCGTTATATCCGAGTTTGACTGTATGTTATATCCTCCTCTGTAAGAGTCGTCGATATATAATGACTAGTAGTTGGTGCTCGCATACTACAAGCATTTCATCTCAACATAAAAAAACATTCATTATTCATATTTCATCATTACACATATTTTTAATTCTAAATATTTCACCTCCGCAGCGATTTTCGTTTTTCCCACATGTAAAAATAATAGTTTAAACAATCCCCAAATGTTGCAATTTTAAAAATTTTACACATTCTTCATTATGGGGTACTGATGCTACACATTTTAGCCAAATTTTAAAGTTGTAACACTTCTAGAAGTGAAATAATATTTTTCTAATTGTTTAAATTTAAATAATTTTTAACGGCCGCCGCAATTCATATATGGTAAAATTGAAATGTTTATTTGCCCAAATTCACTATTCTGTAAATAATTTGAAAATTTCGGCTTCCTAGCTCATCCCGTAGTACCTAAACAGTTATCCATTTGTTTAAACTTTAAGAATTTTTAACTGCCAAACAAATTAAAATATCAAAATTTGTATAATCCCTATTTCGGTTTTTTAAGAATTCTACTTTTAAAAAAAATTTCAACTCCGTGGCACATTCGGAAATATATAAACCTTGAAAATTTGTTTAAACAATTGCGAATTTTTAGCGGCCGCATTGTTGCATTTTTTCAAGATTTTCGTATTTTCTAGTTGGTTTTGCACAAAATCCTACCTAAGAAAAAAATTTCGAATCTCCAGATTATCTGGAAGTGCCTAAAAATTAGTATCCTCCTGTTATATGTTATATATATGTAATATCCTCTGTAAGAGTCGTCGATATATAATGACTAGTAGTTGGTGCTCGCATACTGCAAGCATTTCATCTCAACATAAAAAAACATTCATTATTCATATTTCATCATTACACATATTTTTAATTCTAAATATTTCACCTCCGCAGCGATTTTCGTTTTTCCCACATGTAAAAATAATAGTTTAAACAATCCCCAAATGTTGTAATTTTAAAAATTTTACACATTCTTCATTATGGGGTACTGATGCTACACAATTTAGCCAAATTTTAAAGTTGTAGCACTCCGAGAAGTAAAATAATATTTTTGTAATTGTTTAAATTTAAATAATTTTTAACGGCCGCCGCAACTCAGATATGGTAAAATTGAAATGTTTATTTGCACAAATTCACTACTCTGTAAATAATTTGAAAATTTTAGCTTCCTAGCTCATCCCATAGTACCTAAACAGCTATCTATTTGTTTAAACTTTAAGAATTTTTAACTGCCAAACAAATTAAAATATCAAAATTTGTATAATCCCTATTTCGTTTTTTTAAGAATTCTACTTATAAAAAAATTTCAACTCTGTAGCACATGCGGAAATACATAAACCATGAAAATTTGTTTAAACAATTGCGAATTTTTAGCGGCCGCATTGTTGCATTTTTTCTGGATTTTCGTTTTTTCTAGTTGGTTTTGCAGAAAATCCTACCTATGAAAAAAATTTCGAATCTCCAGCTTATCTGGAAGTGCCTAAACATTAGTATCCTCCTATATGTTATATCCTCTGTAAGAGTCGTCGATATATAATGACTAGTAGTTGGTGCTTGCCTACTGCAAGCATTTTATATCACCTTGAAGATGCATTCATTTACCAGACAGACATTTCATCATTACAAATGTTCTTTTAATTCTAAATATTTAACCTCCGCAGCGATTTTCGTTTTTCCCACATGTAAAAATAATAGTTTAAAACAATCCCCAAATGTCGCAATTTTAAAAATTTTACACTTTCTTTATTATAAGGTTCTAATGCTACACATTTTAGCCAAATTTTAAAGTTGTAGCACTTCTAGAAATAAAATAATATTTTTCTAATTGTTTAAATTTAAATAATTTTTAACGGCCGCCGTAATACATATATGGTAAAATTGAAATGTTTATTTGTGCAAATTTACAATACTAGTAGTTGGTGCTCGCATACTGCAAGCATTTCATCTCAACATAAAAAAACATTCATTATTCATATTTCATCATTACACATATATTTTTAATTCTAAATATTTCATCTCCGCAGCGATTTTCGTTTTTCCCACATGTAAAAATTATAGTTTAAAACAATCCCCAAATTTTGCAATTTTAAATATTTTACACTATCTTTAATATAGGGTATTAATGCTACACATTTTTGAAGTTGTAGCACTTCTAGAAGTAAAATAATATTTTTGTAATTGTTTAAATTTAAATAATTTTTAACGGCCGCCGCAACTCAGAAATGGTAAAAATGAAATGTTTATTTGCACAAATTCACTACTCTGTAAATAATTTGAAAATTTTAGCTTCCTAGCTCATCCCATAGTACCTAAACAGCTATCTATTTGTTTAAACTTTAAGAATTTTTAACTGCCAAACAAATTAAAATATCAAAATTTGTAATATCCCTATTTCGTTTTTTTAAGAATTCTACTTATAAAAAAATTTCAACTCTGTAGCACATGCGGAAATACATAAACCATGAAAATTTGTTTAAACAATAGCGAATTTTTAGCGGCCGCATTGTTGCATTTTTTCAAGATTTTCGTTTTTTCTAGTTGGTTTTGCACAAAATCCTACCTATGAAAAAAATTTCGAATCTCCAGCTTATCTGGAAGTGCCTAAACATTAGTATCCTCCTATATGTTATATCCTCTGTAAGAGTCGTCGATATATAATGACTAGTAGTTGGTGCTTGCCTACTGCAAGCATTTTATATCACCTTGAAGATGCATTCATTTTTCAGACAGACATTTCATCATTACAAATGTTCTTTTAATTCTAAATATTTAACCTCCGGAGCGATTTTCGTTTTTCCCACATGTAAAAATAATAGTTTAAAACAATCCCCAAATGTCGCAATTTTAAAGATTTTACACTTTCTTTATTATAAGGTTCTAATGCTACACATTTTAGCCAAATTTTAAAGTTGTAGCACTTCTAGAAATAAAATAATATTTTTCTAATTGTTTAAATTTAAATAATTTTTAACGGCCGCCGCAATACATATATGGTAAAATTGAAATGTTTATTTTTATTTAGTATCCTCTTTTTATATGTTATATGGTATCTCCTCCTCCTCTGTAAGAGTCGTCGATATATAATGACTAGTAGTTGGTGCTTTCATACTGCAAGCATTTTATCTAAACATAAAAAAACATTCATTATTCATATTTCTTCATTACACATATATTTTTAATTCTAAATATTTCATCTCCGCAGCGATTTTCGTTTTTCCCACATGTAAAAATTATAGTTTAAACAATCCCCAAATGTTGCAATTTTAAAAATTTTACACTATCTTCAATATAGGGTATTAATGCTACACATTTTTGAAGTTGTAGCACTTCTAGAAGTAAATGAATATTTTTATAATTGTTTAAATTTAAATAATTTTTAACAAACGCCGCAACTCAGATATGGTAAAATTGAAATGTTTATTTGCACAAATTCACTCCTCTGTAAATAATTTGAAAATTTTAGCTTCCTAGCTCATCCCATAGTACCTAAACAGCTATCTATTTGTTTAAACTTTAAGAATTTTCAACTCTCAAACAAATTACAATATCAAAATTTGTATAATCCCTATTTCGTTTTTTTAAGAATTCTACTTATAAAAAAATTTCAACTCCGTGGCACATTCGGAAATATATAAACCTTGAAAATTTGTTTAAACAATTGCGAATTTTTAGCGGCCGCATTGTTGCATTTTTTCAAGATTTTCGTATTTTCTAGTTGGTTTTGCACAAAATCCTACCTAAGAAATAAATTTCGAATCTCCAGATTATCTGGAAGTGCCTAAAAATTAGTATCCTCCTGTTATATGTTATATATATGTTATATCCTCCTCTGTAAGAGTCGTCGATATATAATGACTAGTAGTTGGTGCTCGCATACTGCAAGCATTTCATCTCAACATAAAAAAACATTCATTATTCATATTTCATCATTACACATATATTTTTAATTCTAAATATTTCACCTCCGCAGCGATTTTCGTTTTTCCCACATGTAAAAATAATAGTTTTAACAATCCCCAAATGTTGCAATTTTAAAAATTTTACACATTCTTCATTATGGGGTACTGATGCTACACATTTTAGCCAAATTTTAAAGTTGTAGCACTCCGAGAAGTAAAATAATATTTTTGTAATTGTTTAAATTTAAATAATTTTTAACGGCCGCCGCAACTCAGATATGGTAAAATTGAAATGTTTATTTGCACAAATTCACTCCTCTGTAAATAATTTGAAAATTTCAGCTTTCTAGCTCATCCCATAGTACCTAAACAGCTATCTATTTGTTTAAACTTTAAGAATTTTTAACTGCCAAACAAATTACAATATCAAAATTTGTAATATCCCTATTTCGTTTTTTTAAGAATTCTACTTATAAAAAAATTTCAACTCTGTAGCACATGCGGAAATACATAAACCATGAAAATTTGTTTAAACAATTGCGAATTTTTAGCGGCCGCATTGTTGCATTTTTTCAAGATTTTCGTATTTTCTAGTTGGTTTTGCACAAAATCCTACCTCAGAAAAAAATTTCGAATCTCCAGATTATCTGGAAATGCCTAAAAATTAGTATCCTCCTGTTATATGTTATATATATGTTATATCCTACTCTGTAAGAGTCGTCGATATATAATGACTAGTAGTTGGTGCTCGCATACTGCAAGCATTTCATCTCAACATAAAAAAACATTCATTATTCATATTTCATCATTACACATATATTTTTAATTCTAAATATTTCACCTCCGCAGCGATTTTCGTTTTTCCCACATGTAAAAATTATAGTTTAAAACAATCCCCAAATTTTGCAATTTTAAATATTTTACACTATCTTCAATATAGGGTATTAATGCTACACATTTTTGAAGTTGTAGCACTTCTAGAAGTAAAATAATATTTTTGTAATTGTTTAAATTTAAATAATTTTTAACGGCCGCCGCAACTCAGATATGGTAAAAATTAAATGTTTATTTGCACAAATTCACTACTCTGTAAATAATTTGAAAATTTTAGCTTCCTAGCTCATCCCATAGTACCTAAACAGCTATCTATTTGTTTAAACTTTAAGAATTTTTAACTGCCAAACAAATTAAAATATCAAAATTTGTAATATCCCTATTTCGTTTTTTTAAGAATTCTACTTATAAAAAAATTTCAACTCTGTAGCACATGCGGAAATACATAAACCATGAAAATTTGTTTAAACAATTGCGAATTTTTAGCGGCCGCATTGTTGCATTTTTTCAAGATTTTCGTTTTTTCTAGTTGGTTTTGCAGAAAATCCTACCTATGAAAAAAATTTCGAATCTCCAGCTTATCTGGAAGTGCCTAAACATTAGTATCCTCCTATATGTTATATCCTCTGTAAGAGTCGTCGATATATAATGACTAGTAGTTGGTGCTTGCCTACTGCAAGCATTTTATATCACCTTGAAGATGCATTCATTTTTCAGACAGACATTTCATCATTACAAATGTTCTTTTAATTCTAAATATTTAACCTCCGGAGCGATTTTCGTTTTTCCCACATGTAAAAATAATAGTTTAAAACAATCCCCAAATGTCGCAATTTTAAAGATTTTACACTTTCTTTATTATAAGGTTCTAATGCTACACATTTTAGCCAAATTTTAAAGTTGTAGCACTTCTAGAAATAAAATAATATTTTTCTAATTGTTTAAATTTAAATAATTTTTAACGGCCGCCGCAATACATATATGGTAAAATTGAAATGTTTATTTTTATTTAGTATCCTCTTTTTATATGTTATATGGTATCTCCTCCTCCTCTGTAAGAGTCGTCGATATATAATGACTAGTAGTTGGTGCTTTCATACTGCAAGCATTTTATCTAAACATAAAAAAACATTCATTATTCATATTTCTTCATTACACATATATTTTTAATTCTAAATATTTCATCTCCGCAGCGATTTTCGTTTTTCCCACATGTAAAAATTATAGTTTAAACAATCCCCAAATGTTGCAATTTTAAAAATTTTACACTATCTTCAATATAGGGTATTAATGCTACACATTTTTGAAGTTGTAGCACTTCTAGAAGTAAATGAATATTTTTATAATTGTTTAAATTTAAATAATTTTTAACAAACGCCGCAACTCAGATATGGTAAAATTGAAATGTTTATTTCCACAAATTCACTCCTCTGTAAATAATTTGAAAATTTTAGCTTCCTAGCTCATCCCATAGTACCTAAACAGCTATCTATTTGTTTAAACTTTAAGAATTTTCAACTCTCAAACAAATTACAATATCAAAATTTGTATAATCCCTATTTCGTTTTTTTAAGAATTCTACTTATAAAAAAATTTCAACTCCGTGGCACATTCGGAAATATATAAACCTTGAAAATTTGTTTAAACAATTGCGAATTTTTAGCGGCCGCATTGTTGCATTTTTTCAAGATTTTCGTATTTTCTAGTTGGTTTTGCACAAAATCCTACCTAAGAAATAAATTTCGAATCTCCAGATTATCTGGAAGTGCCTAAAAATTAGTATCCTCCTGTTATGTGTTATATATATGTTATATCCTCCTCTGTAAGAGTCGTCGATATATAATGACTAGTAGTTGGTGCTCGCATACTGCAAGCATTTCATCTCAACATAAAAAAACATTCATTATTCATATTTCATCATTACACATATATTTTTAATTCTAAATATTTCACCTCCGCAGCGATTTTCGTTTTTCCCACATGTAAAAATAATAGTTTTAACAATCCCCAAATGTTGCAATTTTAAAAATTTTACACATTCTTCATTATGGGGTACTGATGCTACACATTTTAGCCAAATTTTAAAGTTGTAGCACTCCGAGAAGTAAAATAATATTTTTGTAATTGTTTAAATTTAAATAATTTTTAACGGCCGCCGCAACTCAGATATGGTAAAATTGAAATGTTTATTTGCACAAATTCACTCCTCTGTAAATAATTTGAAAATTTTAGCTTCCTAGCTCATCCCATAGTACCTAAACAGCTATCTATTTGTTTAAACTTTAAGAATTTTTAACTGCCAAACAAATTAAAATATCAAAATTTGTAATATCCCTATTTCGTTTTTTTAAGAATTCTACTTATAAAAAAATTTCAACTCTGTAGCACATGCGGAAATACATAAACCATGAAAATTTGTTTAAACAATTGCGAATTTTTAGCGGCCGCATTGTTGCATTTTTTCTGGATTTTCGTTTTTTCTAGTTGGTTTTGCAGAAAATCCTACCTATGAAAAAAATTTCGAATCTCCAGCTTATCTGGAAGTGCCTAAACATTAGTATCCTCCTATATGTTATATCCTCTGTAAGAGTCGTCGATATATAATGACTAGTAGTTGGTGCTTGCCTACTGCAAGCATTTTATATCACCTTGAAGATGCATTCATTTACCAGACAGACATTTCATCATTACAAATGTTCTTTTAATTCTAAATATTTAACCTTCGCAGCGATTTTCGTTTTTCCCACATGTAAAAATAATAGTTTAAAACAATCCCCAAATGTCGCAATTTTAAAAATTTTACACTTTCTTTATTATAAGGTTCTAATGCTACACATTTTAGCCAAATTTTAAAGTTGTAGCACTTCTAGAAATAAAATAATATTTTTCTAATTGTTTAAATTTAAATAATTTTTAACGGCCGCCGCAATACATATATGGTAAAATTGAAACGTTTATTTGTGCAAATTTACAATACTGTAAATAATTTGAAAATTTCAGCTTTCTAGCTCATCCCATAGTACCTAAACAGCTATCTATTTGTTTAAACTTTAAGAATTTTTAACTGCCAAACAAATTACAATATCAAAATTTGTATAATCCCTATTTCGTTTTTTTAAGAATTCTACTTATAAAAAAATTTCAACTCCGTGGCACATTCGGAAATATATAAACCTTGAAAATTTGTTTAAACAATTGCGAATTTTTAGCGGCCGCATTGTTGCATTTTTTCAAGATTTTCGTATTTTCTAGTTGGTTTTGCACAAAATCCTACCTCAGAAAAAAATTTCGAATCTCCAGATTATCTGGAAATGCCTAAAAATTAGTATCCTCCTGTTATATGTTATATATATGTTATATCCTCCTCTGTAAGAGTCGTCGATATATAATGACTAGTAGTTGGTGCTCGCATACTGCAAGCATTTCATCTCAACATAAAAAAACATTCATTATTCATATTTCATCATTACACATATATTTTTAATTCTAAATATTTCATCTCCGCAGCGATTTTCGTTTTTCCCACATGTAAAAATTATAGTTTAAAACAATCCCCAAATTTTGCAATTTTAAATATTTTACACTATCTTCAATATAGGGTATTAATGCTACACATTTTTGAAGTTGTAGCACTTCTAGAAGTAAAATAATATTTTTGTAATTGTTTAAATTTTAATAATTTTTAACGGCCGCCGCAACTCAGATATGGTAAAAATTAAATGTTTATTTGCACAAATTCACTACTCTGTAAATAATTTGAAAATTTTAGCTTCCTAGCTCATCCCATAGTACCTAAACAGCTATCTATTTGTTTAAACATTAAGAATTTTTAACTGCCAAACAAATTAAAATATCAAAATTTGTAATATCCCTATTTCGTTTTTTTAAGAATTCTACTTATAAAAAAATTTCAACTCTGTAGCACATGCGGAAATACATAAACCATGAAAATTTGTTTAAACAATTGCGAATTTTTAGCGGCCGCATTGTTGCATTTTTTCAAGATTTTCGTTTTTTCTAGTTGGTTTTGCACAAAATCCTACCTATGAAAAAAATTTCGAATCTCCAGCTTATCTGGAAGTGCCTAAACATTAGTATCCTCCTATATGTTATATCCTCTGTAAGAGTCGTCGATATATAATGACTAGTAGTTGGTGCTTGCCTACTGCAAGCATTTGATATCACCTTGAAGATGCATTCATTTTTCAGACAGACATTTCATCATTACAAATGTTCTTTTAATTCTAAATATTTAACCTCCGGAGCGATTTTCGTTTTTCCCACATGTAAAAATAATAGTTTAAAACAATCCCCAAATGTCGCAATTTTAAAGATTTTACACTTTCTTTATTATAAGGTTCTAATGCTACACATTTTAGCCAAATTTTAAAGTTGTAGCACTTCTAGAAATAAAATAATATTTTTCTAATTGTTTAAATTTAAATAATTTTTAACGGCCGCCGCAATACATAAATGGTAAAATTGAAATGTTTATTTGTGCAAATTTACAATAATGTAAATAATTTGAAAATTTCAGCTTTCTAGCTCATCCCATAGTACCTAAACAGCTATCTATTTGTTTAAACTTTAAGAATTTTTAACTGCCAAACAAATTACAATATC
This sequence comes from Tanypteryx hageni, assembly GCA_028673005.1. Classification (NCBI taxonomy): domain Eukaryota; kingdom Metazoa; phylum Arthropoda; class Insecta; order Odonata; family Petaluridae; genus Tanypteryx; species Tanypteryx hageni. Next base: position 270,591,514 of record CM054112.1, read on the forward strand.
AAAATTTGTATAATCCCTATTTCGTTTTTTTAAGAATTCTACTTATAAAAAAATTTCAACTCCGTGGCACATTCGGAAATATATAAACCTTGAAAATTTGTTTAAACAATTGCGAATTTTTAGCGGCCGCATTGTTGCATTTTTTCAAGATTTTCGTATTTTCTAGTTGGTTTTGCACAAAATCCTACCTAAGAAAAAAATTTCGAATCTCCAGATTATCTGGAAGTGCCTAAAAATTAGTATCCTCCTGTTATATGTTATATATATGTTATATCCTCCTCTGTAAGAGTCGTCGATATATAATGACTAGTAGTTGGTGCTTGCCTACTGCAAGCATTTTATATCACCTTGAAGATACATTCATTTTTCAGACAGACATTTCATCATTACAAATGTTCTTTTAATTCTAAATATTTAACCTTCGCAGCGATTTTCGTTTTTCCCACATGTAAAAATAATAGTTTAAAACAATCCCCAAATGTCGCAATTTTAAAAATTTTACACTTTCTTTATTATAAGGTTCTAATGCTACACATTTTAGCCAAATTTTAAAGTTGTAGCACTTCTAGAAATAAAATAATATTTTTCTAATTGTTTAAATTTAAATAATTTTTAACGGCCGCCGCAATACATATATGGTAAAATTGAAATGTTTATTTGTGCAAATTTACAATACTGTAAATAATTTGAAAATTTCAGCTTTCTAGCTTATCCCATAGTACCTAAACAGCTATCTATTTGTTTAAACTTTAAGAATTTTTAACTGCCAAACAAATTACAATATCAAAATTTGTATAATCCCTATTTCGTTTTTTTAAGAATTCTACTTATAAAAAAATTTCAACTCCGTGGCACATTCGGAAATATATAAACCTTGAAAATTTGTTTAAACAATTGCGAATTTTTAGCGGCCGCATTGTTGCATTTTTTCAAGATTTTCGTATTTTCTAGTTGGTTTTGCACAAAATCCTACCTAAGAAAAAAATTTCGAATCTCCAGATTAACTGGAAGTGCCTAAAAATTAGTATCCTCCTGTTATATGTTATATATACAGTCAAAGTCGTTTATAACGAGCACGGTTGTAACGAGGTCACGGCTATAGTGAGCAAATGCTACCTCCAATATAAGTTTACGAGTATTTACATACAAATATTTCACGTTTATAACGAGCACGCTTCACGGATATATCGAGCAAACTTCGACCACGTCTCACTGTCTCAAACGCGGTGGCGGTCAGCCCCTTCAATAAACTTCAATAGTGACCCAAGATATGTAACCTTGTGTTCTCGAGTCCAGCCTCTACGCTTTGATGTTAAAAAAATAATCCCTTCGTCCAAACCAAGAATTCCCAACTTGCAGGTACAGTGGCACCCGCGGAGGTCCTTTGTCCTCTCCTCCCAACCCATAGCTCTTTTACAGCCAGGAGGTTGTGTTTGGAAGGGGGGTATGGGGCTAAGGGCATGTAGAATGGCGCCCGCCCCCGTCGCTCAGCCGAATGCACCCAACACCCTTTCCCACGTAAAGATGGGAAATCCCAGATTTAATCCGTCTCCTCATTAACTCTTCCTGGAATTGGTATGCTCGCAGTTTGCAAAGAAAGTTCGTAGCGTTGATCACAAAAATCAGTTGAGATTTTGCCCTTGAACGAGTAACATGTCCGTACATAAAAGGAAGTGTCTGTCTATTCGCGAAAAGGTTGATATTATTCGAGAGTTAGAACGTGGTGAAAAAAATGTTGAAGTGTGCAAAAAATTTAATTTATCGTCGTCTACGGTTTCAAACTTATGGAAAAACAAAGAAGCGATTTTATCTGCACTAGAGAACAACCTAACAACGAACAAGAAAATGAGGAAGTGTGACTTGGGTACTGTTGATCAAGCACTGCTGGAGTGGTTTAAGACGCAGAGAAATGCTGGTTTCCCCATCAACGGCCCCATTTTAAAGGTACAGGCAGATAAATTTGCAAAACAGTTAGGACATGAAAACTTCACATGCAATAATGGGTGGCTCGATCGTTTTAAAAATCGGCATAACATTGTTTATGCGAAAGTCAGTGGAGAGGCCCTGTCAGCAGATTCAAAAACGGCAAGTGAATGGGTGAAAAGTGTTTGGGAGGAGTGTCGAAAAGGTTACAGAGAAGAAGACATCTACAATGCCGACGAAACTGGACTGTTTTACAACATGATGCCTGATGCAACGTTTAAATTCAAAGGTGACAAATGTGTTGGTGGCAAAAGACCTAAGAATAGTTTAACAGTTTTAATGTGCGCAAACATGAATGGGAGTGACAAAAAAAACTTTTTGTTATTGGTAAGTCACAAAAGCCGCGTTGCTTCAATAATGTAAAGAAGCTTCCCGTTGAATATGCAGCTAATAAAAAGGCATGGATGACTTCCAATATTTTTCAGCAATATGTAAGTCAGTGGAACAACGAGTTACGGAGGAAAAATAGAAACATTTTACTCCTTGTCGATAACTGTCCTGCGCACCCACATATGCAGGAGTTATCCAATGTAAAACTGGTGTTTTTGCATACAAATGCGACTTCTATTTTGCAGCCAATGGACATGGGGATAATTAAAAGTTTTAAAGGCCATTTCAAGCGATTTTTTGTTCTACAGTTGATTGAAAGGAGGGAAAGAGGTTTAGATGGCAACGTCTCTGTATTGGATGCAATTCATTTGATGACAGATGCATGGGACAATGTTTCACCTACAACGATCATAAACTGTTTTCGGAAGTCTGGTTTAATATCGGGAGAATTTTCGATTGATAACCATAACGTTGATGAAGATGATCTACCTCTGTCAGAATGGCTTAAAGAAAATGGAATTGCGAATTTTGACCATGTAAATGACATTGAAATTTTGTTCATGTTGATGATGATTTGATTACCAGTGGAATTCCTACGGAGAGTGAAATAATAGAGACAGTACAAAACACAGCAGACAGTGATGAAGACATTGTTGAATGTGTCGAAGACACAATCCCGACGAAAGCCGTGCCAACTTACTCTCAAGCTCAGGATGCTGTGGAAACATTAAATGATTTTTTTGAAAACATTGACATTTCCGATGGTGTTTTTAGTGCAATAAGTGTAATAAGAGGAAACTTAAGAGACTTCAAAGTGAAATCTATGAAACAGGCTACCATTCAAAGTTATTTTTCTAAAAAGGGGAGTGATTAAGGATGCAGCTGTAAGTAAATTTTATATGTACAAATGTTTATTTTAAATTTTCTAGTTTATTCTCATTTTTATGTTTTTCCATAAATTTACTAAATAAACTTTCTGTTTATATATTCACTTTTACTTCTTATGTCTTATTTCACCATACACATGCATGCTTTTGCCTTCACGGATATTAAGTTTAACGGCTATAACGAGCAAAACTAGACGGTCCCGTGGCGCTCGTTATATCCGAGTTTGACTGTATGTTATATCCTCCTCTGTAAGAGTCGTCGATATATAATGACTAGTAGTTGGTGCTCGCATACTACAAGCATTTCATCTCAACATAAAAAAACATTCATTATTCATATTTCATCATTACACATATTTTTAATTCTAAATATTTCACCTCCGCAGCGATTTTCGTTTTTCCCACATGTAAAAATAATAGTTTAAACAATCCCCAAATGTTGCAATTTTAAAAATTTTACACATTCTTCATTATGGGGTACTGATGCTACACATTTTAGCCAAATTTTAAAGTTGTAACACTTCTAGAAGTGAAATAATATTTTTCTAATTGTTTAAATTTAAATAATTTTTAACGGCCGCCGCAATTCATATATGGTAAAATTGAAATGTTTATTTGCCCAAATTCACTATTCTGTAAATAATTTGAAAATTTCGGCTTCCTAGCTCATCCCGTAGTACCTAAACAGTTATCCATTTGTTTAAACTTTAAGAATTTTTAACTGCCAAACAAATTAAAATATCAAAATTTGTATAATCCCTATTTCGGTTTTTTAAGAATTCTACTTTTAAAAAAAATTTCAACTCCGTGGCACATTCGGAAATATATAAACCTTGAAAATTTGTTTAAACAATTGCGAATTTTTAGCGGCCGCATTGTTGCATTTTTTCAAGATTTTCGTATTTTCTAGTTGGTTTTGCACAAAATCCTACCTAAGAAAAAAATTTCGAATCTCCAGATTATCTGGAAGTGCCTAAAAATTAGTATCCTCCTGTTATATGTTATATATATGTAATATCCTCTGTAAGAGTCGTCGATATATAATGACTAGTAGTTGGTGCTCGCATACTGCAAGCATTTCATCTCAACATAAAAAAACATTCATTATTCATATTTCATCATTACACATATATTTTTAATTCTAAATATTTCACATCCGCAGCGATTTTCGTTTTTCCCACATGTAAAAATAATAGTTTAAACAATCCCCAAATGTTGCAATTTTAAAAATTTTACACATTCTTCATTATGGGGTTCTGATGCTACACATTTTAGCCAAATTTTAAAGTTGTAGCACTCCGAGAAGTAAAATAATATTTTTGTAATTGTTTAAATTTAAATAATATTTAACGGCCGCCGCAACTCAGATATGGTAAAATTGAAATGTTTATTTGCACAAATTCACTACTCTGTAAATAATTTGAAAATTTTAGCTTCCTAGCTCATCCCATAGTACCTAAACAGCTATCTATTTGTTTAAATTTTAAGAATTTTTAACTGCCAAACAAATTAAAATATCAAAATTTGTATAATCCCTATTTCGTTTTTTTAAGAATTCTACTTATAAAAAAATTTCAACTCTGTAGCACATGCGGAAATACATATACCGTGAAAATTTGTTTAAACAATTGCGAATTTTTAGCGGCCGCATTGTTGCATTTTTTCAAGATTTTCGTTTTTTCTAGTTGGTTTTGCACAAAATCCTACCTATGAAAAAAATTTCGAATCTCCAGCTTATCTGGAAGTGCCTAAACATTAGTATCCTCCTTTTATATGTTATATGGTATCTCCTCCTCCTCTGTAAGAGTCGTCGATATATAATGACTAGTAGTTGGTGCTTGCATACTGCAAGCATTTCATCTAAACATAAAAAAAGATTCATTATTCATATTTCTTCATTACACATATATTTTTAATTCTAAATATTTCATCTCCGCAGCGATTTTCGTTTTTCCCACATGTAAAAATTATAGTTTAAAACAATCCCCAAATGTTGCAATTTTAAATATTTTACACTATCTTCAATATAGGGTATTAATGCTACACATTTTTGAAATTGTAGCACTTCTAGAAGTAAAATAATATTTTTGTAATTGTTTAAATTTAAATAATTTTTAACGGCCGCCGCAACTCAGATATGGTAAAAATAATATGTTTATTTGCAAAAATTCACTACTCTGTAAATAATTTGAAAACTTCAGCTTCCTAGCTCATTTCGTAGTACCTAAACAGTTATCTATTTGTTTAAACTTTAAGAATTTTCAACTGCCAAACAAATTAAAATATCAAAATTTGTATAATCCTTATTTCGTTTTTTTAGGAATTCTACTTATAAAAGAAATTTCAACTACGTAGCACATTTGGAAATACATAAACCTTGAAAATTTGTTTAAACAATTGCAAATTTTTAGCGGCCGCATGGTTGCACTTTTTCATGATTTTGGTTTTTTTTAGTCGGTTTCGCACAAAATCCTACCTATGAAAAATTTTCGAATCTCCAGCACTTCTGGAAGTGCCTAAACATTAGTATTCTCCTATATGTTATATCCTCTGTAAGAGTCGTCGATATATAATGACTAGTAGTTGGTGCTTGCCTACTGCAAGCATTTTATATCACCTCGAAGAAACATTCATTTTTCAGACAGACATTTCATCATTACAAATGTTCTTTTAATTCTAAATATTTAACCTCCGCAGCGATTTTCGTTTTTCCCACATGTAAAAATAATAGTTTAAAACAATCCCCAAATGTCGCAATTTTAAAAATTTTACACTTTCTTTATTATAAGGTTCTAATGCTACACATTTTAGCCAAATTTTAAAGTTGTAGCACTTCTAGAAATAAAATAATATTTTTCTAATTGTTTAAAATTTAAACATTTTTAACGGTTTCCGCAATATATATATGGAGAGATTGAAATGTTTATTTGTGCAAATGCACTGTTCTGTAAATAATTTGAAAATTGCAGCTTCCTATCTCATCCGGTAGTACCTAAATAATTATTAAACTTTAATGTTCAAATGGGGTTAAAATAACCCCTTAAAATTAACAATTTAGAAATTTTTGATTTTCATAGTTGGTTATGAGAAATGTTCTATACTTCTGCAAAATTTCAGCTTCCTAAACTTCATTGATTGGTCTACACACTGGATTGCGTTTTCCCATGCTAACTTATGGGAGATATTCCGAGGTCTCTGGAGTCGATCCCAAGTCACTGTAAGCAAAAGTGACAATAATTCCTAATGGATACTGCGGCCATCTAGCAACACTGAGAACTTCATTTTCCTGGCTTACCGGCAAGTGCCCATAATTAATTTACAAAAATGGAGCAATGCTTTTCTTATGGGAAAAAACGCAACTTTCGGAATTTCTGGAGTCGAACTCATGTCACTTAGGTAAGAAGTCTCATTTTATTTGAAGGTTTTTCCATCAAATCTACAAAAACAAAAACTTTCAGCTCCCTAGCTGTTGTAGTTTGGGCTGGACATTAGTATCCTCCTATCATTATATATCGACGACTCTTACAGAGGAGGAGGATATAACATACTAGTAATTGGTGCTTGCATACTGCAAGCATTTCATCTCACCTTGAAAAAACATTCATTTTTCAGACAGGCATTTCATCATTACAAATATTCTTTTAATTCTAAAGATTTCAACTCCGCAGCGATTTTCGTTTTTCCCGCATGTAAAAATAATAGTTTTAAACAATCCCCAAATGTTGCAATTTTAAACATTTTACACTTTCTCCATTATGGGGTACTAATGCTACACATTTCAGCCAAATTTTAAAGTTGTAACACTTCTAGAAGTGAAATAATATTTTTCTAATTGTTTAAATTTAAATAATTTTTAACGGCCGCCGCAATTCATATATGGTAAAATTGAAATGTTTATTTGCCCAAATTCACTATTCTGTAAATAATTTGAAAATTTCGGCTTCCTAGCTCATCCCGTAGTACCTAAACAGTTATCCATTTGTTTAAACTTTAAGAATTTTTAACTGCCAAACAAATAAAAATATCAAAATTTGTATAATCCCTATTTCGGTTTTTTAAGAATTCTACTTTTAAAAAAAATTTAAACTCCGTGGCACATTCGGAAATATATAAACCTTGAAAATTTGTTTAAACAATTGCGAATTTTTAGCGGCCGCATTGTTGCACTTTTTAAAGATTTTCGTTTTTTCTAGTCGGTACAAAAATGGTACAAAATGTAGATGAATTTGTTAATCAGTTAAACAACATATATCCTTCAATCAAGTTCTCTTATGAACTTCAAGAAAACAACACCTTGCCATTTTTGGACTTGCTTATCATAAATAATAGACAACACATTGAGTTTGACATTTTTAGAAAACCTACACATACTGATAACTTTATTCCTAACAACTCCTTTCACCCTATGAACCAAAAAATAGCTGTGTTTCAATTTTTAACACACAGATTATGTAACATCCCCCTCAATAAAATCAGATATGCAAAGGAACTTAAACACATAAAACAAATTGCCGCTAAACTTGGATACGATAATAATTTAATTAATAAATTAGTGAGAAAACATAACTTTAATAAAACTTTGTCCAATGCCACTTCCCTTAAATTAGACACCAAAAAAGAGGACAAATTTGTAAAATTGCCTTATTTTCCACCATTAAACAGAGGCTTGAACAAAATTTTTAAACATAAGAATTATACCATAACATATACAAATCCTTTTATTTGAAAAGTTTACTGGGCAGTACAAAAGACAGAACAGAATCTTTGAACAAGTCCGGTATTTATAAAATACAATGCTCACACTGCGACAAAAAGTACATAGGACAAACAAGAAGGAAACTAATAACACGCTTCAAGGAACACATGGCTCACTATAAATATAATCGTTTTGAAAAATCAAGCGTTGCCAACCACATCTTTGAAACAGGTCATAGTATACACGTAAACGATTTAACACTGATAACTTCAGCCAATAACTCACTAAACTCGTTAGAAAACCTTCACATTTACAAAAACCGCGATACACTTATGAACACAGACACAGATTTCAACAAGACCCTATACAAATTGACAGATTTAAATGACACACACGCCGAAAAATCTTTCCGTGTTTCGCTTGTTTCTCGGTCGTCTTCTTAATACTTTCCGTTTCAACCTGGCAGTTGGCTTCCAGTCACTGTTGAAAAAGGTTATACCCCTGACGATGCCCACCTTGTGGGCGAAATGCATTGGGTTTTGCAGCCCTCTAGTTGTTTTGGCTAAAGGAGTATTCCACTTTTGTTAGTTTTGGCCAAAGTTATTGAGCTACTATCAATCATCAATTAACGTTAAAACCTTTGTCAGGAACTAGATGGGAAGCATGAATAGATGATATTAAGGTTTATCAGTATCAATATAAACATGTAAGAGATGCACTGATTGATTTGTCAGAAAATGAAGCTATGGAGGAACAAGTGAGATCTGAGGCTTTAAGTTTAATTCAGACCGTGGAAAGTTGGAAATTTATACTTTCCATTATTATTTGGAATAATATTAAAAATAAGATAAACATCGTGAGTAAACAAATGCAGTCTTTTTCAGTCAATATAAATACCACTATCATACTGATAAATACTGTGAAAGAGTTTTTGATGGAATTTCGGGAAAATGGACTTTCAGCAGCCAAATTAAAAGCAAAAACTATTGCAGATGAATTGTGTATCCCTGAAGTTGAACGGAAATTATATATTCCTCGTCTAGACAAAAAAATCTTTTTTTTATTATGAGGTAAAAGATGAAGTATCCAGACAACCAGACGATAGTATCACACAACTTTTTTCTTTCCAATTGTAGATGCTGCAATTTCCTCTCCAAACGTCTGATTTCAGCTGCTATATCAGCATAATGAATAGTGGAAATTTCTATATGATAGAAAAAATGTCAAGAATTACAAATATGATGATTTGCAAACATTTTGTTTTGGTTTGGAGAAATCCCTTAAAAGCAATACTTTATCAGACATATACCATGGAGAACTTTTAGGAGAATTTAGTGTGCTGCAAAATATTCTACCTGAAGAAAATAACAACCCAGTATTAGTGTTGAAATTTATCTTACAGAACCATATTGAGGACTTATTTCCGAATAAATGGGTAGCATAGCATATATTATTTAGAATTCCCGTAACAGTTTCAACAGCAGAAAGGAGTTTTTCAAATTGATGAAATTGATAAATACATTTTTTTGTTCTTCTATGTCTCAAGAGAGTCTGACAAATTTAGACATAATTTCTGTAGAAAGCGAAATAGTGTCAAAATTAAAATACGAGAAATTGATCGATGATTTTGCCCAGAAAAAAAACCCGAAAAATAAAATTAATCTAGTCCTTTTCGTGAAGTGGGCTCGCAATGCTGCAATCTATAAATATGCTGATCGATAAAATTAACAGTGGCAAAATTAAGAAATTTTAATTCTATGTACAGGCATTTACTTTCATCAATAAATTTGTAATTCAATGTTTTATTTATCGTTTCTAAATGTATGTGATGTAATATTTTTCTAAAAAGTAAAATGTGTAAAATAAATTTATTTTCATTGTTAAGTATATAGTTTGTAATCTTTCCTATCTTTGAGTTGCAGAAGGGTGGCAAATCTTTACCCCGCTTACACTTAATTTTCAACTGAAACCGCCGCTGACTACTAGTATGTTATATGCATGTTATACAAGTAGTTTGTGCTTGTATTCTTCAAGCATTTTATCCCACCTTGAAAAAACATTAATTTTTCAGACAGATATTTCATTATTAGATATATTTTTAATACAAAAGTTTCCCCTCTGAACCAAGAACAACTGCTAACAAAACAACAAATAGCAACTCAATGACAAATATCACACTTTTTATAATCACCTTTATAACAGTTATAGAATAGCGGAAGAAGCACCCTCAAATTTCGCGCCGATTTATGCAACGCGAAAAAGCATCGTGGCGGAAGTACAGGGCTTGGTATGTACTGGGGAGCAACGAAGGGGAGGGTGAAAAGTGAGAGGAGCGCGCACCAACCCAATTCGTCGAGTCCTCCCGCCGCATTTAGCGACCTTGGCATGATTAAACTGGCTAAATCGCCCTTGTATGATCTGTAAGCTATACATTAAAAATTATATTCGGGGAGAGGACAACATTTGCTACAATATAGTCCGATTCCACATACCTACGATTATTAGTTTTTGAGATAAAACTTATTAATACGTAATAATCGTTAAAAATACGTATAGCGATCGGAAATTCTATTCCCTTGCCCTTATATGATCTGTAAGGTATAGATTAAAAAATTTATTCGTACGGAGGATAGAATTTCCTACAAAATGGTTGCTAAATATCATACCTACGAGAGTAGTTTCCGAGATAAAATTATTAAACGTTAATGTACAAATGGGGTAAAAACAACCTCTAAAAATGAACAATTTCGAAATTTTCGATTTTTATGGTTGGTTGAGTGAAAAATCCTCTAATCGTGCAACAGTTCATCTCCCTAAACCACTTAGATTGGTATATACACTGGAATAACTTTTCCCCATGCTAATTTATGGGACATTTTCCGGAGCATCTGGAATCGAACCCAGGACACTGTAAGAAAAACCAATACCAATTCCTCATAGGTATTGCGGTCTTTTAGCAAGACTCAAAATTTCATTACTCCAGCTTATTGGCAAGTGCCCGAAATTAATTTACAAAAATGGTGCAATGTTTTTCTAATGGGGAAAAACGCAAATTTCGGAATTTCTGGAGTAGAACCCATGTCACTTAGAAGTCTCATTTTTTATGGAGGCTTCTCCATGATATCTACAAATACTGAAACTTTCAGCTCTCTAGCTCTTGTAGTTTAGAATGGACATTAGTATCCTATCATTATATACAGACGCTTCTTATATAGGAGGGTTATCTATTATATAGAGCAGGCATGGGCAAGCCTGCTTACACTCTGAGCCACATATGATAATCTTCCTGAGTTTGAGAGCCGCAAGTCACACATTCAGCATACAAAAATGTACGAACAGTAAACATAACTTGTATTCGAAACAATGCAGAGAGACTGCATGTCCATGTAGCATCCCCAAAACATCTTACTCGCACTGCGTTATTACTTTCTAGGGTGATAAGCCTTGATACACCCATGAATGTAAATGAATAAGAGCCGCACGTTAAGTTAAAAGAGCCGCATGTAGCTCATGAGCCGCAGTTTGGCCACTCCTGATGTATAGACTTTTTACAGAGGAGGAACATATATACATATATTTCATAGGTAGTCTGTCCGTAGACAGGTCTGTGATTATTCATGGTTAAACCAGGGTCTCCATATAATCCTATTTTCCACTGCCCTCTTCATATTTTGATAACTCTGTTTCCCTTTCAAATCGTCTATCAATTGAAACCTTTTCCTACCTCTTTCCCTTTTTCCATCTGGTTTTCCTTCTAACACGTCTTTAATCATACTCCCTCTCCTCAGGTAATGTCCAACCCAGTTTGCCTTCCTCTTTCTGATAGTCTGTCTAATCATTCACTTCTCTCTCCACTCTTGTAGCACTTCATCATTTTTCATCTTATCTGCCCACTTTATCTTCAGCATTCTCCTCCAAGTCCACATTTCAAAGATTTCCAAGTATTTGATGTCATTTTTCCTTAGCATCCATGTTTCTGCCCCGTACAAAGCTATACTCCATACATAGCATTTTATGAACTTCTTGCTGATATCTTCCCTTATATTCCCCGTAAGTAGGTGTTTCTTTCTTCTGAAAGCCTCTTTTGCTTTTCCTATTCTAGTTCTGATCTCATCCGTACATTTTGCTTCTCTTGTTATACTCAGATACTTATGTTCAGATTCTCTTCTTTGCCTGATATTCGAATGACCTTGGATTTTTCTGTATTTATTTCCATACAGTATTATCTACCTGCTATTACTAGTCTATTTATCATTTTCTGGAGTTCCTCTTCCTTTCTTGCTACAAGTTCTTGATCATCTGCGTATTTTACTGTTTTTATAATTCTTCCTCCAAATTTGAAATCTCTTGTGCATTCTTCCAACTTCATGGTGACTACATCGTGCCTTTCTTTCAGTTTTTCTAGGTCCCAAGTCTGTATTTCTCTTCTCGTGTTTCTTATTTGTTTGAGCTTTGTACTTACGTCAACTATTAGAAAGCTGTGATCTGAATCAATGTTTGCTCCTGGTAATGCCTTGGCGGTCTTTATGCTGTTCCTGAATCTTTGTTTTACAAGGATGTAATCTATTTGGCATCTCATTCTATCTCCTGGGCTTTTCCATGTGTATAACCTTCGTTTATGGTTTTTGAACAATGTATTAGTCACTACATTATTGATACAAAATTCTACCAGTTTTTCCCCTCCTCGGTTTCTCTTCCCAAGTCCGTATTGCCTGACAACATTTTCTTCCTGTCCTTTTCAGACTATGCTGTTCCAATCTCCCATTATTATGCAGTTTACCTTTCCTCTTCCATCTTCTTCGTAAATTGTCATTAATTTTTGCATAAATCGCCTCGATTTCTTCATCTTCATGAGCTGACGTTGGCATATTTGCCTGAAATTTCTTTGAAATCTGTTCAGCATGTCCACTGGGACTGCTTTTAGCTTTATTACCATCAGTCTATTGTTCATTGCTATTATCTTTGTCACGCTTTTCATCATATCTTTCCTAAGTACCAGGGCTAATCCCCTTTCCCCACTATTTCCTCCAGAGTAAACTACCGTAAACTCTTCCGAGTCGAACTGTCCTTCTCCTTCCCTTGTAGTTTCGCTCATTCCTATAATGTCCACTCTATTTCTTCTCATTTCTTCTTTCAAGTTCTCTAGCTTTCCTACCTTTCTCATAGTTCTTACGCTACAAGTGCCTATTCGTAAATTACATTCCACAAATGTTTTACTCAAGGCAGTCCCCGCCCGGAGTTCTGATTGGGAGACTATTTTACCTCCGGATTGTTTTACCTCGAGAGAACTCATATTGTCCAAACATATATTCATTACTAGGGATTGTAATGTGGTAATTTCCCTCTTGCTTTCCACATCGCAATACTGTAGCCATTCAGATCGTCCTGACCACACCTACAGCTGTATTGGATATAGACCTAGCCAACATAATTTATTCTCGGCTCTATACCATACTGACAGTACTGCTGCCTACTGGCAGGCACCGATGATAGTTTTTAAATAAAACCTTTATTCGCAGGGTTTGAAACCCAGAATTTTGTAATGGGAAGCGGCACGCTACCCACTACACCACCAGTGCATTATGTATATGATATATATAATCCTGCGCTGTAAGGAACCTCGATATATAATAGATAGCTATATCCTACATCTATATATGAGTATAATGATATGATATACATATATATATAGGAGAATCAGAGGAGGCTTGTAGCTAAAATAAGTGGGGGTGCTGCTTCAGAAATTTTTAGCCTTTGTTTTAAAATTGTGTAAAAGGAAAAAAACATGTATAAAAAGAAAATTTATTCAGGAACTTGATAAAATCTTAACAAAAAAAACCAAACATTTTTTACTTACTTTAACTTAAATTGTTACAGTTCAAGCTTGATCTATTCATTTAAAAATGAAATCCATAAAAGAACCGAAAAAAAATGAATCAAATAGAATAGCTGGAAGCAGAATAATCAGTGGCGGCTCGTGTATAGGCACTGCGGAACTGCAGCACCCCCTATTTCCACTTGATATTATCGATAACATTTAATATAATGAGTCCTTTTTTCTTTAATTCTTTCTTTATTTTTGTAGTACAATATATATTCCTTAAGCTTAATGTCAGTACTTCAGTAGCCATCCCCCAGTTTATGAAAAAGATACAAAAATCTTTGTATGGAACTGTGCGCTTCACAGTGCCAGCGACGTGGTGTTTGACTGTTGTGCGCATGCACACATAGGAGGGGGGTGGGGAGGAAGGCGGGACTGCAAGGTAGAGAGAGCACTGTTACTCTCGCAGTGCCGGCTCTGGAGTGATGGTGGAAGAAAGTTTCTTTTTACTCAGCGTGTGTTGTGCTTAAAACCATGTACCATATTCTAGAATGTGATAAAGCGTAGAAGAGTGTAGAATTAGATAATTATTCTGCTTCCAGCTATTCTATTTGATTCATTTTTTTTCGGTTCTTTTATTTAACAGAAAACTTTAACCATGGCCTTGCATCCCCAAGAAATAAGTTCTGTGACTGTAAGTGAACTTCAACAGCTTAAGTTTTCACAGCTATCTCTTCATGAGTAAGTTACAGTTAAGAAAAGAGGTCGTTCAACACCTGATATTCTAATATCTCAGCCAGGCAAAAGCAACAACAAGAAATATATTCGTAGCTTTAATTCTGAATGGTACCAACGGAAAAGTTGGCTTTGCGTCTGTGAAGTAAAAAATGCACTGTTTTGCTTCCCGTGTTTGCTGTTTGGAGGTGATGTACCGTGGACAAAAGATGGTTTTAGAAATATAAACAAAATGAAAGAAAAAACTGAAAAGCATGAGAAGTCAAAGAAGCACGTTGATAATGTTGTTTCACTGTCACTTTTAGGAACTGTAAGTATTAAGGAGAAACTTAGTGAGGCATACAGACTTTCAATCAATGAGCATAATAAAAACTGATATTTTAGAATTGAGAAACTCAAAGTACTGTGAGAATCCTTCAAAGACACTCATGGCAGAAGCTAAGGAAGTGTGTGTTGATATAATGGACAGATATTCTTCCACTAAACACTTAGTAGCTGCTAAATTGTTCAACAAGAAATGCTTCACTAGATTTAAGAATGAACATCCCACAAAAGAGATAGTACTGACCACTGAAGCTTATTTCATGATTGACAAAGAAAAGCTTGAAACTGAACTAAAAGTATTCTATTGTAGGACTGATATTCATGAATATTGCAAATTAATTGAGCTGCTGAAATTTATCTTGGAAAATAATCTAGATGATGTTTTTAGTGAAATTACGAAACTGATAAAAATCCTCTTGACAATTCCCATGACTACATCAGAGGCAGAGCGCTGCTTTTCAACATTGAAAAGAATAAAAACTTTTTAAGGAAGCACTATGAATTCGGAGACTAAATGCGCTTGCAGTACTTTCAATGGAGAAAAATTTCCTCAATTGTCATCCAGAGATCAAGGAGAAAATTATTGAACTTTTTGCGCAAATTAAAACAAGAAGAATGGATTTCATTTTTAAATGTTTGAACTGTAACAATTTAAGTTAAAGTAAGTAAAAAATGTTTGGTTTTTTTTGTTAAGATTTTATCAAGTTCCTGATTAAATTTTTTTTATACATGTTTCTTTCCTTTTACACAATTTTAAAACAAAGGCTAACAATTTTCTGGAGCAGCACCCCCACTAATTTTAGCTACGAGCCGCCACTGAGAATAATAATCTAATTCTACACTCTTCTACACTTTATCACATTCAAGAATATTAAGCACAACACGCTGAGTAAAAAAAAACTTCCTTCCACCATCATGCCAGAGCCGGCACTGCGAGAGCAACAGTGCTCTCTCTACCTGGCAGTCCCGCCTTCCTCCCCACCCCCCCCCCTCCTATGTGCGCATGCGCACAATAGTCAAACACCACGTCGCTGGCACTGTGAAGCGCACAGTTCCATACAAAGATTTTTGTATCTTTTTCATAAACTGGGGGATGGCTACTGAAGTACTGACATTAAGCTTAAGGAATATATATTGTACTACAAAAATAAAGAAAGAATTAAAGAAAAAAGGACTCATTATATTAAATGTTATCGATAATATCAAGTGGAAATAGGGGGTGCTGCAGTTTCGCAGTGCCTATACACGAGCCGCCACTGAGGAGAATACTAATGTATGTAGGCACTTCCAGAAGATCTGGGGATTCGAAATATTATACCAAGGTAGGAATTTTGCAAAACTGACTAGAAAAAACTAAAATCTTGAAAAAAATTTAACAATGCAGCCGCAAAAAATTCGCTATTGTTTAAACAACATTACATGGTTTATGTACCTCCCAATGTGCTAAGGAGCTGAAATATTTTAAAAAGTAGAATTTGTAAAAAAAATGAAATAGTGATTATAAAAATTTTGATATTTAAATTTGTTTGGTTGTTAAAAATTCTTAAATTTAAACAAATAGATAAATGTTTAGGTACTACCGGGAGAGCTAGGGACCTGAAATTTTAAACTTATTTAGAGCTTACTGCATATGCACAAATAAACATTTGACAATCTCCATGAAGTTGTTATTGCTACCGTTAAAAATATTTAAAATTTATACAATTAGAAAAATATAATTTAACTTCTAGATGTGCTATAACTTTAAAATTTGGCAGAAATGTGTGGCATTAGTAACCTACAGTAGAAATTAATGTTTTTTAAGGTGAAATGAAATGCTTGCAGTATGCAAGCACCAAACATCTTGTATGTTATATATAACCCTTCTCTGTAAGAAGCGTATATATATACAGTAATACCTCGATATACGAAGTATATGTTCCTAAAACTTCGTTCGTATATTGAAACTTCGCATTTCGAATAGCATGACTACAAAGGGGTGCGTTCCCAATCTTAATAAGTTCGCATCTTATATCATCAAACTTTAATTAATTAATTATCACATTTTTAAAAGGTGGCAAATTAAATAATCCGCATCCCGGGGAGCGGCGCGAGAGCGGAAGCCCTGGATAAACGTGGAGCGCGTCGCCCCGGAAAAAATTCCGAAACCCGGGATTTACCTCCAAGAAGCACAAAAAAATTACGGGTCGTAGCCAATGGTCCGTTGTTCGGAGTAAAAAACGTCAGAATCCGCGTTAGAATAGAGGATTTCGGAAAAAAAATCCGCATCCCGGGGAGGGAGATCGCTCGGAGCGCGTCGATTCGGAAAATAATCAGGTATATCTCGAGGAGGCTTGGATGAAATTCCATGTCATCGGCGACGTTCCGGATTCGCGAGGAAAAAATGCCTGGACCCGCGTAAGAAATAAGGATCGCGGTAAAAACCCGCATCCCGGGGAAGGAGGCCGTAGCGAGACCGCTCGGAGCGCGTCGCTTCGGAAAAAAATCCGGGAACCTCGCAAATATTTCTCCAAGAAGCCTGAATAAATTCCGTGTCGTAGCGGATAGTCCGTAGTTCGGAGAAAAAAATGCCTGGGCCCGCGTATGAAATCGAGGATCCCGGAAAAAATCCGCATCCAGGGAAAGGAGATCGCTGGGAATGCGTCGCCCTGAAAAAAATCGCGGAACCTCGGAAAAAATCGAAAAGGCCAGGAAAAAATTTCGGTTGGTCGGGGACGGTCCGGAGTCGCGAGAGAAAAATGCCGGGACCCGCGGGAAATTAATTGAATATTCCCCACATTACCTTACCAGTTCTTGGTTAAAATGTTAGTATGTTATTAATGCTAATGTAAGTTATATTGCTGATGGCAAATGAAAAATAGATTTCCAAATAAAAAGTTCCTTATAGAGAAACTTCGTGTATCGAGTATTTGTATATCGGGGTATTACTGTAACAGATATTATTAGAATCTTATCGTTTCTTTTTCCAGCCCTAGAAATAGAGTTCATTAATTTTTTACATATAGTAGAAGAAATTCTTTTCTTTCGCGACGTATTTTTATGTGGCCTACGGAGAGTAGACAATTACCGATATTTATTTTGTATCTTCTTTTAAAAATATATATGCCAACGTCCAAAATTAGCTATTGAGAACGTAGGATTTATATAAATCGATAAGACACAGCAAGTATTTTCCCTTCTGCAGCCCCCAAAGCGTTAAATTTGAATACCGTTTACTACCGTAATACGGTTACGCATTTGTTTCTTCCTCATATGGCTACTCTGTTTTGTTCACATCAGCTCCTCTAGCGACGATTATAGAAATTATCGTTGTCAAAGGAGGGAAAGTGTTGTTTTTCAACTGTGAAACATGAAATCTTCATACGAGGCTAGTTTGCATCTAGAATTTTACAGAAAGCTCGTTAGAACTTATGTCGATTTGGTAAGTATTCTTTTCACGTAATTGCATTAATCCTTGCTGCACATTTAAGTTTTTTTTTCTATTTGCAGCACCAGTACGGTACAGCTTATTTTTGGGCGGACAAAGTAGTATCTTTGAGTAATGAGGATCCTAAAGACGTTTACTGGCTCGCCCAATGCATGTATCTAATGAAACAATATCATAGAGCAGCACACTTGCTTCTTAGTCGTGGTTTGGACAAGGTAAAAACGTCGACAGTTGTAATTGTGTAGTTTTTGTTTGTACCTTAAACCTTTTTCTAAATTTAATTGCAGACTCACATGCTATGTCACTACCTTGCGGCTCGTTGTCTTCTGGAAGCAGGCGAGTTGGAGGAAGCCTTGGCTGTATTGCAGGATTTTGATGTAGACTCTTCGTCCAATGTATTATCGTCAAGTTTTATTTCTCCTAGTGACAGTCTCGTAAAGGATACTCCATCCAATGTCAGTATTGGTTTTAATTTTTTCTGTTGACAATATATTTTGCAGTTTTATTTTTATAGTCATTTAATTTCGGAAATATTTTAGGAATACAATGATGTATATATTTGAACGTACCTGCTTCTCAGATTTACTAAACTTACCTTGGGGTTCGTGTGTGCATAAGAGGTAGTGTTTATTTGATGGTATTACCTTGCAGAATAAATTTCATATCAATCTTGCTCTGTTGAAAAACGTTTATTTTAAACACGTAAAAACGATTTGCGTTTGTATATCATAGAATTCGGCTGAATATTTCGATTTAATTTTTAGATAGCGCTTGTGATTAAATTACTATCATATAACATTAAAAATACTTGCTTTTTTGTTATATTTAAATAGCTTTTGCATAATTTCTTGTTATATTTCAGATTCGAAGTTCAATGCTCTATCTTAAAGGTTGTGTTTATGAAGCTTTGGATAACAGGGGACTTGCTACTCAGTGCTATAAACAAGCTCTCCAAAGTGATGTCCACTGTGTAGAAGCTTTTGAGGCATTAGTCCAGCATCAGATGCTCTCCTCCTCAGAAGGTTCTTGTAATTATTTTATTCTTAGTTCTAATGAGCATGTTTTTCGTTTCCTGAAAATTTGGTCAAGTTTAGGAGATATATTTTTACAAATGCAATACTCCTAATTATGTTTGCTAATTGATACAACTTGTCATATATATTTGAATGTTAAAATATTTCAGAAATGTTTTCTCCATAAATTTGTCCCTAAACTAAATTACAATTTTCATGAGACTGTAGATATATGTAATTTAGTAATTATTAGCATCAGTAATGCATAACTCAAAAGAAGCAGACTGATGAAAAATTAATTAAATATAGCTCTGGCATGCATGTTTAATCTTGCAATGAATGCTTGAAGTGGAGGAAAAGAGAGGTGGTGTGATTTTTTTGTTCTGTTTCCATAACTGGGCGAAAGGTACACAAAGCGGTGGCCCCGCTGTTGATGGCGAGATAATGACGTGAAATGGAACTACTACCAGTGGTGCTGTTGAATACTTGTCGTCCTTCATTTCATAACTTTAGAAGAGACATTTGAAGCTGAAGTAATGAGAAATACATAAAAAATGAATCCTGAGGGGAGAACAAAGTGAACGTGGAAGGAAATCCAAAACCAACCATCTAAATACCCAGCCCAGGTGGGCCGAGGCAGTTGTTATACCGTAGATGAGAAATACTTAGGGAACGAATCCCGAGAGGGGGGAACACAGTGAACGTGGAAGGAAAACCAACCAACTAAATACCTAACTTAGGAGATTGTTATGCCATAGTAGTACCATTTCTCATAGCTTTCTTGCAATTTACAGTGTGACCATTGTTACCTTTTGCCTGGTTATGGAAACAACAATTTTTTTCTTTCATTCCATTTTTAGAGCATGAGTTTTCATTGGTCCCAATTTCCCAACTTCCTTGCACGTGAAGTCCATTTCCACTATTTGTCAACCACTCTTATGTTTTAAGTTTCTTGATACTTTGTCCAGTAACTCTCTTGAATTCTTGAATTATTTTTCCTTATATTGAGGTAACCCTGCTTTTTTGATGTGTTCTAAACATATTCATCTCGTTTTTCCATTCAATAGTTGCCCTACAAATGAAATTTCTTTGAAATCTGTTCAACCAATACCTACCAAATTCATAGTTACAGAGATATTCTAACCTTGAAAGATGATAATTTGGTTACTTATATATATGAAGATTAAAAAATACGCGTAAAAGAAATATTATTTAACTTTTTACTGTGGTAGCCCTGCTCTTTAGCTCCGCTTTAAGCATCTTTAATCATGGTATGTTGTACAAATCTTATATACAAACTTTAATTGAAATCCGTCGGCCAATTCCTTCCAAATCCTTAATTACAGAAAGATTTTAACTTGTAATTGTGGCACCACTGTTTGGCTGATTCTGTTTAAATGTGGTTTTGTATATAAGTGTATATTATAAGTATTAAATTTGATTACAATTGATATGGACAGTTCAACACAAGTATGTGTAAAGAGAAATTTTATTACTCCTTACATTGTGGCAGCCTTGCTTTCTATATCTATAGTAAACATCTTAATTTTGTTATTTTATGTTGCATGCCTACTTCATACAAAATTTCGTTGAAATCGGGCCAATTCATTCCAAATTCATAATTACCGAAAAGTTAACCTTTGCAATTGTGGCTCCTCTGCCGAGTCGATCTGGTCCAAATATGTCATTTTGGTCATTAATATATGTGCATATTGTATGAACCAAATTTATTTGAATTCGATTCAGCCAATTCTCCCCTGATGTATGCATACAGATGGACATCACGAAGAAAACTGCTTTTCAGCAAAGACAAAAAGCACTAAAAATTCAAGACCAATAAAAACCATATACAAAATTGTCTCACCAAAGATGCTGTAAAAATTACACAAGAAGAAGTGCCCTTTTGTTTACAGAGTCAGTATGGTGACTGACAATAATATGTAGTATTCATATTTTTCGCCGCGATTCCGATAACTATGAATCGACCTAAGGATCCTATGAAATTATTAAATAAAATTAATGAAAATAACTCGATAGCTATGGATTGAAATACAGCTGGAATGTGCACTTGGCCATGCTTCAGCAGAGTTCTTCAATAATCATCACTATAGCAACAAATCGAAAAAATGGCTTTCAAAATGCTGAAACAAGTTTTTGAGAGAAATTAAAGATAAATATGATCGAAAATCAAAATTGTGTGATAAGAATAAGAATCTTCACTTTTTTCCTTTAGAACAGTACAAATCCCACTCTGATATCATAATTCTAAAATATTTTAAAATGCAAAAGAAAAACTATCTGCATGACAGATTTTAAATTAACCACGTAAATCAAATGAGAAAAGAACTCACCTGGAATTGAACTCGGGACCTGTAAATTTGGAATATAAATTATGGCCTGGAGGTAGTCTCCGAGAGCACCAGCCTTACACCAAATTTCATGGAAATTGGTCCATTCACGAGGAAGATGTTAGTTGGGGACTCACAGACACCGAGACAATCTCATAAAGACTACTTTTCATTTTTCGGATAGTAGGCTAAAAATAAATTCAAATCTAGGCAGAGAGACAGCTGTCATTACTTCGATTTAAATCTGAAAGATAAAGGTTACAATGTTTTAGTGATGAAGCATCAAGAGAGACAAGGTAGGCAATGTTTTCCCAAAAACATGGTGATCTTAATGTATATGTCTTTGTTTAATCTTTAACTTAGAAACTTGTCTCTCTGGCACAAATAATATATCCCTAGACTTCCGAGCATGCTTGTTTGACATGATGCATCATCGAGAGGTTTGGCATGACTCGTGTTTTTCTCTCAAGAGTCTATGAGAGGAGAAGTTGTCTTCTACTTCTGAAAGAATTTTTTTGGCTTATCATCTGGCCTTGTTTATGCAATGAGTGCAACTGGGTTATTTATGTTAAGAACTGCACTGAAAGCTAGATGCTGAGTGTACTCTCTCGGAAGGAAGGACTGATTATGGGGACATTAGCAGTGGTCTGGCTTTTCTCTGTCACATTTCGTTTTCTTTGTACCGAGGGTTTGGGTTTCTAAGGGAGAAAGTCTCATCTAAAATATTAGTTTCTATACATTATGCATTTTTCAAAGAGAACACTAAATTAAATGTCATAATTTTGTAGATTATGCATTATAATAGATTGAATTTGGTTTTTTTGTTTGTTTTTTTTTGTACCCCCAAAGGTAAAAATCAGGAGAGGTCAGATCAGGGAGGCCATAATGGCTTTGAAACAATACACTCTCCAAAGAGTAGCCCTAGCTCCATCATGTTCTGATGTCATTGTTGCCATTGCGATTTTCTTATTTGATAACCCATCCCCATCCAACCATGTAATCGCTACAGTTATGAAAGTAGCTCAATTCTTCTCAATTTTAGTCCAATTAATTAACTTAATTAAATCATATGCCCTTTTAGTCTTACAATGGTGCTGAGTGTAGAAGAACATATATTTGTTCTTGATGTGATGTTTTTTACAGCCTCGCCGCAGCCCTTCTCAATTCGTCGATCCGAGTATTAAGATTAAAAATCACATTAAAATACTAAATATTGCTCTGTTTTCGTTCTTTTTAAGATTATTATATCTCTCTATCTCTTTCCTGTGTATTTTCCCCTATACATCTATCTCTCTCTAAAGCTAGCCTCACCGCAGCCCCTCTCAATTCGTCGATCCGAGTATTAAGATTAAAAATCACATTAAAATACTAAATATTGCTCTGTTTTCGTTCTTTTTAAGATTATTTTTTTTATTTTGCAGAGAAAATATATTGTTTTATCGTACTAAACAATAATCACAATTTTAAACTGAAAGGAAATCACTCAAAGCTCGTAATAACAAAATAATCTTCGCTGTTTCGGCAGTGAAAACTCCCAAAATACTAAAACTGCGATATCTCTTCCCCTTTATGTCCAATGTCAACCAAATTTTTCGTGTTACTTGTCATATGGTTCTAATGGCAGAAAGTTGTTTTATAAGTGATATATGCTTCAATTTTACACTTTTAAAAATTAAAAATCATCGCCATCACTCGAAAATTTCAAAATATGACACGATATTTTCAGTCTCTGGCTAACTTACGTTCTATGATATTAAGATGGTACAATGAGCGAATGAAATGATCAGCGATGTTGAAATATTTATTCGGTTTTTATTTTGAGACGATATGTTGTGCGGTTTGCCTGAAAATGGCTTTAATAACCAAGAAAATCTCGCGAGAACCCGGTGGGCGGCGCAACGCAAACAGACCACATCTGATGTCGATGCGCAAAATTTTTCTATTCACCTCAATAACCGTTGAATTATCTGAGATAATGAGAGGTAAACTGTGAAATTGCTAATATTATAAATGCGAATATAGCAAGATAAATCACTCATTTGCGGGTATAGATATTCCACGCTCGTATGAGCAACATTCAGAAGAAACGTTAAAAAGAAGAAGAAATTAAACATCTCGTCTTTGAAATGTTCATAAAGTTTTAAAATATTAAGTTGCTTTAGGTTTACAGAAACATCATTGAGAATGAAAGCCTGACTCATAATTTGCAGCATTAATATTAAGCTATTGTTTTAAAACAGCCCGACAAGGGAATACACTTTCCTCCATGTTTCTATCAATGCTGAATTAACTCCCTGGCATAGTAGTTTTATCTGGAATTTCTAAGCACAACTTCCTATATATTTCTGTGATATTTGGAGGGAGCGAGTGGAGCCCTATAAAACGTAGGGCAATCATCCTTTGGGATTTTTCAAACATTGCAGTAATAACCAAGAAAATCTACACATCGTCTTTTCAAATATACCGCAAAAGGGCCCATGCACGCGGTGACTGATGGCGAAGCCGAGGGTAGCTGAGGGTATGGTCTTATCCGCCTCAAGATCACTTAAGAGGGGAAGTTTTATGGCACTTGAAACCTCTGACAAAGAATACCGAAGATTTTTTCCGTAGACTGCAAAGTTTGAAAAATCCCAAAGGATGATTGCCCTACGTTTTATAGGGCTCCACTCGCTCCCTCCAAATATCACAGAAATATATAGGAAGTTGTGCTTAGAAATTCCAGATAAAACTACTATGCCAGGGAGTTAATTCAGCATTGATAGAAACATGGAGGAAAGTGTATTCCCTTGTCGGGCTGTTTTAAAACAATAGCTTAATATTAATGCTGCAAATTATGAGTCAGGCTTTCATTCTCAATGATGTTTCTGTAAACCTAAAGCAACTTAATATTTTAAAACTTTATGAACATTTCAAAGACGAGATGTTTAATTTCTTCTTCTTTTTAACGTTTCTTCTGAATGTTGCTCATACGAGCGTGGAATATCTATACCCGCAAATGAGTGATTTATCTTGCTATATTCGCATTTATAATATTAGCAATTTCACAGTTTACCTCTCATTATCTCAGATAATTCAACGGTTATTGAGGTGAATAGAAAAATTTTGCGCATCGACATCAGATGTGGTCTGTTTGCGTTGCGCCGCCCACCGGGTTCTCGCGAGATTTTCTTGGTTATTAAAGCCATTTTCAGGCAAACCGCACAACATATCGTCTCAAAATAAAAACCGAATAAATATTTCAACATCGCTGATCATTTCATTCGCTCATTGTACCATCTTAATATCATAGAACGTAAGTTAGCCAGAGACTGAAAATATCGTGTCATATTTTGAAATTTTCGAGTGATGGCGATGATTTTTAATTTTTAAAAGTGTAAAATTGAAGCATATATCACTTATAAAACAACTTTCTGCCATTAGAACCATATGACAAGTAACACGAAAAATTTGGTTGACATTGGACATAAAGGGGAAGAGATATCGCAGTTTTAGTATTTTGGGAGTTTTCACTGCCGAAACAGCGAAGATTATTTTGTTATTACGAGCTTTGAGTGATTTCCTTTCAGTTTAAAATTGTGATTATTGTTTAGTACGATAAAACAATATATTTTCTCTGCAAAATAAAAAAAATAATCTTAAAAAGAACGAAAACAGAGCAATATTTAGTATTTTAATGTGATTTTTAATCTTAATACTCGGATCGACGAATTGAGAGGGGCTGCGGTGAGGCTAGCTTTAGAGAGAGATAGATGTATAGGGGAAAATACACAGGAAAGAGATAGAGAGAAGATTTCCCATAAGAGCCTGTACTGAAAAGACTTCGTGAAACGCGCTATAGGGCTACTCTTTGGAGAACATATTGTTTCCAAGTCATTATGACCTTCCTGATCTCCCGATCTGGCCTACCCTGATTTTTACTTTTTTCCTTTGAGGGTACATTAAAGAAAAAATGTACATTATGAATTCTCATACTCTTGACCAACTAAAGGAAAGAATCAGAGATGTAATTGAGAGCATCTCTGAAGGAATCCTGCAGTCTGTGTCAGACAATAGCTGCGGAGAGCATGTATATGTATTCAGCAAGGTGGTACTCATTTTCAACATATGATGTGAAATTTTTTTAAATAATATAAAACTGTGTTTTTAGCAATTTTTTCATTTCTCTCTTACTTTTATCTTGAGATATAGCGGTATTTCTGGGTTGTTGAATAAAAAATCACCCTGTATATTTGAATACATACTGTGTAACAGTTTTATTTTATTTCAATAGTGGTAATAGTTCTCTTGTAAGAATTTCTTTTCCCAAATCCCAACTCTTACCTGGTGGAGGAAGGAAAATCTGGACAGGTAAACTTGATGCACCAAAAATATCATATCATAAAGGTGAGGTTTAAAAAAATAAGATCCTAAAAAAATTACTGTATTTTTCGGACTAAGATTTCAAGGAAAAAGGTATTTTTTGGGAATGGGACGATTCCACTTTTTCCCGGTTCCAGTTCTCGGTTCCGGGTATATTAATCTGATCCCAGTTCCGATTATTATGTGTTCT
Source organism: Tanypteryx hageni (assembly GCA_028673005.1). NCBI lineage: Eukaryota > Metazoa > Arthropoda > Insecta > Odonata > Petaluridae > Tanypteryx > Tanypteryx hageni. The sequence goes on from CM054112.1 coordinate 270,617,627, forward strand.
TTTCACCAGGACATTGAACCGAAATTTTTTTGTTCCAGTTTTCATTCCGGTTCACACAAAACAAAAAATTTTGGTACAGTTCCGATTTTGCTCCAGCAACCACCATCGAACGGGTTTTTTTGCTCCGACTTTGAATTTTTTTTGGAAATTTTCAAGAGATTTCCAAAATAATCTTTATTAATTAATAATGTTATTTTTTATTTAAACCAAATGTCTTCACTATTGCAAGTCAAGAAGACAAAAATAGATATCCACATGATAAAATTCGATGATAAGAAAACTAAACTTTTATCTTTATGGTCATGCAAAAATCACACCAATATCTTAGATATTATTTTAAAATGATAACCAAAAAAGTAAAAAGTCTGCATGTCAGGACAGACTTTTATGTTTTTCCATGGAAAATAGAGATGAAATCGAATTTACATCACTTTACTAAATATCCTCTTAAAATGAAACATAAACAAACAGAAATAAAATTAGACACATATTCTGCGTGTCATGAACTGTCTTTCTTCAAGCAGAGTCTCTAATGTGCGTTTTTGCAGTAGGGAAAATACTTCACTAAAAATAAATTTGCATTAATCCTTAATCTCTCTTCAGTTATAAGCAACGAATGCTAATATGTGTGCATATTTTGTTTAAGATGCTCTATATAGAAATTTACTAACCTGTAACAAAGGGTCACAGAAATAAGAATACCTCAAAGGCACGACTGTGGAGCAATTCTTATTGAATAAGTTTTAGAGAAAGACTGCCAGAATATAAGGGTTCATTGCATATGGAGAAGAGATGAAAGCTTATGGGCACAATAACCTCCAACATTAAGCAAAATTTAAGTTAAGAATCATGAAGCATTTTTACCTGGAACACTCCATGGGGAGGGTACCGAGACTCTAGGCAGCTGTCTTCAAAGTACCACTAAGTTTCTTTCCACTAACCTCGTTTAACAGGGTTTTGGGAAATCTCAGCAGGACATATCCTTGACCCGATCTTTATGTATTGAGATGCACATGGAAAATCCCACCATTGAACCGACAGATATTATTACAAAGATGCATCTCTCCAAAGGCTTTGGAGCATGTATTCTCAAGAAAACCATTAGCCTTTGCCTTATTCAGTGTTGAAAAGTGTGGCTTTCAAAATAGACTCATGTTAAAGGAAAAGAAAAAACTTGTCAAATATCTTGCTTAATTATCGAAAGAAATTAATCTCAAATGTTATCAATGTAGTAATTAGCTTTAAACTGCCCAATAAAATTTGGAAACTAAATGATATTTTCAATGTTTGCGTGAAATATTTTCCTATTTGAAATGTCGTTGTCTATTATTACAATGCATTGGAGTAATTTCTGACTTCAAGTTTCTTCGCTACGTGTTTAATTTGTTTTATATTTACACGAAACTTTTCAAATAAATTTTCAATCTGTTATTGTCCTTAATGCGTTTGTTTCATTTTAAACTTAGTGCAAATGCACTTGAAAGCCTGAGTCCAACAATGCAAAAATCCGAGATAAACAATGCCAGCAACATTACAAAACTTCTTTTTAAAATGTTGAATAATCTGAAAAAATCTAATATAACCTTAAAATATGAGCAAACACGAATTAAACAACAGAATCGACGGTAAGAATAAGAATCTTCATTTCTTTCTGTGTGAAATGGTGTAAATCTCCAGTCAAAGTCTTGATCGTAAGATATTTTAACTTGTTTAAGACTAAAGGTCTACACATCGTATTCTAGCCAATTATGTGTTAATCAAATTCAAAAACGAAAACTATCCTGGTGTTGAGCCCATGCCTTTCAGGGGGACAACTACCCACTTAAAACCTGCAAGAATTCTCACTGACTATTCAGACTAAAAATTCATTGAAATCAAACCGACCGTTCTCGATTTATTTGCATTAATGCCAGGAGGTGACGTCACTCGAGGCTTCGGATGCAGGCAGGCAGGGACATAGTGGTTATAATATATTAGATACATTTAATTCCTTATGCTTGCATGACAGATTTTGTAAGTGGAAGAAAATCTACGGCAAAGAAAAGATACAAAATATTACAACTACTGAACACAACTGAGGTATGTTTTAAATAATTTTCGAATGTTTGGTTTATTAAAACTTATTAGAAAATAAATCAGTAAGTAAAAATTGATTATTTCACTGGAATCATTTCTGATATATCGTTCTGCAGTATTTAGTCATTAAAATTATGTAATATGTTTATTGATGGACCAACTAAGGGGGGAGAAGAAATTTTTAACCCTTCAAGCCGGTCGAGATTTCCGCATGCGAAGGTCTTGTTTGCGGTAGTAAATTTCGCAAAAATCGCTGAGCGTGCAGCTTGTTATATGATGTTTTATATCTTTTTTAATTACATATTAAATTACGTAAAACTTTTGTAGGTTATTTAAAAATGATTAATAAATATAAAAAAGGCTTTACTTACGATATACTGGAAGTTGTATTCAGCGTACAGTCTCGGACATTTGATTCTATGCTTAAAAATTTACCTTGGTGTGGTAATTTTTAAAGCATTCCTCTAAACACAGGCCCACATCACAGTCAGGGCACCAGTATATGGTGTCCTTTCTTTTCCCTTTAGCCGAGCACACTGTGCATCTTCTTTGTGGCCTTGCTTTTTTCCCGGTCGGCGGTAGTTTTTCTACGAAATGCCTTTCGAGTAAACGGCGTGGTGACGGATTTACGGGGGGTCGTCTGGCGCTTGGTGACTCGGAAATAGTCCCATATTTTTCTAAAATCTGACTTATTAGCAGAAGGCGAAAGCTGAGATGGTTCATCTTATTTTGAGAACTATTTAAGGTTACCAGTACATTGTGTACTGATACATTTAACAATCGTCTGAATAATTTAATGTACCATTTATTGTTTTTTTTGCGTTCAAGTAGGTAGGGCTGTAATTTCTGATCTTTTAGATCAACCCCTCCCATTGCTGTATTGTATTCTAAAATGCATACTGGTTTAGAAACTCCGTCTTTTTCTCGAAAGTTGTTGGTATGAAAGGTCGATATGAATGTAACCGGTTTTTTATCTCTCCACTTCATGATCATTACATTATTGCTTACTTTGGAAATGTGTTCCCCTTTCTTTAATTTTATAGAGACATTTTTTTCTATTTGGACGTAATGTTCCAGCAACGTTAGTACCTCGGTTCATTAAAAATTTTGCCAAATCAGGTGAGTTATAGTAGTTATCCATCCATAAATTATAACCTTTTTGAAATAAGGCTCCAATAATTTAATTACTATTGCTGATGTTTTGAGTCCATCTGGAGAATCAGAAACAGAAATTGTAGAATCGGCCCCAGAGTAAACAATAAAATTCCATAAGTACCCAGTGTCCGATTCACAAAGCTCAAAAGTCTTTATTCCAAATTTAGAAGACTTCAAAGGAATATATTGCTTGAATGACAGACGTCCCTTCCAAAGTGTTAGAGATTCATCCACAACAATATTTTCTTTTGGTAAATAAATACTTTGAAATTTACATTGTAGATAATCGATGATAGGTTGAATTTTGAACAATTTTTTGTTTCCAGTATAACTATTAATTTTTGAATTATCAACAAAATGAAAAAATTTTGAAATACTTTCAAACCTATCTAGAGACATTGTTTTGGGGAATATTGGAGTTTCCCAAAGTGGATTTCTTGAAAAATAAGAACGTAGTGTAGGCTTTTGTACAATACCCATTAACATGACAATTCCCAAATATACATATATTTCCGCTAGATCAACAGGTTTCCATTTGTTAAATCGAGATCGGGAGGAAAGAACAACATTTTTTAAATAATTCTCGGCATACCTGTTAGTTTCCAAAACAATTGTCTCAACTAGGGCGGTATCAAAAAAATTTGTAAAAGACTCAAGAACATTAGTAATAGAAGTAGTTGGACCAAACTCACCAATAAATGGAATTTTTCTTGGAACATTTCGTGCGTCAAAATCAACCCAAACCCATGCGTTGTGAAAATCGTCGGCCCTACCAGATGAACCACCATCATTTTCGTCTTCGTTTTCAGACTCTTGAGGTACACTTAATTCAGCGAAATCAACCTCTTCTTCACTAGAATTATCACTGCCGGAATCCACATGTAGTTCACTGTCTCCTATTTCATCCTCAAGTAGTCTTTCAATTTCATCTCTCGAAAACGAACCACTATTACTGCTCTCCATCTTCGAACACAGGTGTCTCGACTTCCTCTCACAAAAGTAATATCGCGACTGAGAACTAGAAAGCAATATAAGATGAGATGCCTGACTCAGGAGTGAGACTAACCAGATACCGTGCTAATATACACAAAAGGAGAGTGAAACAGACCCTCGAAATGCTTAAGAAGCAGGCCTGCTCGGACCATCTAGAAGAGAGATAAAAAATATTTTTGAGTGTTTTTTTTTTAGCTTTCTAAGTGCCTATTCATGTACCGAAGGATATGTTTACGAAGCTGAATCCCTCTAGAAGACAATGCTGTTCTTTGATTCTCCGATAAAGCCGCTAGCTTGGCCGAAAAAATTAAAAAAAGACGAAGTGCGCCGGAACGTACAGTGCACGTTCAACCGCAGATAGGGCCTCCCTGCTGCTGACGTACAGCGTACTGAGAACCGTGCATAGGGGTTAATAGGTATACAGAGATATAATCAGGTCATGGTGTTTTGCTGTTTTACAATGTGTGTTCATTCAAATTATGTCATATAGCTTCAAATACTCCATCGCACGAAATGCGCCTGTTTGTGATGCACTGTGCACTTTCCTAACTTGTTTTAGATTAGAAGTGCTTTTTGATACACCATGGGAAATTCTAGCTTTACAATAGTTACATATAGTGTATTTGTCGTTTGTAATGTCAATTCTGAAGTTGTTCTAAATGTCCGACATGGTTTTATTGTTAGGGTTCAATATTATTCGGTTAAATTTAAAAATTATCTGCGGGGTATCTATTAAAAATTACTACACAACAAAATAAAACTTATTTCTGTTAATAAGTTATAGTAACACTTCAAAACTAATGGATTTGACATTATAATACCACACACTCACGAACCAAATATTGAATGGTAGAAGTTCAGAAACCATCATTCAATTTTTTTGATAGATATTTTTTGTGGAACTATCATTCTTTGAACTGAATTGATTTTTGTACATGCTACAATGCTCTTTTACCTCATAAATAAAGGAAATTCAGACTTTTTGAAACTGATAACACATCCAGCATAAAAATATATTTTACATCGTAGTAAACACACAACTTCCATAATCGATATATATATTGAAAATCGAATGCCGTCACTGAAAAATATGGCAGAATGAGACGGTCGCTTTCCAGTTAGCATCTGCTTCCGAGTTGTAATAATTTTAAAAAATAAGGATCGGAATAGAAGAACCAGATTAGAAACAGTTGGTTCCGGGTATTTCCGATTGTCCCATCCCTAGTATTTTGGATCACCAATACATTTCGGAAGGGCCACAGTGTGTATCATTTCTAGCCATGATTAAATCCAAATCTGGAAAAATTAAAAAAAATATATTATGCCTAGATAACAGTTAAATATGACATTTTTTTATAAACTTAATTTGTGAAAGTAAATAGGATGATCTAAAACAAATAATTGTTTTGTAACTTGTATAGCTAAATGTGTCCTGCATACATTCAGCGGTCCTATTAATTATGCTGTTGGAATGCACTGCAAAAGTTGCGTGTATAGATACCCCTTATCAATAATACTCACATAAACTTAATTGCAAGATGAGACTTTAATGCCTAATAAATGGAATGCATATATAATAACGATACATATGCTCAACTACTCCTTTTTCTTCTGCAACTCTTTTTGACTTGTGCATAACAATTCTGATCGATACAGCAATACTTAACTTTCTCTGTTTACTATTCACCACTTTCTCCTCTAGTTGTGGCCATTTAAGGGAATTCTTACAAAGACTATGTTTCTCAAATCCCATCATCTTCAGTTTTTCCTCGTTTCCTCCATTCTCGGATTATTTTTTCTGTGGGACATAGACCGGCATGATTTTCTGCTGCTCGGTATCCATGCCTTTTTGCATATTGAATCAGCTGAAGCTTATTACTAATAGCATAGGCATATCTTTTCACTCTTATAGCCATTGTGATCTCAATACACATAATGGCATTTATCCTACATATTTATAAAATTTTAATGACATTCTAATGTTCCATGGCATAAACCATGCTATTCAACAATCTCGTTAGGAACTAAAATATATGACTAACATCGCAAATGCACAGAAATTGCAATCATCATTGGTGGAAATGCAACAAAGCACAATAATGAAAACTCATGTTGCATAAGGTTTTACTGTATATATATTAACAATATTTTGCTATAAATTATTAATAATGTATATTTTAATGTTTCTGTGACAAATGATTGTCAATTATTCCATTTTAGGGATCAGTGGGGTTGTTAATGTCAGTAATGATTATAGTAATAATCTTACCTCGGGTCATTTTTCTGGAAAAAAGTGAGTCTCACAGCTTGAAAAATAGGGTCGAGTAGAGAAAACTGCCTTTTTAATTATTAGACAGCTATCAATTATATCCACTACAACATATTGACAAATGGAAACAGCTTTCTTTTATCTCCCACCATCCCGTATTAGCGATGAATCAGAAGATTTGGCATCTCATTACGCAGCCTAAAAAATTATGTCTTCACTTTGAAAAAATTCCCTTTGTTTTTTCCATAGAAAAATGTTTTATTTGATGCAACTATTGTTACACAGTAATGTTACCAGCTTGCAGAGCTACACTTTAATGAGGGTTGGATCATGTACATAAATGGAAAGGAACAAAGTTTTTGGCAAAGTTATGGCTTCAAATATTAAAAACATGTCATCATATCATGACTATGAATTATGTAAGGGAAGATTTTTGGGTGCTAATGTATAAGAATTGATGCAACCACAAAGTACTGAAATTATTTAAAATCTACTAAAAGGTGGCAGGATGGTTTCTGACCCTTCTGAGAATTCCACCCAATTCCGTCCTATCTCATGCACTGCTTACAATTGAATATTAGTGTATTCTATGTTCTCAGTGTTTACAATATTTATAATGAGCAAACAAAAAGGAATAAAAAGAAATCAAAAGTAACATTATAGACAATAATAATTCTATAATTTCGTAGAGCAAAAATCCACATAACACAAACACGAGTTATTTTTTGTGTTATATTTTTTGTTTTATTATAGCTTCAATCTCATAACTGTGAACTCGTGCATAGCATTAGCACAACAAAAGCAGAGCTCACCTAATTTTGATTTTTTTTTGTGTAATTTTTTATATGCACTTATTCCCAGCTCCTCAAATTTAAATAATCCATTAAAAGAATTGTTGCAAGGATGATAGTTTTTCATAAGAAATAATATTTTAGGCGAGTCATTTGATTTCTTAAAAGCTTAATTAGTTGTCTATTTTAATCCAAAGGAGTAGTTTTTGCTGCCAGTAGATGCAAATTCAGCTGGATTAGGAGTACAGTGAAACCGCAACGTAGCTCCTTCCCCCCTATATATACTGCACCTCCACCACATACAGCCCTTGACTCGTGAACAGAACTTCAATCTTTTGATTACATAGAGTAAGCATATACCTTGATTTATCACCATACCCACTTATGTGCCAATGTCAGTGATAGACAAATGGCGGTGCTAAATCGGGTTTTAACTGTAGTGTTTAACAGGGAAAGCTGATTACTTATGCTTCTAAAACATTAACAGACGTACAAAAGCTCTATGTACACATTGAAAAAGAGATGCATGTAATGGCATTTGGTATTGAAAAGTTAATGCAATTCATATAAACCATTGATTTCAATTTATGATCAACCCTGGTCTAAATTTTGAGATTTCAACGAAAATTCACAGTCCCCTGAACACGTTTTGACAATTTTCTCGATGTTGTTTGTGTGATAGGAATTTTGTGGGTGCTCTAACTCAGAAACTATTAATCAGATCAACACAAAATTTTATAATTTATTGAATAGCTTTTGGCTAAAGTCGGTCAACTGGAAGTGGGTGTCATTTTCTGTTTCTTTCAAATGTTTGCTTTAATACTTGATCAGTGAAAAATTACTGGTATAAAAGATGTAAGAAATTTAATTTTCTACAACTTTTGTTCAAAACATTTTCCCATATAATGCATTTTTTAAGAGATATTTTAAAAACTATATTTTTTAGCTACCACCACCACACCACCTAGAGGTATCTTTTATAAACACCTTTGTTTATTCTTAGTTGCGTCTTTGTAACACTCCTTTTTATTCTTAATCGTTGGAACTTCTTGGCTGTAACCAATATCAGAAGGCTACAGTTTTGAGTTGATGTCTGTTCTTTGTAAGGTCTTTGAAATTTTCTCACAGTTCCTTAAATATTTATTATCATTTAACCTATTTGAAATTTTTAGAAATATTACATGTATGGAGAAAGTCATGTGGTGGCCACATCAGATTTTTTATAAGATGATTAGTTTATATCTTTGTATATTTTAGTATTGAATTTCAAATAGATTTATTGAAAAAGACTTTATATCTGAGGGTTAGTATTTTTGGGTAACAATTTTTAGCATGAGAACTGATTATGCTAAATGACTAAAGTAATCACAGCTACAAAAATTTTGCCATGTCTTTCATATTGTATAATAGTGACAATACGTATAAGGTATAATAATTTGTAGGGAAAATATTAATTTTTGTAGAATAATGTGCACATTTGGCTTTCCATAGAAAGAGAGCTTCTTGAGTCGCTACCAATGTCCCGTCAGTGTCCCTCATCAGCAGAGGAGAGCGTTCTACGTTTTCTGTATGAATGCCGGATGAAGAAATACGACCGTCCAGCTCCCTTGACTCCTATATCAGTGGCAGATGAAGATGCTCCCACTGATCATCCCGACTCTCCCTCAGGTATCCCCGCAGCACCCGTTCCGGCTTTAGCCTCTAATCCGGATGTTGCTACTTGGAAAGCTGAGCGTCTCTATTACAACTGTGATCACCGAGAATGCTCTCGCATCACTGAGAGGTACGATTTACTATTTATTTCCTTTCTGATTTAAGTGGAATAAAGAAATAAATTGCTGGCGAGAGTAGCATTGAAATTGTGACATCATTGCATCTCCTTGCATCGTATGAAATTGAATTGCAGCTGCCTCATCTGGTGATATATTTCTGATGCCTTATTTGCTTCTCTGCTAGTGTGCTGAAGAGGGACCCATGCCGACCAGGATGCCTGCCTGTGCATATTGCATGCATGGTCGAGATGAACAAGTCAAATGGTGTGTAACTTGGTTTATTTGCATTCATTATAGCATGTGTTTCTCTGAGAAATTAATAATTTTTCTAAAGTTATTTCATCACAAAAACTCATCTGGTCCAAGGCTGAACAAATTTATAACAGACCATGCCAGCTCAGGTAAGACATGATAAGACAGTCACCACTTATACTGCGATCTCGCTACATTAAATGCTGACATTTTAAACGTTTTTTTTTAAATCTGATAATGCAATCATTTTGTCCATTGGCCCATCCATCCATCTATCACACTTCTGTGTCTTGTGTGAACTACTTCTATGCCATTCGAGTTAAAGCAACTGATTTTTTAGGGATTGTTCATTGCCGTAAGTTCTTCCTGCAATAATTGAAATTTGGAGATTCCAACAGCATGGAGGGAGCAATAAAAAAACCTGCTCTTAATATATCTGAATTGTCTCCAGCACAAGGATGTGGTTTATATGCAAGAAAAAAATCAGAAAAATCAAAAAATGTGAGTTAATCATTAAAATTTGCTAAATGGCTGGGTGATTCAACATGCAGGATGTGAGATGTAAAAACATTGCATTTTCATTGCAATAAATAAAAAAAGGGAAAGAAATATTGGGCTGTCAAGAAATTAATGTTGTTTTTGTAAATAGGTTTAATTAAGCTTGTATAACTTTCAGAATTTGTTCTAAGTAACCAATTAAACATATCATTTGTGTAAATAGGATGTTTGTGTTTATTATTGTCCCAGGCAACCCCTCATATTCTTGTTTAAAGATGATCACTGATGAGACACACATTTGGCATATAATGCTGTATTAATTCAAAAAAGGAAATAACGCTACTGTAGCCACAAAGAATATCCAAGAAGTTTATGGAAAAGTTCTGAATGTCCGCAAATGTCAGCGATGGTTCAACAAATTCCGTTCTGGAGACCTCAGCCTCGAAAATTGCTCCGGTAGAGGCTGCCATATTGAAATCGACATCGAAGATTTGAAGGCGCTCATGGAATCTGACCCTCAGCAACACACCCGTGAAATGGCATCAAAACTGAATGTCTCTCATGAGACAGTGCGAACACACCTCAGAAATCTAGGCAAAGACCTTAAAGAGGGTGTTTGGGTGCCTCACAAACTCTCCAACGAAAATCTTCTCCAATGTGTCAGTTTTGCTTCTTCTCTCCTCGCGCGCCAAACACGTCAACCGTTTCTGGAACGGGTTGTGAACGGGGATGAGAAATGGATTCTTTACTTCAACATCAAATGTAAAAAACAATGACTGAGTCGCAGGCAAAAACCAGTTCTCACCCTAAAACCTGTACTCCATCCAAGAAAGATAATGCCACAGAATAGAGACCTACGAAATCAGAAGGGACACTAAGCCCAATAAGTGTGACTAATTCTCCTACCCGCATGCGCGGCAATCACTGCCGGGTGCCATCTTCCTGCTCGGTTAATCATTCCTGCTCTGCGCCTGTTGAAGCCTAGGCGCTCTGGATCTCTAATAGTTTTTATTGCATTATTTGTTTCTGTTATTGTTATCTTTATTGTTGTTATTGTTATCTTTATTGTTATCTTTATTGTTATTTCTATTTTATCATTTTTGTTAACATTATCGTTGAGTTTTTGTTATTATTATTGTTGAGTTTTCGTTATTATTATTGTTTTGTTTTCCTTCTGGACTTTGATATATTTTTGTCGGGCGAAAGGTGCAGGTTGTTGGTATTCAGCCATAAACTGCACTAACAACTCAAAGAAATCAGAAGGCATCAGCTTCTTTCGCTTTCCAAAAGAAGAAGAAAGGTAAGAAATATTTTCTCGTAATAAAATGTTACGTATACGTAATGGTATTTATGCTCTAGCGTTACATACTTCAATTGTAATTTTCTTACAGATCAAGGAAATGGGTGATAGCTATAAGAAGAGAAGATTTGTTGAAAAAGGAAGCAAATACCTCTACAATAACTGTAGGATTTGCAGCAAACACTTTGAAAGACATTTTTGTCAATAATGTAGAAGACATGATCCTCCGGATGTCATTTGGCCATTGCATGGTCAATTTAATTTTAAAAAATGTAAAATTCACTCCTCCATGTACTGCACTTGATGTAATTTTTTAAACAAAGCTCTATGTTAGGCTAAGAATTTATTACAGAATAAAATATACAAACAGAATGTTATCTTGTAGAAAAAATAGGAAATTAGAAATTGTAAAAAAATTATAATTTTTGTTAATAATACATTGGCATAAGCAAATGATCTTCCTTATTATTGAAATATAATATATTAATATCGCAAGTGAGCATGGCAGTGACATTGATTTAGATTTTAAATTTATTTTTTAAATATTTTAATTTATTATTGTGGATAGTTCTAACCATTAGATAAGTGTTGATCGCTAGTGTTTGGATTGCTATATTGCTTTTAACTTAGTTACTCTTACCTATGTGATAAGAGTATTTAGCCCTGTGGATTATATTTCCTACAATGGGAATCTATTGAACGTGGTTGTTACATGCAAAACTGCTTTAAATCTCTGCTTTGTTAATGTTAATTAATTGATTTTTCTTTAGATATTTCTTAAAAGAAAGTTAAACAAAACAAATACATAGTACAAGCATTTATTGCAGGAAATGAAGTGTTATTCTCCAAGAAACAGATTTTAAATAAACTTCATATTTTCTTCAGAGAAACGGTATAAATTTTTATAATCGTTAGTTGTGGAAACTTGTCTTTTCTCGTATTTTTTAACTTTTCGTGTCACCTTAAACTGCCAAATCAATTTATATTTAGGGTCAATTATCATGAAAATATAGTAGGTACTTCAAAATATCTTAGCAAGCCCTTTACCTCACTTAAAAAATATAAGCATATGCTTAAAGCATTGAGCAAAAGCTTGGGTTTATTCACACAATTTTAAGCAAATGCTTAAGAAATATCATTAAAATAAGCAAATGCTATTTTTTTATTCAACCCAAATCAAGCATTTGCTTAGAAAATGATAGAAATCTTAAGCATTGGCTTATTTCTTATTCACTCAACCCAATATTTACAAACAATGTCAGATTAATAGTATACTGCTTAGGATTCGGAACACTGCGAATCGCCGATTATTATATATGTACCTATTTAAGGAGTTTCATATTAGTAAGTGTTATTACTATGCCAAGTACTAATTCCTTCTTGATAATCATTTAATATTCTTCGTTACTTTAGTTAGGGCTTGTTAGCAGACGATGCGAAATTGTCTAGTTTTTTATCCTCATCAAAATGAAATGTAAGATTTGGAACACTGCAAATTGCTGATTATTATATACCTATTTAAGGATTTTCATATTAGTAAGTGTTATTACTATGCCAAGTACTAATTCCTTCTCAATATTCATTTAATATTCTTCGTTACTTTTGTTATGGCTCGTTAGCAGACAAAGCGAAAATGTCTGGTTTTTTATGCTCATCAAAATGAAATGTAAGATTACATGAAGAAAATTCATTTATTAAGTCATCTATGTATCTAAAGAAAGATGCAGGGAGATCGAGAAAAAAAGGAGTGATTCACAAAAATATACGCTTACATAATTATCCTTAGTGTAGTTACGAGATTTTACTTACTAGCAAAATGGCGGCTGTAACTGCGAAATCGACCGCTAGGGGTATGAATTGCCACAAGAACATCAAAGAGACCGACAGTGTATGTCCCTTCTGATTCCGTAGTTCTCTGTTCTGTGATAATGCTCTGCATTTGGTGGGACATGAAACATGAACTCCTGAATCTACATCAGACTTTTGACCTGTACTGTCAACAATTGGATTGATTAAACCAGTCTCTTCATCAGAAACGTCCATCACTGGTCAATAGAAAAGGTGTTCTCCTTCTCCAAGACAATGCTCGTCCCCATGTGGCATGTTTGACTCATCCAGTGGCGGCTCGTGTATAGGCACTGCGGAACTGCAGCACCCCCTATTTCCACTTGATATTATCGATAACATTTAATATAATGAGTCCTTTTTTCTTTAATTCTTTCTTTATTTTTGTAGTACAATATATATTCCTTAAGCTTAATGTCAAATGTCATGAAAGGCAAAAAAGCAGGAGTTCAAGCAAAAATAAAAGCAGTTTATAGTAATGCACATTTCATTCACTGTTATGCACATCAACTTAATTTAATAATGAGAAATGCAGCAAGTATTACACGAAACGCAAGAATATTTTTCTCTAACATTCTGGCTATTCCAACATTCTTCTCAAGATCACCACAACGTGTGTCCATTCTCAAGAAACATATGGACGTCAGCGTTCCCCGTCCATCCTCTACTAGGTGGAATTTCAACATACGGACCATAAACAGAGTTCATGAAAATTTGCAACCTTTAAAAAACTGCCTTACTGAAATTCAGTCAACATCAAATGCAGATCAAACCATTGCAGAAGCAACAGGAATTTTAAAATACCTGAATGATGATAATTTCAAGTTTTGGTTAGAGCTTTTTCATCAGATTATGCCTCATGTTGAAATAATTTACAACCAAATGCAATCTTGAGAAATTAGTGTGTTTAAAGTTAATGAATATATAACAAATTTCGAAACTGCTATTTTAGAATTGAGAAACTCAAAGTACTGTGAGAATCCTTCAAAGACACTCATGGCAGAAGCTAAGGAAGTGTGTGTTGATATAATGGACAGATATTCTTCCACTAAACACTTAGTAGCTGCTAAATTGTTCAACAAGAAATGCTTCACTAGATTTAAGAATGAACATCCCACAAAAGAGATAGTACTGACCACTGAAGCTTATCTCATGATTGACAAAGAAAAGCTTGAAACTGAACTAAAAGTATTCTATTGTAGGACTGATATTCATGAATATTGCAAATTAATTGAGCTGCTGAAATTTATCTTGGAAAATAATCTAGATGATGTTTTTAGTGAAATTACGAAACTGATAAAAATCCTCTTGACAATTCCCATGACTACATCAGAGGCAGAGCGCTGCTTTTCAACATTGAAAAGAATAAAAACTTTTTAAGGAAGCACTATGAATTCGGAGACTAAATGCGCTTGCAGTACTTTCAATGGAGAAAAATTTCCTCAATTGTCATCCAGAGATCAAGGAGAAAATTATTGAACTTTTTGCGCAAATTAAAACAAGAAGAATGGATTTCATTTTTAAATGTTTGAACTGTAACAATTTAAGTTAAAGTAAGTAAAAAATGTTTGGTTTTTTTTGTTAAGATTTTATCAAGTTCCTGAATAAATTTTCTTTTTATACATGTTTTTTTTCCTTTTACACAATTTTAAAACAAAGGCTAAAAATTTTCTGGAGCGGCACCCCCACTAATTTTAGCTACGAGCCGCCACTGGACTCAACAAAAAATCAGGGACTTAGGATTGTCCTCCCGCACCCACTGTACTCTCCAGATATGGTGCCCACAGATTACCATCTGTTCTGTTCGCTTCAACATCATTTGAGTGTAAAAGAATTTGAAAATGAAGAGACAGCCAGAGAGGAGATCAATTTATTCCTTTGATCAAAACCACCTGATTCTTCAAACGGGGAATTGAAAATCTGGTCATGAGATGGGAGGCTATTATAAATAATAATGGAAATTATATCAGTGATTAAACTTCATTGCTTTTCAGTGTAATTGTTTTCTTTTGTTTTAAAAAAACTACATTAATTTATTGACAACTTAATATTATTGATGATGGAGTCACAAACTTCAGATTTTGCAGGTGATTGCTATGGTAACGCCAGTGCCCTTCGATAAAAATTCCATAGTGTGGTAGATGTCAAGGCATCATCACAGTTTATTCTCATATTCCGATAATTCTGTCATGAGAAACATTTCAGTAGCGTTTCTTTTGGTTCAAAAGTCATTGTGATATTTTGTTCAGGGGTGGCACGTTTGGGTAAGAAACTGGGCATTCTGAGATTGTTGTTAATATTGTCCTTTGGGAAATGAATATGTTTCTGATTGGTTACATATAATTCACCAAAACACCATCACATTGGAGGAAAATGAGTGATGTATTTTTTAATTCTGGTGAAAGTCTGATTCAAGTGTAATTGTTATGACTGATTTGGCTGTTGTATTATATATTAACTAGGTGAATTAACCTGTTTAAAACGGGATCTGTAGTCAAAAAAACAGCTGTGATATTGAGCGTGTCTTATGGGAGATTGAAATCACTCTGTAGTCGAACCCGGGACCTTGTTTGAAAATTTTTTGTCATTCGCTATTGGTATGTGATCATGGCAATCCTACGAAATTTAGTTGCTTGGGTTAAGTATTAAATTTAAGGCACTTTCCACTCTTCCTCCTTTTCTCTCTTTTCCTCTCTTCCAATCCTCTTCCCTCCCATTCTCCCTCTCTGGAAAAATAGACTTCCTAGTCTCAATCTCGCCTGGCAAGGCAGTATATTGTTATAAAGCTTATATTTTTCTAATAAATATGATTTAGGGTTGATGCACACTTAACGAAACGCAAAAACACGGAACGACAACGACATGATGGCCTCGCATTGTTAGCGAGAAAACCAATGCAGCCGTCCACACTATAATGGTAATGACACGATAGCGACAATACTCAAAAAGAATCCATGGCCAGTCGTGTCGTGTCTTTTCCTGTGAGTGGGTCCAGTGTGAATTAGTCTAAAGCTCTCTATAACCATATGGTTATAAAGAGCTTTAGAATTAGTCGGCCGGCAACACACAAACACTTTTTACAGTCATTAAAATATTTTCCTTCAAGTGCCATCCTAGCATCATGAACATGGAGCATCTAATTGAGCTTGAGTGGTTTTCTGTTTATTGAATCTGATTGCATCTTCTTTAAGTTCTCTGTATAACATGTGGTATTCACCTTCTCTTTTATTTTTAATAAACTTTAGTGCACCCTCTTCCTTTTCCTGTTCTGGGGTTCATCTTCGCCCAAAAGCAATGCAATGCAAATCAACTCCTCGTTGGAAAACATCTTCGCTGAGTAAGAGACGAACAGAGACTGGGATAGTTGTTGTGTTGTTGCTGTGTCAATATGTGTAAATACCCTACCTTCCTGTTGTGTTGTTGCCATCCTGTGTCTTTGCCACGCCATTGAGTGTGAATCAACCTTTAAACGTAGAACTCCAGCGATTTTGTATTGTAGGCAAAATGTGACGATAATAATAAGAACATTATTTATTTTTCTTCAAAATGGTCCAGGTCTGAAGATCGTATGTCAATTATTTCTAATTTTAATTTGCAAAAGAGTAAAAGTCGATAATTGAAAAACCAGACTGCTGCCACCTGTTGCCACTTTGTATAACTAATTATGTAGTAGTATGTAGCAGGTACCTGGCTAGTACTGCCATCTCCAGCCACTTTGTGTAACTAATTGGACATCCCCAGCGATGCATCCACGTCGCGCAGACAAAGATATCAAACGTTTTATATTAGGTGATGGGTTAAAAATAAAAAGTAAACAGCATTAGTAGTTAGTCAAGGTACTAATAACTTCAATTGTAAGGTGATTGTTTTCTTTATTTGTCTCTTTAAACAATTTCAAGGTCACAGGAATGCATTTTTTGAGAATTGTTATTTTATTGAAATATAAATGTTAAAATAAATGCATGAATAGTTATCTTTCAGTTTTAACAAGAATCTGTTATGGTCAGCATTTTCTGACTTATCAACTCATATTAAAGCTGACTTTTATTGTGCTCTTCCATAATGACTATAAAAGTACATTTTTTGGCATGGAAATTAATGTATATATCTTTTTTTTCAGAACTCTTCTATTTAGCCCACCGCTTGGTGGACCTTTACCCACGCATGGCTATCTCTTGGTTTGCAGTTGGATGCTATTATTATATTATTGGTGAGATACAATTCAACAAGCTTCACTGTTGTTCTTTGCTACAGAAATTTCTGCATTAGAAGGCGGGGACAAATTTCTCCCAAAAAGAAGGTGCAATTTTGGGAAGAAAATTATTTAAAAAATTTATTTTAGCTAGCTCATAAACACTGGTTTGTGACATTTTACATTGAGCATAATAACAATTACAATAATTATCACATACATTGATGCCATCTTGGTTTGCAATTGGATGCTATAGTTGCATTATTATATAGCCCTATTATGGGAGCCAGGCATACTAACCACCCATCTACCAAGGCTAGCAAATTCACATTTTGACATGCTCATTTACATATGTCATAGGATTATTCCTAAATTATTTGGTTCAATATTTAGAGATACAATAAGAAAGATAGTATAGCAGGAAAAGAAAAAACTACAAGGTGAAGAATTAAAAAATAAAATAAATAAAAAACGAAGCACTTATAGGTTTACGGAGTGTTATTCCTTTTCCAGGGACTTGTGTTGTTACTCATGCATGCACTCACTCCCTCCAACACAATTAAATCCTAAAATAGAAAGAAAAACATTTGGTTTACAGGAAATTATTCTGTACCATAGCACAAGATTTCACATTCTGGTTAGGAGGATTGTGTGCCTGATTGATCATAACAGGGATTTGCTAAACAACAATACTCGCACAATCACTGGTATACAGAACATGAAAGAAATAATCATTACTTAGGTTTGTGGGAAATATTTCCGTTCCAGAGACTTAGGATCACATACAATTGTCTAAAAGGTTTATGTGTTCAGACAGTGACAGAATCCTTTCAGACAAACCACCAACATATGTTTTCATTGAAACACATGCAAATTCTCTAAATATGTTTTTTTAAAGTGAACTCCTGTATTAACCTGAAAGGAAGACGAGGTTTTTTTCCAAAAATTTCTCCAAAAAAATTGAGTGCAAAGCTTTAAACACAGCACAGAACATCCCGATGCTGATTCTTTGTCCACAAAACATTTATTTATGTACAATACATCACATTAAATATATTTATACAATACATGTATTCATATTCTTGAAGTTTCAACCTCATAGGTACTGGCAGAGAGGGAGTGTGGACAAACCTATGTCAGAACTTGTAATCAGCTGGGTAGGACATTAGATACATATGGCATTGAAAATAGGTACACTAATATTGCTGGCTTTTTATGAGTGTCTTGTTAAACATGTTTGATACAAATTTTGCTAAGTTTAGGACTAGTTATTATTTTTAGCAGTTTTAAATAAGTTACCCCAAACCTTATGCATATCTCTCCAGAAATTTCTTTAAACTTGAAAATATTAGGTTTTTAGCAGTGAAAAATTGTTCGACGTCATCCAATTTTTCCGAATTACATACATTCAAGCTGATAAACAGGATGAGAGAAAATATTGAGAATCTTTCGTCAAAAGGGCTTAATAATCGGAGTCAATAATATGAGTATATAAAAATTGTTTTTAAAATGTCACTTTTTGTGTGTTTATTTCTTATATTTTAGGTGCACAGTCATTTTTACCCCTCCCTAAGGACTGCATAACCTTACAGAGGTGGGAGGGTTTGTGTACTCTTACGAACCAAAGAGCTATGCCGGCGGGAGATAATTCTCCTGGTAGGACCATCCAAGCCGGAAAGGTCTGAGGGGAAGAGTCAGACTAAGAAGCAGTCTTGGGGGTTTTACATCCCCCTGTGCAAGGGCAGCAGCTTGCACAGTACCTCTGTAGGTGGTGATCATGTGGATCTGAACAGCTACAGATGGGTAATCACTCTGTGAAACTGCGATGAGGAAAGCAAGGGGAAACTACCTCATTATATTTCCCATGATAGGCTGAAAAGCTGAAAATACCTCTATGGATCTTTCTGGGGTAAAATATTCCGGAGGTAAAATAGTCCCCCAATCGGATCTCCGGGTGGGGACTACCCTAGGGGATGCACAGAGGAAATGTAAGATTAATAAGAAAGCAAGTAGTGAGAAATTAAAAATAGGCACATGGAATGTTAGGACTATGAATTCAGGGGGTAAACTAGAGAACTTAAAAAGGGAAATGAGAAGGAATAATGTAGGTATAGTAGGTCTTAGTGAAGTTCGGTGGGAAGGAGAAGGCAAGATAAATTCAGACGAATTTAAGATTATTTACTCGGGAGGGGAGAAAAAGGAAAGGGGAGTGGGGGTTATAATGAGAAAAGAGATAGCTGAAAGAATTAGTAAGGTAGTGACAGTTAATGACAGATTAATTGCCGTAAAACTCCAGATGGAGCCAGTGGATATGCTTATAATTCAAGTGTATATGCCAACAACTAATGCTGGCGACGACGAAGTGGATGAAATCTATGAACAGATTACAGAGATATTGGAGGAGAGAAAAGGAAGGATCACCACCATAGTAATGGGAGACTGGAACAGTGTAGTCGGAGAGGGACAGGAAGATAACATAGTGGGAAAATATGGACTAGGGAAGAGAAATGAAAGAGGGGATAAACTTGTGGAATTCTGCCATAGAAATAGATTAATTGTAACTAATACATGGTTTAAGCATTACCAGCGAAGACTTTACACATGGAGAAGCCCAGGAGACCAGAGACGATACCAGATAGATTACATACTAGTCAATGAAAGATTTAGAAATAGCATTAAAAATGTGAAAACACTACCAGGGGCAGATATCGATTCTGACCACAACCTTTTGGTGGCAAATATACAATGTAGACTGAAGAGCGTTAGGAGAAACATAAGAGTTAACAAGAAATGGAACTTAGAGGAACTCCTTAAAAACAAGGAGGCTATCATGACTGAGCTGGAGGAAAGGTTGGGGGAGAGAGCTGAAGAAAATAGGAAGAATGTAGATGAGGAGTGGAGATACATCCATAGCAACATTAAAGATGTAATGGAAAAGAAGGTAGGAAAGATAACGGGTGAAAGAAACAAAAAACCCTGGATCACAGCAGCCATGCTGCAAAAAATGGAAGAGCGGAGAAAGTGGAAGAACATAAACACTGAAGAAGGCCAAAGAAAGTACAAGGAGTTAAACAATGCTTTAAGAAGGGAAACAGATAAAGCAAGAGAACAGTGGATAAATGAAAAATGCGAGGAGATTGTCGAATGTGAAAGAATTTGTAGAACAGACCTCATGTATAGCAAAGCAAGGGAACTATTCAAGAAAAAAGCAAGAAAGATAGGACGTAAAGGAATCATGAACAAAAGTGGTAAAATAGTATCGGAGCCAGACAATGTAAAGAATATCTGGAAAGAATACATTGAGGTTCTGTATGACAAAGAAGGAAAGCCAAGAAATATTGAATTAAATGAAGAAGAGGATGTGGAAGAAGATCAGCTAGGACCAAGTATTCTCGAGTCTGAAGTTAAAAGAGCAATTGATGACATGAAAAGAAGGAAGGCTGTTGGGAGTGATGATATACCCATGGACGTTCTCAAGGTTTTGGGGTCTAAAGCAGTTAAGCAACTCACAAAATTTTTTAACCAAGTATATGATACTGGCATATGGCCTGAAGATTTTTTAGATGTTGTGATGGTACCACTGGAGAAAAAGAACAATGCAAAATGTTGTAAGGATTACAGAACTATTAGTTTAATTTCTCATACAGCTAAAGTTCTAACCAGAATAATAACCAAAAGAATTGAATGTAAAATAGAAAAGGAGCTGCAAGATAATCAGTTTGGTTTTAGAAGAGGAAGGGGGACTAGAGATGCTATAGGATGTATGAGGATGATGATAGAAAGAGCGCTAGAAGTCAATAAAGGTATGTATTTTTGTTTTGTAGATTGGGAGAAAGCTTTTGACCAAGTGAAATGGGATAAAATGCTGGGTATTTTAAACAAAATAGGAATAGATTGGAAAGATAAAAGACTGTTAAAAACCTTTACTTTGATCAAAAGATTAGAGTCAGGGTTGAAGGAGAAGAAACAGAATGTACTTCAATAGGGAGGGGAGTGAGGCAGGGTTGTCCTATTTCACCAGCGATATTTAATATTTATGCAGAAACAATAACAGAAGAGGCGTTGATGGAAGAGAAAGGATTTAAGATAGGAGGTGAAAGTATTACCACCATTAAATACGCAGATGATCAGGGCTTAATAGCAGAAGGCGAGAAAGAGCTTCAGACGATGACAGACAGACTAGTGGAGGTTGGCCAACAATATGGAATGAAGATCAATGCTGAAAAAACGAAAGTCATGGTGGTTTCAAAGGAACATAAAGAATTAAATATAATGGTAAATGGCCAAAAATTGGAACAAGTAAGTAGTTTCAAATATCTCGGCAGTATTTTAGCACAGGATGGAAGTAGTACACAGGACATCAGAAGTAGGATTGCAATGGCAAAAACAGCATTTAACGAGAAGAAGGAGCTTCTCACAAGCAAGAAAATAAATCTAGAAACAAGGAAGAAATTAGCAAAATGCTACATATGGAGCATAGCTCTTTATGGTGCAGAGACGTGGACGGTAAGGAGAAAGGAGGAAAAATATTTAGAAAGTTTTGAGATGTGGGTATGGAGAAGAATGATGAAAGTGAAATGGACAGAGAGGAAGAGAAACGAAGAAGTATTAGAAATGGTGGGAGAAGATAGGATGCTAATAAAAACAATCAGGAAAAGAAAAGCAAATTGGATAGGGCACATATTGAGAAGACAGTGTTTACAAAGGACGATCTTAGAAGGAAAAATTAGTGGAAAAAGAGGAAGAGGGAGAAAAAGAATAGGAATATTAGATAATATAAAGCAGGGATATACTACTTATAGAGGTATAAAAGAGGCTTCTAGGGAGAGAGAGAAATGGAGGCAGCGATTCAGTTAAAACCTGTCTTCGGACAGAAGCATGATGATGATGATGTCATTTTTACAAGATTTCGACTTTTTGTATAGATAAAGCGCGCCTTATTCTATTCTATCAGAAAATACGGTCATTTTGTTTTATATTGAACTCTGATTATTGATATGTATTTAGATAGGCAAAATAACAAAAGTCAATGAATTTCAATAAAAATCTCAGAATCTATGTAAAAAATGTAAACTCGAGAAAAATAAGAAAAAATTTCTCACCAGTATTTTTTTACTATTTTCTGCCATCAGAGTAGATGAAAATTGAAGCCTTTGCCTATCTAAATGCATAGTGGCATTTTTTGCCATTATTACATATTTTTGCAGACATTTCTGAGCCTTAGTTAATTGCTCCTTGGGGTCTGCCAACCACGAAAAATTAAAAAAGTCGGGAATGGACAACCGAATACGTTTCCTTGTAAGAAAATGTTAGAATTACTGCACAATACAGTGGAAACATGTATAAGGAAAATGCAGAGTGTTAAAACCTGGATTTTAGGTCCTCCTGGATTTTGGGATGCCGGATGAGGGGTCCGATGCTGTATATATACAAGTAGTTGGTTCTTGCATTCTGCAAGCATTTCAATTCACCTTGAAAACATTTTTCAGACATTTCATTATTGGAAATATTTTTTTAATTGAAAAGTTTGCACTTCTGAACCAACGAAAACTAATAACAATGTAACAACAAATAACACAAACACTTTTTATAATCACCTTTATAACATGTTATAGAATTACAGAAGAACTGTCAAATACAACTCGTAAATGCTCACACAAGTATTCATGGGACGTCAAATTTCACGCCGAACTGTGCCTACGTGATAAACCGATGTGGAGACAGGGTAGTTGTTATGTGTAGCGTATGCAGACCCACGCGATCAACCAATGTGGGTGCGGAGAGGTGGCTGTTATTTGTAGCGTATGCAGCCCCCATCATGGAAATTAATAATATTCGCTGTTGTAAGATAACATTTAAAGCTTCTTTTGATGACAGTGACTTTCAAACAGATCCCCCTATCTTTCCTCACCTAAAAACATGTTACTTTCTACCATTTTGTAATGCATTCATAATTATGATGGGGATGTTCACTGGAAGTAAAATCTCATGTACCATTTAAAAATACCACTTATCTTCATTCCCGTAAAATCTCTTAATTTCCCTCCCTTGCCTTTATGTGTTCTGTAAGGTATCGTTAAAAAATTTTATTTCGGTTTAAGACAAAATTTGCTACTTCCCCCTAGATTCAGCCTCAAAAAACCAAGGGTGCAGCTTATATGGTGTGGCAGCTTATATGCAAGTAATTATGGTATATTAGATTCCTAGTAAGAAGTGCTTGCATTCAGCAAGCATATCGTCTACCCTTGAAAAACAATTTTTCAGATATTTCATTATTAGAAATATTTTTTTAATTCATAAGTTTTCACCTCTGCACAGATTTTTATTCTTTCCTTATTGAACAATATTGGAGTAAAACAATCCCTAATTTTGTAATTTTAAGAATGTTATACTTTTTCCATTGTGAAGTACTAATGCCGCACATTTCTGCCAAATTTTAAAGTTGTAGCACATCTGGAAGTGAAATAATAGTCATCTAATTGTTTAAATTTAAAATTATTTTAATGGCAGCAATAACAACTTCATGGAGATTTTCAAACGTTTATTTGTGCATTTGCACTAAACTCTAACTAACTGAAATTTTTCAGCACCTTAACTCATCCCCAAGTACCTAAACATTTGTTTGTTTAACCTTTAAAACCTTTTAACATCCAAATAAATTATTATCAGAATTTCTATAATCCCTATTTGGTTATTTCACGAATTTTACCTTTTCAAAAAATTTCAGCTTTGTAGCACATTTAGAAATACATAAACATTAAATATTTGTTGAAACATTTGCAAATTTTAGGTCTCATGTTACACTTTCTTGAGATTTTCAATATTTTTAGTTGGTTATGCACATAGTTCTCCCACATAAAAAATTTCAAGGCCCCAGGTCATCAGGAAGTGCCTAAACATTAGTATCCTTAATTTATATTAGGGGTGGTACGATCGGTTCTGCCGGTTCTCTCAAAAACCGAAATATCCGGAACCGACTTTATAATCTGGTTCTTTGGTTCCGATCTTTTTTTAATAAAAAACAAGACTGGAGAGATGCACACATCATGCATGCATACATGCAAGGCAGAGCCGTTCTTTACGATTTATACAATCATGTCAAGAAAGATAAATATTAATGGCTTAGTATAATGTCTACGAACTGAAATGCCAGCAGTGATACCAAGGAAATGTGGAATTTTTTATTCACCGACTAATTTCCTAATCAATTGTAATTAATAAAACAATCGACAATTATTTAAAACTTACCTCACTGGAATAGTAGTAATGTAATCTTTATGTTTACATTCATTCCTTTGTCGTAAATTACCCATTTCTTTTCACTTGCAAACGCAGTCTAAAATGGACGTATTTACATTCATTTCTTCGTCGTATATTATCCATTTTCCTAATGTTGCATGCTCACGAAAGAAAATTAAATTAATTAGGTATTTACAGCAGATATTGTTTACATCAGTTGTCATGAAGATTGTTTTCGTTGACAATAATTAAAAAACACGGGTCAAAAGTGAATTGCGACTTTCTCGTTTGATTTTCTTGAAATTGGCTACTCCTTTGATAAAAATGTACTGAATAAAACATATGCTATTTGATTAGTTCTACGAAATTCTTTAAAGACTTTTTTAGTTATAAGTTATATTGTACAAAATATAAAGAAAATATCATTATTTGTCACCTGTAAAATGACACTCCCAATTAGATCACATAAACTATTTATATAATTTTCTTAGTTTCTTTGCCCCTATGCCCTAAATACCAAATTTCATCAAAATCCGCCCAGTAGTTTTGCAAACAAAATTCGCCCATCTTAATTCGGAATCAATGACGTCACTGGTTTCTTTAATCACAAAACTCGTAATTAGAGAACTATTTTCAAACTTCTGGTTCCTCTTGTGAGATTCTGTTGTTTGTGTTGTTTGAGATCGTTTGGGCCTCCTTTTGATATGTTGAAATCAGAATTACAGACAGTGCATGTTGCCGAGAAATCAGTTTCTCCCTTTACTATATACTTTAATTTCTTTTCCCACTCAACCTTTACATCTGTCTATACAAAGACCTATCAATCGAAGAATTGTATTTTTTATTTATTTGAGGGATAGAATAACTCTGTAAAAGTATTCGTTTAGAAATATTTAATAACTTCCTTCAAATATTTCTATATCACTTCAACCATTGTTTTCCTTTAAAAAGATATGTTGATAGGAGAAACAACATGACCAATCAGTGGATAACTCCCGAAATCATCTCCCTCTCTGATCAGTTAAGACAACTTTACAATCAAACACAAGCATCAAAATCAGACATTGATAAAAGCCACTATCTAAAATGCAAGAAACACTACTCTAAACTCACCACAGAGACCAAAGGGGGACATAATATCAATGTAATCGACAGATCCAGTGATAAAAGCAAAGCTGTCTGGAAAATTATCAACAACTCCATTCCTTCAGAAGACACTACCATAGATGCTATATCCAATGAAAACACTAATAACAGACCCAACACTAATTGCTAACTGCTTCAACAAATATTTCCTCAATTCGGTCAGTCTCTCATCTAAAAATCTGCCTACTGCAAAATCATGTCCTCTTCCCTGTTCATACAGAAACTCTATCTTCCTACATCCTACAGATGAGAAAGAGATAAACTCAATTCTAGACAAAATAAGTAGAAAAAACTCGGCTGGATATGACGACATTCCCTGTTCCCTTTTCAAAGTTGATATAAAGCTCTATCTCCTTTCCCCTCTCTCTCATTTAATCAGTGAATCCTTTAAAAGTGGAACTTTTCCTCACTAATTAAAAATTGCAAAAGTTGTCCCAATACATAAAAGTGGTGACATTCACGACATGGGCCAATCTCAGTGCTGTCTTTTCCAAAATACTTGAGTGTGCAATGTATAGTAGAATTCTTTCTTATGTTCATATGTTCAAAATATTTTCTGAATGCCAATTTGGTTTCCTTAAGGGCAAATAAACTGAAAATGCCATTTATAAATTTATTAATTCAGTTCTTAATGGCCTAGATAGCCATGAAAACATAGTTGGTCTATTTTATGATCTCTCCAAGGCCTTTGACTCCAATGACCATGATATTCTTCTAAGCAAACTGGATGCTTACGCTATCTCAGGAATAGGCAATGATTGGCTTAGATCCTTTTTAGCTAACAGAAAACAAACTGTCTTCATTAATTCTACAACCCATCAGAAAAAATGTGTCCGACTTCCTAACCTTTTCCCAAAGTGTGGTGCAAGGGTCAGTTTTGGGACCTTTACTGTTTCTTTTTTACATCAATGATCTCCCATCTTATATCAATTTTGGGGACATCTTTATTTATGCAGATAATACTAATGAACTGGTTAAATTACCACAGAACTCAAACCATATTATTCAGCAAGAAATTGGTAAAATGGTGAACTGGAGTAATATCAACAATGTTTCCATGAATAAAAACAAATCAGCTGTTATGCAATTTCATCAACCTCAAAAAAAAGATTACATCAACACCCTTGTTAAAAATTGCTGACTCAACGCTTGTTGCAACATCTGTCACCAAATTCCTTGGAATCCATGTAGATGAATGCCTCACTTGGGAAATCCACATTGACTATGTCTGTGCAAAAGTAGCTACAGGGTGCTACATCCTGAGAAGGGCAATTCCCCTAACCAATATAAATACCACCCTGACAATATATTATGCATTTATATACAGCAGATTAAAATATGGAATTGTGTCCTGGGGTCACTCCCAACATGCTGTGCGGCTTTTCAAGCTGCAAAAATAGGCAACATACACAAATTTTCTACTTGTCCCAATTTAAAAAAATTCAAAATCTTAACACTACCCTGCATATATTTCTACCATACTGTGGTTTTTGTCAAAGAACACACTGCTCCTTTTGAGCTGAAACACAACAGTGATGTTCACAACTATGACACACAACAAAAATGAACTAAATTTTATAAGTCACAACCTGAAAATGTTCAGTAATGGCCCAGCATATGCAGGAATAAAATTCCTAAATTAACTTCCTTGTGAAATTAAAAATCAACCAAATAACTCTTTTTAAAAAGAAACTGAAAGACTACCTTACTGACAATTGCTTCTACTCTGTAAATGAATTTATGTATATGAAATGAAATTTTGTACCACATTTCGATATGTCCTATATCTATAAATGCAAATCTACTGAATCAATAAAGTAATAATAATAATTGCCTAGATGTGGAAGGACTCATCCTATATCCGTCCCGAATTTGTTCCAGTTTTCAGTGTTCTGTCCCGGTATCTTGAACATCTTTTTTGGTATATATAATTACCAATTTTGTTCATTGTAATAAAATATGTAGCAGTTCTCTCCATCTTCAGTTTGTATTAAGTCATTTGAAGATAATACTTGATTTACCAAGTACGAATCCATACAAGGATAGAGTTACCGATCCAACCAAACCCAACCCCGAATATACCAGAATGGGACAGTTCAGTGCAACCATTTTGTGGCACAGGACAATTTGGTCCAACCATTTCGGTGCTGGGACAATTTTCACTCCCCGGGTTGGGTTAAGTGGTTGGGGGTTTGGTTCGTTCCATTTTCCTCTCCCAGGTTGCGTTATGTGTTTGGGGATTTGGTTCGTTCCGTTTTTCTCTGCCGGGTTGGGTTAAGTGGATGGAGGTTTGGTTCATTACATTTTCCTCCCCCGAGTTGGGTTAAGTGGTTGGAGGAGTACTATTATATTTAACCTTTTTCATGCATTTTAATTTAAAAGTTGTTTTTTAAATTAATGTCAATTCATTGAAATATTACTATCTCAGTAGTTAGACAACTTAGCCAAATTCACTTAATAGTTGTAGTATCTCTTTATTGTCACACCATTCCCGTCAAATCATGCTGGTATTGTGCTGAGCGTAATCCTGCTGGCGCCAAACTGTCCCTTTGCTGAATCGTCCCAAGTCAAAATGGTCATGCCGAATTGTTCCATGCCGAACTGTCCTATATCCAAATCTACTATACACTGAGATTTGCCTGGACATACCTAGATCTGCCTAAACACATGCAGGCATTTCACTATATGCCCGAGCAAACTTCAAATCTGACATCTTCTTCGGGATTTGACCATTACATTTAGGCAAATTTCGAAGCTAAACTACTGCTAGCCATATTTTATTGCTCATATTGCTGAAATTTTGGTGGTCATATTTCTTTAGTTAAGTGGAATCATATGTGCTTTCAAAGATTTTAATTTTTTCATTCCTGTTAAATATTAGGTAAAAATGATGTCGCACGCAGTTATCTGGGTAAAGCCACAACGCTTGAGAAACCTTTTGGTCCCGCATGGCTTGCTTATGGTCACTCATTTGCGGCAGACCGTGAACACGACCAGGCAATGGCAGCCTACTTCAAAGCATCTCAACTCATGAAAGGGTAAGTATCATTGCATTTATGTATGTTTCAAACTTGAGCACAAGCAGTAACCATTGTGAGAGTTTCCTATTATATATGAATAAATCCTCTGTCAATAGATTTTAATCTCTTCCATCTACTTGAGGACATTTGTGCATGTCTAGATTGTAAATATTCAATTTTAATCAGCCAACCAAATCAAATATCTTTGTCAAGTTATCCACAAAATATTTAGACAATACTGTTGTGTGTTCATGCTATTTTTATATTTTCTATAAATTATGCTGCAGGACTGTATTACTGTTTTTTGGCAACCTGATGAAAGGGCTCAATTTCACTGACTATCTGAGTAAATTAGATGCTAATTTTCTTAATCTCATTATCATGCTAGATACTTAACCCTTTCTGGTCGGATGTCGACATATAATCGACATTCTTATTTTGCTCCCACGGTTGTATGTCAACCTATAATCGACACAATTTTTTTCATTTTTGGAAGGTCAAATGTTGACTATATATCACTGCATGTTAGCTACACATCCTGAGCATGTCCCCAGCAGGTGCTGCCATCTGTAGAATTCTGATGGAACTTTTTGAACCTGGTGACAGTCATTATTTAAATTGCTCCGACCAGATAGGGTTAAGGGTATAATCTTTAGCTCTGTTTTGCGTTATATAGACAGTTGTTCTTAGCTAAGCAAATGGCAGAACAGATTTTGGAAAGGCAGATCATGTGAAATGTAGCTTGGTCTTTTTGAGAATGATTTATTCCAATGTGAAGAGAAAATATGTAGGTTGATGAGATTTTCATTGATATCATGAAGGTGTTTGACAAAGTGCCTCATCAGAAAAAAAAGAGAGGGTTGCCGGTGGTGTAGTGGTTAGGGTGCTGGCTGCTACTCGCCCAGGCCCCTTCCCCCCTCATGTTCTGTGGGTCTCTGATGATAAAGAATTTTACTTTAATAAATCATTAATATCTAAAATTGTCATACAATCGAGCCAATATTTATTTTACTTACTGTAAATACCCACATATAATTCACACTTTTTTTTTCAAAATATTTGAGTTAAAAATTAGGATGCGTGTTATACGAGGGCACATAATCTTCCTATTTTCATTTGACCCCATATTTCCACAATTTCAGCACATTAATTACTGCCCGGGTATCCTCATAATTTTATTGGTGATTTTTACGAAAAGTAAGATAGATAATAGTTAAAATTTATTAACTAATTCTATAAACATACATTAATTCGATATGAAAAGAATTAATTCAGTATTTATTAATTTTAAAAGCCAAGAAATTCTTCGTCACTGGACCGTTCTTCTTCGATGTTGTTATCGGAATCGTCATCTTATGCATGACGTCACCCTACACTGGCGCCCGGCCTGGTGGTGAGGTACTGGTACTACTTACAATTAGAAACAATAACAGCTGATGCCTTTGAGTATGCTGGGAGTTGATGCTTCTTGTAGAACTACCATCAAATTATCGTTCCCTACTTTTCTCTTGGCATTCATACGTTGTTTATTCTTGAATCTTAGAGTCTGTAGTTAATTATGGTTATTTGCTATCGTTTTTACATGATCCAGAGTGTTCTAATAAGGTTAAAACTGAAGGTTGGGCGAACCCGTCCACCTCAGGCGTGACTAAAACCTATGTAAAAAACTTCGACATCGGATTATTGTCATTCCTTCAATTTATTAGTTCAAACAATGTCATATGCCATACTATGAAATTAATATAATTGGATTATTCTATATATCCTAATATCACCTTGTAAGTAAACAGAGTATGTAATGATTGAGTTAGCTGACGTTCTTTTGGAACGTTATTTGAAAATTTCATTTCGCACTTTCGTTATGTTACCAATACATAATACCAATAATTCGGTCATTCCTTTAGACCACGTTACACCATGTACTTTATTCTGGAATGGTAATGCTAAAAAAAATCTGTTCGTGCTATACGCTGGTTTATAGAAAAATCATAGATCTACCAGTACGATCCGGAATGCAAAATTCAATCTAAACAATGGTTACCAAGGGGGTCAAGTGGACCAATAAAGTTCAAAGCTGAACGTTCAATCAAGAAGGTTATGGCAATTGTTTTTTGGGATAGTGAAGGCGTAATTATGGTCGATTTCTTGAGGGGCAACGGACAGTAACAGGAGGTTATTATGAACAGGTTTAAAAAAAACTGAATGATGCGCTTATAAAAAAAAGACCTGGGAAACTGCATCGGTGAATTCTGTTTCACCATGATAATGCTCCAGCACAGTCATCTACGGTATCAAGAGCTGTGCTTTGAGAATTGCGCTGGGAAACGTTGTCTCACCCACCGTACAGTCCAAACTTGGCTCCTTCGGACTTTTTTCTGTTTCCCAAATTAAAGGAGCACATCAAAAGAGTTCACTGGGAATCGATATCTGATGCCAAACAAGCAGTTTTGAACTGGTTTCATTCAAACAATCAAAATTTCTACAGAAATGGGTTAGAACGATGGCGACATTGTATGGAAAAGTGTTTCGAGTTAAATGGTGAATATGTAGAAAAGTAACTCCAAAATAAATTGTTCTTTTTGAGTTTCTTTTGTTTTTACTTGATAATTCCGGGAACTTTTTGATTCACCCTTGTGTATTTAGGGTATGAATGTTTTGGGTTAAAAAAATCAAATTGGGGGTATTATAAGGTTTTATTTTTTCTATCAAATTCGGGTTAATTCGGGTTCAATTCAATAAAAAACCTTAAAATTTCATAAATTTGGGTATAACTTAAATAATATTCTGTCAGGGATTTTTTAGCAATATCCACAGAAATTTTTAAATAACAATATTTACACACAATGGCTTTTTCTTCGCCAACACCTTCTGGTTTAATCACTTTAAAATCTGGGTTATCTGTTATCCAATCTGAAGCACTTTTCCATTTCTTACCCATATTTAAAAGAATCTGAAGTGGCCACCACCTGACTTTCTCCATTCCATACCCTTCTAAATCATATTGAGCAAGAACAACTCGGAAACGTGGTCGAGATCCATGGTATTCCTCTTAAGGATGGGGAAGTTGTTGACTCTTTAATCTGTAAAACTGGGCTTGCCCTCTCTATTAAACTGGACATTAATGATATAGAGTATGCCTTTAGAGTCAGATCACGCTTGTCCTCAGTTTCCAATGGAATCACTAGGCCCCCTCTAATTATCATCCATTTTGTTAGATCTTGCTCTGCGGCTGATTTTGTACAAGCTCGACAGACAAAAAGAAAGTTTTTCTTCTGAGATATTATTACTGAGCAAGGTCCGCATAATCCTCCCGTTTACATTAATGAGTCTGTTACTCAAAGGAATAAGAAATCATACGCTTTGGCAAGGGGATTAAAAAAGGAGGGAAAATTAAAATTCTTATTGGTTCGGAATGGTCAAGTTTATGCAAGAAAATGTGAGGGTTGTCTGCGCATTTCCATTGTTTCTGAAGATCGTAATAAATTCAAAAAAGGATAAGGTAATTTGTTCACATTTGACTAAACAACTAACTTGTGATGAAATTCAAATTTCACTTGTAAACTGCCAATCCTTGCTTTGTCACATAGATGAATTCCGATCCTTCTTCTCCACTCACACTGGTGACATCACATGTTTGACTGAAATCTGGTTTAAGCCAAATGTCCCCTACGGGATGGTCAAGCTACCAGATTTCCACCTATTAAGACATGATAGGATAGGTAAAATTGGTGGTGGTGTTGGTGCTTTCATCCACAGTCGTTTGAATTTCTCTGTTCTGGCTTTTTCTCCTTCAATTTGTTGTTCACGACCTGAATTTTTTGTAATGGAAGTTTCCAGATTAAAATCCTTTAAGATATTATTGTGTATTGTTTATCGCCCACCTAAAGTCAGTTTTGTTTCTGACTTTGAAAATACTTTCTTGAACTTCAGTCAGACTTATAAAAAAATTGTTTTCCTCGGCGATTTTAATGCGGATGTTTCGAGACAGTTTTGATAGTAACTATCTGATAAATTTCTTTTATTGCAACATCCTCCATTTAGTCCCATCTGATGCAACTCACCATACATCAAAAAGCCACACTACTTGATTTCTGTGTAGTCGATGACCTCGAGAAAGTTTCCTCTCATTTTAATCCCCTGTCCCCTTCCTCTCCGCTCATGATCAAACACTCATTCATATAAGTTCAATTTCTCCCACCCCTCACCATCTCCTTTTATTTACCAAGACTTCAGAAACTTTGGTGTTGCAAGTTTTCTAGAGGACCTGTTGGTTTTAGACTGGTCAGATGTTTTTAGCTCAATATCAGTTGACTCCAAAATACATATTTTTAATTCTTGCCTTATGCAATGCATCAATTCTCATGCCCCCAAAGGATCCTGTAACCTCGAGCATTCTCCTGCCCCGTGGTTAACTAATGATATTAGACAGCAAATGAAGGAAAGAAACAGACTTCATTTTGCCTTCATTCGTACAAAAAATCAAGCCATTTACAAACTATTTAAAAAAATCTTGGAACCATGTTCAAAGGTTTGTTACCGAATCAATGCGTCTCCACCTTTCTAGTACCTTCTCACGTCTGACTGAGCCAATAAGATATGGTGTGAACTAACGCATCTTGGTCTTGTTTCACACACAATTCCATTGCACCAAATTTGACAGTTGAACAGCTAAATACCGTATTTACCCGAATCCAAGATGACCCTGAATCTTCTAGCAAACTGTCAAAACAGAAAAAAGATTTTATGACCTAATTTCTCACTGTATGTATTTGGTGTATAATTCAAACACATGTATTCAGTATAGGTATACTAGTTCATTCATTAATATAAATGGTTTGTTTCAAATTTTTGTTTGAAAAAAAATTTTTAATGTATTTTTAAAATTTAGACTTTATTAACTGAATTCTGGATCGTAAGTATGAAATGAAAAATTTCAGTGGATACAGTAATTTTATCACGTGTTTCATTTGTTTAAAAAACATCGATTAAATGTATAATCATACTTCCTCGTTGTGGTCAGTTCGTCGCACATAAATTCGTTGCGGTCAGTTAGTCGTACATCGATTCATCACACGAAAAATTCGTCATGCATCAATACATCACACGACAAACTGATCGCACATCAATTCATCACTCGATAAATTTGTTGTGATACACCACGACTGGTGAACGACAGTGGGAGACACTTTTCCTCAAAATCATTATTCTTTATATTTCAATAATACCAGAACAAATCACAATTCTCTTTGCAAATTACGTGAGACACATTGGATGGTGTATGGCAGGGGGTGACACCCAATCCAACAATTGTACCCCCCTGCCTTACACGAATCATGGTGTCCCGCCTTCCAATTTGTCTTAATGAAATTGTCACGCGACGAATTTGTCTAGCAATGTATTGACATGCAATGAGTATGTGGTGCGAAGTATTGACTCG
This sequence comes from Tanypteryx hageni, assembly GCA_028673005.1. Taxonomy (NCBI): domain Eukaryota; kingdom Metazoa; phylum Arthropoda; class Insecta; order Odonata; family Petaluridae; genus Tanypteryx; species Tanypteryx hageni. Next base: position 270,651,612 of record CM054112.1, read on the forward strand.
TGACGAGTTTGTTGTATGAATGAATGCACCACAAATTGAGGTGCGATCAATTGATCGTGATGTATTGCTGGTAAACAACTTCGTACTCAAATTTAAGACGACCCCCGATTTTTGTCAACTGAAATTTGGAAAAAACCCTCATCTTGGATTCAGGTAAATAAGGTAATTATTTTATTTCATCCTCTATTACTTTGTCTGACAACAATTTTTTCCCCCTCTCTATTACTCCCATCAATCCTTTCACGCCCTTCAATGATGAGAGCTTTTACTTCTAATATATCACTCCTGATATTTTAAATAAATTCCTATTTCACTCAATATCTGATGCCATGGGTATTGATGATATTTCCATTGGCATCATAAAAAAATCGCTCCCTGTAACATTTCCGGTCATTCTAGAAATCTTCAATCACTCATTATCATCCTCTGAGTACCCCATTATTTGGAAATCATCATTAGTTCGACCTATAAAAAAAGGTGAAAACCCCTTCTCCCCCTGCTGACTATCGCCCCATCTCAATTCTATGCGGAATTTCTAAAGCCTTAGAATGTGTTGCTTACCAACAAGTTACTATCTCTCTCTTAAAAATAAAATCGAGTTTTTTCAATCCGGCTTTTGTAAAGGTTTTAGCACACAGTCCGCCTTGCTGAAAGTAACAGATGACAGCCGTTATGCTATCGATAAAAAAATGGTTACCATTCTAGTGTTATTCGATTTTAATAAAGCATTTGACAGTGATTCATTCTATCCTTCTTCAAAAAATGAATATCCTAAATTTTTCTTGCTCTGCATTAAATTGGTTTCACTCGTATTTGGATGGGCATTGTCAAGCTGTTAAGGACTCAAATGGAAATTTATCTTGGTGGGTTTCAGTTCGACATGGTGTTCACCAGGGCTCTGTTCTTGGCCCCCTTTTGTTGTGTATATTCTTGATCTTCCCAAATTCATCAAACACTGTAAATATATGTTGTATGCTGACGACCTCCAAATTTACTGCCACTGTTGTCCTTGCGAGATCCAAGAAACTATCGCAAACGTTAATGAAGATGTAGCTGCCATTTATGAGTAGGCCAATAAAAAATTCTTTACCCTCAAACAAACACACACAGACACCCACAGACATAATCGAGAAAATAGTCAAAGCATATTCAGAGGACCTTAAAACATGTATTTTCGTTGAAATCTCGATTTTGATTTTTTTCATGAAAATGATACTTTCTCTATACTTCGTATATGTAAAAAGTAAAAATCTAATAAAATTTATATTTGTTTAAAAATTACAAAAAATCTCTTCACCATCTGACAATCAACACTGCACTGTTACTTTATATAGCTTTTTTTGTCAGGAGAAAGTTTAGAGCAACAATCAAAAATATAACAAAATTCTATAAAATCGAGGTTCCCCGAATTGTATCGAAAAAATAATCTCTTCACCATCTGACAATCAACACTGCACTGTCACTTTATATAGCTTTTTTTTGTCAGGAGAAAGTTTAGAGCAACAATCAAAAATATAACAAAATTCTATAAAATCGAGGTTCCCCGAATTGTATCGAAAAAATAATCTCTTTACCATCTGACAATCAACACTGCACTGTCACTTTATATAGTTTTTCTTTTCATCAGGAGAAAGTTTAGAACAACAAATTAGGAAACAAACAAAAATATAACATATAGTAATCCCTCCTTATTCATGGGTTCTATGCTCGTTATTTCACGCATTTGCACAGAAATTATTGTAACAATTTTCAATGTTCGTGTAAGGTCACACTTATTCATGCTCGCTGACGTCAGCATTCACTGCTTGCTTGGTAAGGCACATGAAACATGGCACAAATTCACTCAAATTCAAAAGAAATACATTGTATCTACAGCATGTGTACTACAATGTATCTATATTTTATCTACAATGGTGGTGCTGCTGTGACCCTCACAGAGGTTGTCTAGGGATAGTCTGCGAGATACCCACGTGAAATGATATTCTTAGTACTTCTTAGTATCATTTCCATTTTTATGACCTTTCAGCCATCTTAATTACATGGCCTAACAAATTCTTGTCGCCACAATTAGAGAAACTGTCGGACACCATTAGAGAAGCTGTAAAATAACTACCCAAAAAATATAATTTTGAATTAAAAAATTATATTAAAAATATAATGAAGGCAATAAAACATTTCATTTCTTTTGAGACAATTTTAATTGCAGGTGGTTTTACGCTATTAAAATTTTGTATGTACTTAAATTTATATTTTTTTAAATTTAAATTTCGGGTTTTATCGGGTTTAACCCAAAATGACTAAATCATAATCGGATAGGAAAAATCAGGTTAAACCCAAAAAATTCCTACCCTACATATATTAGACCTCCGTTTATTGTTTTCTTTCTTTTCCGTAGCTGTATGGACTGTGTTAAAGAGTCACAAAGGGGGGGGAAAGGGGTTCTTGGATTTGGGTAAGTATGGTAATAGATTACCTAGGAAAATAAGGTATCAATGTGAAAGTTTGGTGAGAGGTTGCCTCTCATATAGAGAACAGATAGTAGTCATCGATGGGAAGTCTCAAGCTCCATTAAAGTCACATCAGGTGTGCCACAGGGGAGTGTCTTAGGCCCTATTCACTTCTAAATATTCATAAATGTTGTCTGCTCAGTAGTTCATAGTAAAATCAGACTTTTTGTTGATGAGTCCTGTAATATATACAGAGTAATAAACAAACAATGACTATCAGTCATTGGAGGAAGATTTAAAAGCTATTTCAACATGGTGCAAAGAACTGCACATTGAAAATAATTATGTACCATAAATGTTCTGTCATAACTTTCTATAAAGGCAAGAACAAAGAGATAGATTTCAAGTATAAACTTTATGGACTGAATATACCACCAGCTGAACATGTTAGATATTTTGAAATCATCATTTGTTGTGATATTTTGTGGGACATGCACATTCATTGGCTTATAGGTGTAACCATCATATAAATTGACTTTCATAGGCAGAATGGTACAAAATTGTTAAAGAAACAAGTTATTTAGCAGTAATCACACCACAGGTTGAATATGCCCCAAGTATGTGGAACCCATATAAGAAGGGCCATATACTGTATTTTCCTGAGTATAAAAGTCAAAGACCCCGAAAAATTGGGCCATTTTCAAGTTTTGAAAACTTTTCACCAATAAAAACAGATTTGTTTGAATAAGGACATAAGATTCAGCAGTGATTAAAAAACAAAGTAAGTTAATTATTGATTTAGCATCTGTTAGTTTAATAACTTGGAAGATATACTGTATTTATTTCCATAAGTCACACTTTTCCCAAAAATTTTCATCTCCAGAATGAGGATGTTGCTTATGTTCAAGAAAAAAATCAGAAAAATCCAAAAATGTGAGATAATCATTCAGCTTTCCTAGGAAATTGCTAAGTGGCTGGGTGTAAAGACAAAAATGTAAAAAAGGGAAATAAATATTATTATTATTGATGATGGAGTCACAAGCGTCAGATATTATAGGTGCTCGCTATTGTAACGCAAGGAGACCATGAGAAAAATGCCACTGAAGAAGTGCATTTCTTAAGGGTTTATATGAATAATACAATAGTTGGCATGGTATTTAGTTCACCAAGCTCTGGAGTAAATTAGGAATAGCTGGAGTTCAATAGTGCATATATATTTATAAAATCCTAACATTGGACTTGCTAAGAATGAGGAGGCACCATACGAATATAAACAGATTGTTACTGAAATTGCCCTACCGGAAAAAGTGAGTATATTTAGCTCAATTCGTGCGTAGTAACAGGTATTACATTTGCAAAGCAAATCAAACTCATCTACTCTTAAGCATACGAACAGCATAAACATTGGGTCAGGCACCCATGGGTAGTAATACAGACGTTTTGGTAGCTAGTGAAAATGATGGCAGATGTTATCCTGTGGGGCATCTCTCCATGCTTGCTGTACTTGTTCTCTTAGCTGGTGAATAGCTTGACCTAGCTGAGGAGCAGTTGTAAGTGTATTTCCTGTCATGTCTGTTCTTATGCTCTATTGGGGACAGCTCGGGTGACTTTGCAGTATAGGGAAGCATGCCAGTATCACGAATACACAGTCAGGATATGTGTGAGGCATAGCGGTTGGCAGTGTACTGTTGTAATATGGCATATGGGAGGGAGTGCAAGAATGGCAGAAGTATGGGTATCAGGATTGTTTCAATATTATGTTTGGACGTCAAAGTGTCTTCAATAGTGATTGGAGGTGGACGGCTGCCATAGGTAACAGCTCCCCATATCATGACTTCCACATTTGGCACAGCATGGTTCTACCTAATACACCGTAAAGTGCCTCCAAAGATGAATATGCACTCATCACCAATTCCCAGACAGACTTGAAACTAGTTGCTGAAGACTATATGACACCATTCATCATGACTAGCTAATTGTTTACTTATTTATGCGCATAGATAAATGGATCCATCTACTCATTCTAGTTGGGGCAATTTCAATGACAATCAGTGTATATGTATATTTTTTTGATGATATATATTTTTCATGGGAGCACCTGAAAACCTTTGTGCCATTGGCATAGAGTTGGGAAACCCTGATTTTGACCAAAAAATAACTGACATTTTTTTGCAGATGCCACCTTCCCTTGTTGTATATAGGGCTTGAGTGTGGCCTCACCAACAACACCTCTCTCGCCCTCAAATTCTTCTCGCAAGCAAGAAGCATTGCGCCAGAAGATCCATTCGTGATACATGAGATGGGCGTGGTTGCATTCCAGAATCAAGAGTGAGTCCTATCATTGTTATTTCTGAGGGAACAAATACTATAACTTTTTCTTGTATCACTATTAAGGTTTTAGAGCAAATGCACAGAGGGTAACAATATTTATCTTAATATAAAATAAGGTTTTATTTTCCTATTATAGCATCTGTATAACCAAGGGTCATCTGATGTTTGGGTACAAGAAAATTACTCTGCAATGTATTTTTGTCAAGGTGAATTGCATTTGCTCAGGTGGAGGCAGCTGAAACTCTGTTCTGTTGCAATGGAAAAATTAATCTTGAAAATTGATTGTCATGCAGTACAATTTAGTCTAATATGGCACATGGTACTACTAAAGGAGGTAGGTCGTTCCGGTGGGCGAAAACGCGTTCAGTTCGCACATGACGTCACGTGGCATAAGCTTTGTAGCGGGAAGCTTAAAATTTGTATAAAAATTAACGTAAATCGGCTGCTGATATCCGTCTTTTTATTTCTTCACCCTTCGTTATTATAAATAATACATTTATAAGTCATGCTATAAAATCCCGGGATGTTAATTTGTATATACAATGATTTTTTAACGAATTACCGGAATCGTAAAAAGTTCAAGTTTGTTAAGAACATTCGGCATCAAGTGAACTTCGAAGATGGAAAAAGACTTCTAAGAAAGGTCTCGAACTCATCTCAAAGAGAAGGGCTTCATTTTCCGTATGATTCTCACTCAAAGGCCGATTTTTCCCAAGTTAAATTTTAGTTTTTTTGTCACTGATTTCTTCGAATTTCGCGTAAATACTGGCGTTTTTATCACTCACTAGTGTAATTGCCCTTCAAATATGACAGGTATGCGTGAATTAAATTGAAATTGAAATAAAAAGATAATAAAACTCACATAATTGAGTGTTCCAGAGATAAAAAATAGTTATGGGTGAATGGAAATTGCATGACAAAGAAATACATCACGGTACACAATTCTTTTACGTCCAAAATTATTTTTAATCTATGGAACCTTTAATTTTGTCTCTCTCCTTCTTTATTTCTTCCTCTCTCATATTAAAGTATTCACATGAATTCCTTAATGTATATAGTAGGATTAAGGCATCAATACAGTCTCGTTATTTTTTTTTAAAAAGGTCTAGATCTGAAGTTCTTCCTAATTTTAATTTACAAAAGAGTGAAAGTCTTTAAATTGAAAAATCGATTTTTGTTATCTTATGGAAAATGGCTCACCTCTTCCACCAAAAATTTGCCTATTAGGTTTACCGAGTTTATATTTAGTAATTTCGAAAATTCAACTGCGCATATGACAATCACAAGATGCAAGACCTATCACTTCAAGCTTAGCTTACAAAATATCTATGAAGCCCTCAATAAATAGGGTTTTGCTGCCTTAGTGCATGCAGGTTATAAATTTTATGGTTTTAACTTTTTCCTTAGAATAATGCCAAAAATGAAATTCTACGATATGCTCACGTTACATTTGCATTTAAATACAACTGACCAACTGTCTACTATCTATGGAAAAATCATGTGCTGGCCATGTCATATTTTTTAATTAAACAATACCACATTACTCCAAAAAGATTAGACTGCTCAGTTTATAGATGTTATAATTAAGATGGGTTGTAGGGAAAATAATTGAAAAGCAGAATAAAATATTTATTGATAAATGCAAAAATTTGTTGGATTCAGAAATTTATTTTGTAATCATAAAAAATTTGTTGGATTCAGAAATTTATTTTGTAATCGTAAACAACACATCTGGTCCAAACATGGACCATATGTTACATAACAAAATATGGTACAAACTTTCTTACCATTAACTCCATTGGCATTTTGTCACCAATATAAAATCAATATTAACAATATTGTGACCAAACATTTACTTGTAAAAGCTAAGATTGATTGATGAGAATATGAAAACCACTGATGATGTGAACTGTGATTGAGGCCCACCTACAAGGACGTACTCAGGGGGTGGTTCCCCCAGGTGTACAGACATTTGTGGAATATGTGATAACCACATTACAGACTTGCTACATTTCCTCTTGCTATGCTGCCACTTGCTGCGCTGAGTTATGAGAACTAAAAAAGTTATACAAGTTTATATTATTTGAATTGGACTTATTTAATCAATTGCTGGAAATTTGTTTTTGGCCTCAGACCCCCCTGAAGTAAATTTCTGGGTGTGTGCATGCCTACCCAGCCCTAATCTGGTAATCTGCTTTAGTCTGGTCTCTCACTTTGTGTTATTGACTTGGAGAGCCATATTAATATCATACTCTCACAATGGCATTACACTTGGGATCATTGAGACACACAAGCCTATCCACCACGAGACAAGGTAGCAGAACCATGGATAGGAACATTCATGCATCCATTCATTCTTATTGTTATTTAGTCTTCATATAAAATGGAAGTACTAAGAACCATACCACATTCAAGTTTAGAGACATTACTGCCATGCCAGTGACACACTCATGCAAGTCAAGAGCATACACATACAACATGCACACATTCATTCATTCCCCAGACAATGAATCATTCAAGTCATCAACTTCCTCAGTTTTTTCTTGAATTGCTTACCATTCACAGGATCTTTCCTGCGAGAATTCAACTCTTTCGCCCTTATATATGTTCGTATCCTGACAAAACAAGAGATTTCCTCTTCTGGCCATTTTGAATCAACTTTCTCCATTACAAGTTCTGTCAACTTTGAGAAAATGTATTTCCCTTTGCATATGTATTTTCCATGCAAGTTATTGAACTTGCGGTTTATATACCTTGCACGAGTTAAAAAATCCTCATTAGGATGTATCAATCCACCTTTTGAGAGATACATAACCCAATGCTTTCCTGATGGTTCTAATGTTGATGTCGGGTCTCCTAGCCAAGGGGCAACATAGCAAGACCATCTGCTTCAAGATCATCATCATTATCAACTTCAAGCCCTTGCAATGCTACTTTGTGTGCATTGTAACCTTCATTGTCAGAAAACTCAGGAAGAAGACCCTTCAACACATCTACTGTTATACACAATTCATCCTTGAGTTGACATGTTCCTTCATCTTCCTTGTTCAAGTTTATTAAACACTGCTCTTCCGAAATTGCTGTTGTATTACTATTTACAGTAAAAACTGCTGCTGAGTGTTTATCCATTACATATGCCCTAACCCTGTGCATATAGTCCAAAGCATTAGGGCTATCATTACTATGCCCTAAACCTCGGATGTAAGAAAAGAAACATTCCAATACATCTTGGTTTAATTTGGTAGTTAAAAGAAACTTTGAATTGAATACATCAAAAAAATCATTTATTTAGTTTTGTTAATCTTGCAATATCAGCAACATCTTCTACAATTATATTCTTATCATGGCAATAAACAAGGGCAGATGCAACTGTGTCGCAAGTTTTACTTTTTGTCTCCTGAAGGGAGAAGGGTTAAGATGCTCCCTGCTGATTTTAGGAATTATGTTGAGTTCCCCTGTTAATGAGTACAGTTTTTCCAAATCAGAAATGGACACAACTCTTCCATTTGCCAAAACAAATCCTTGATCTACCAAATGATTTCTGAATAACTTCACTGCATGAGGCACATCAGCAAATACAAATACCTCCCTTGTGTCATCATGAGGATTTTTAAATGAAGTGCAGTCAAGGTTTATTCCAAGCTGAGTCCACAGGGCTCTGTTTGTTGGACCTAAGTCACTAACTTGAGCAACTAATTTGTAGCCATTTTCCTCTAAGGCGTTAATTATCTTTTTTAGTCATTGCCTGATCAAAATTATAAAAAATGGGTTGTTTCCATTTTCCAAACAAACTATGGGCCATTACAGTTTGTACTTGTTCGAAGGGGCCAAAGACCTGTTCTGACTTCCTATTGATGCACAATTCACTACTTATTTTCATTTCATCAAAAGAAATTTCAAGTTCTGTTAAGTGTTTATTCTTAATATTCCTTACTGACAGGACATTCCTCTGTAATCCAAAGTTGAAGTCATACCTGGCAACCCAAGACTTGAGTGTAGTAAGACAAGGTAAGGGATACTTGAGATGATTTCTCAAGTATCGATATGTTTTGTTACTGACATACTGCAATGAAATGGCGGCTGAAATATCTCCTTCTGACCAAACAATTCTTTTCCCCGGGTTTAATATGCATGTTACACGGCCAGGAGAAAAAAACTGAGACAGTATTTCTGTGACACCCTTATCACATTTTCCTTCAATGTCCTTTGCCTGTGCCTCAAAACATAAATGTAATTCCTTTTTTTCCTCTTCCAGTTTCTGTGCTCTATCCTTAAGCTGCGTCTTTTTTGTCTCTAATTCATTCACTTTTAGCACCCACTCATTTAATGTGTCATTAGATAAGTCTACTGGCAGCACATTTATACCATCTAGTACTGTAGACCCTGCACCCCTGAAATGAAATAAATATTTATAATAAGGATGAAAATAGCAGAGGGAGAGGCTTAATCATAATTAGAAAATGAGTACAATTTAAAGCTAAAAGCAGTTTTTATAGCTACAATTTGCAAAGTTGAAACTCATGTAGCTAATTACGGATTCTTTGTCATACAAAGTTTCATACAGCTGGATGAAGAACACTATGCTATATAAAGTATTGCCTGAACATTAATTGCTTACATCTTAATGTTACCAGTCCCTTCCTTTAATCATTAAGATGCTCTCCATACTAGTTCAAAAGACAAATTTAAAATAATAACAGTCTAGCAGTAAGACTGACTTCTATATTAAAAGTATAATTTATTTGTTAAAGTATATTACCCAACTGCATGAATTTTAATAAAAATTAAATATACACTGTGTAATAAATTCTTCTGAAGATGGAGTACTTACATGTTTGAGGCATCCAGCATTGTTTCATCATTTTCTAAAAGAGATTTTAATAAATTCCTTTTAGATCTGTAATTAAGCCTCTCTCTTCTTTTTTTACATACTTCCTTTTCACCCATTAATAAAGGCAAATTGATTGATTGATTGATATGGTCTTTATTTGGGGCAAAATTGAGACTAAGAAGTCCCATCTTCCACCTAACCCCTCTTCATGAAATATATATAATAATACATAGTACTTTATGTAAATACAAGTAGCAATAAAAATACAAGAATTGGAAAATAAAAGATGTAATTTTGTGGGAAAAAATAAGGACTGCTGAAGTAATGAAATCCATGTAATAAAACCCACAGCAGGAAAACACCCACACAAGAAGGGGTGTGTGAAAAACCTGCGAAATCTACTGAGATTCACTAAAGACATTAATAACTGAATATTTAGAACAAAAGATGAATACATGAAAAACTTAAAGCTATGCATCAAGAAAAGTTTGGCACAATACGAATACATCATTGATGGAATGAACATATGAAAATGACAAAATGAATAGATAATAACACTGTTATGACTAAACAAAAAATAGAGAAGAAAAAATTAATTAATTAATTTAAAAAAATATATAAAAAAGTATAAATCATGCACAATGAGTATTGTTTTGTCAAAATCAAGATTGAAAAAAAATTGAAGCATTAAGTGTGTTTAACTGTTCCCTTGAAAGGATAAGAGAGATAGATAGCAGTGTCGTTTGAATGATGAGAGCGAGTGCAAGTTTTTTATTGTTTGGGAAAGTTCGTTCCATAGTCTGCAAGCAGTTGCAATGAAGGACTTGTTGAATATTACCGTTCTGTGTTGAGGAATAAGGAGTTTATGGCACCGTCTGGTATTACGTTTATGTACAGTGTTTATACTCCTGAATTCCGTTGCAAGGTAATGTGGATTGTTAGAAGTAAGTACTTGATATAGTAAAGAAAGCAAATCTTCGGGACTCCAAATTTAGCCAGTTTAGTTTGGCGAGTGAATCTGGAATATGGTCTGATTTCTTCAGGTTAAAAATATATCTAATGCACGCGTTATGAGTTCTCTGAATCTTTAACGACAACTCTTGAGATAAATCTTGGTATGCTATATCGACATAGTCAAAATGCGGAATAATGAGTGAAGTTAACAGATGCTTTTTCAGAGAAACTGGAGTACTACTACTTAACTTCCTAAGTGAGTGAAGAGATGAGTTTACTGTTCTACACACATTCCTTTTGTGGTCCCTTGAACTTCAAAATAACAAGGATTTACTGTAATCCTAAAACACTAAATTTGAGCAAAATGTGAAAAAATTGTCATTCTCTAATGTAATTTCTCTTGTTGCGTATTTTCCCCTGCTGTGATTTTGAGGACTAAGTAAATGCTTTATCCATCCGCATAATTCCCCCATTCATCCTTAAGCACGGTTCACCCCTACTTGCATGGCAAAAACATAAATAATACCTAATAATAATAATAAGCGATAAATATGTTTACTTTTTGTGAACGTTGAGTATAAGAGAAAGAGGAATGTGAAGTGGATCAGACATTACCTGATGAGAGATAGCATTATTACACAGAAAACTGGGAAGAGAAAGAGGTATCAAAAGGTTTCAGCTGATAGACGAGTTGAAAGGGAAAGAGAGCTATCAAGACATGATGAAGAAGACTGTAAAAAAACAGGAGTCTCTTAAGGTACCAGGTTTAATCAATAGTGACAACGGACCTGTTACGCGTGTTGATGATACCAAACCTTCAGGATGACAGATAAGAGTTTAAATCAGAATTACTTATATACCTCAGAATATAATTAGTAACTTCCAAATTAAACTCTAACCTAGCACCCTGAAGATTTGAAGGGTTCGCAATTGCCGTTGCGCCCCACTGCATAGGAAGGGCACCACTGCTATTGAGGGTCCAGTTTATGTAGCAGGTGATTCATATGATGACGATACCTAATTCTGTTGGTTCAACTCTAATGGAAACAAAGGCAGATTTACTCCTGAATAATCTCATGACAAGCGAATTCGTTGTTTCGATGAAATGCATTACTTTTATTTTTTCCTTAACACTTCCGGTTAGTAAGTCATTACAAAAAGAATCGCTAGATCTGTATTCAGCTATAAAATGCATTGAGGACATCATTTGCTTATTAGATTTTGAAAGGAAAAGGGTTGACGAAGTATTTAATAGAATTTGGAAAAGCGCTAATGAATTTGCAGATATTTTGCAATTAAAGCTCATTAAGCTATTGCCGAAACAACTATTGTGTTTGAATCAAGTTGAGTTAGATAATACTGCAACGTCATTATGGGAAAAATATTCTGACTTTTTAAATGTTTCCATTATTTCAAATTCGTTGACTATTTTTCTAAGCGAATTAACAATGTGGAAAACCAAATGGGAATGTGAATATAAGTGCAATAACATTAAAACTGACATGAGTGCCTGTGAAGTTTTCAGTATGTGCGACGAGGAAATTTATCCAAATTGCAAAATTTTATTAAAAATTTTACTCACTTTTCCTATAAGTGTTGCTAGCTCTGAATGCAGCTTTTCAGCTTTGCGACGATTAAAAACTTGGTTGCGGAACAGAATGAGTGAAGAAAGACTTGGGGATTTGGCGTTACTCCTTATACATCAAGATATTCATCTTGACCCAGAAGAGATTTTAGATCGTTTTTCTAATTCTGGCAATCAACGACTTGATTTTTTATTGTGATTTTTAAAATAAAATGTTAAGAAGTGTTATACAAAGTTAATAAAATGTCACAGATACCCGATTTAAATATATTTTGTCTTTTTTACATTATGCGAAACATAAGCCTTATACATAATTTTCGCAAAATATAGATTATTATAAGGGAGGTCAATGTATGCATGGTTTTCAAAATCTCTACAGCAGTGTTTCTCAACTGGGGTGACATCACACCCCAGGGTGATGCGAGAGTTATTGAAGGGTGACGCAAATATTTGATAAATTCACAGTGTATCATATTCTGGCTTTTGAAAATAAATAACACCAGAAGAATACCTGCTTCTGCTTCTTTGAATGCATAAATGTTGATCTTTATGTTGTTTATAAAACCTAATTTATCTTTAAAGATGACTTGAAGGAAATGGAACAGTAAACGGGGTGACGCAGAACTGAAATGGGGTGACTCAAACAAAAAAAGGTTGAGAAACACTGCTCCACAGACATGACTAAATCTTCTTCTTCATCTACAACTACACTCACTTCATAACCTCTTTATCTTATTCTGTGTTCAGGGCAAATCTTACCTTTAACAATACAAATTTTTCCTTCTCGCTTCAGTTTAACAAATCCAACAGCATTACTGACATAGTCTTTCCTCATTGACCTCAAGACCTCAAAGGGGAAAAAATCCATAAAAGCAACGATAAAATTCGCGACATATACAAAAGAGATATGCAGTTATTACAAACACTTCTCCAGTTTTTCTTTTCACAAGTATTGGTAATAACTAAGGCAGATAGACACTTAAAACAACAAACTTCACCACATTTCCTATAGACAAGACACACGGAAACTAACTTTATTCACATTCATTTTGTATATTTGTCAATATTTGACCTGATGATTCTGTAAAGGCAGATGATGGTGATTATTCACCGAAACCGGTCGTGTTTTACTTCATATATTTTGTGGAAATCAGAAAAAGTTTAATATAAATAAAAAATACTATCTAGCATTGTTCATGTTATTTTATTGTGAAATTCCACAAAGTCTCGGCCTCGTCCATTTTTCGTATTCTTTTCTAACTATATTTTACTTACTAGATACTAGGACAGCATGGGAGACAATACATAAATACATATTCTATAATATTAGTAAAAACTAGAGTTGTTTTATTCATTTAATATGGGAAAGCTCTTTTAAGACGTCAATCTATCTTTTGCATATCTTCTGCGTTTCAGTCAAAATAATAGTAATATTACAATAACAGAAAATAAAAGCACTACATCGAACTTTTTTTATCAATTAAATGTGATACAAACCTGTCCGCCTTTACTCGACACATTTCAACATCTGAATATTGCTCTCTACAACTTCCAATGTACTGTAAAAGCATGTACGAATCCATGTTGGGCAAATTATCAGATCTGGCTACACAAAACCCTTCAGATGCCATTTTGCAAAACATAAAGCGAAATAAATGCAGGAAGGTGCAGTACTTCTACCAATATTTCTTCTAAGACGGCGGATAGAGGAAAACAACAGATTTATGTCATTTAAGCTACTACTTCTATATCGGTACAATGGCTTCTAGCACGGCTAGGATGCTCATGGGATACGCTGACGTCACTAAACACTTGGCAAACTTCGGCTACCTATCAGATGTGATCAGGTTCGGCATTAACTCGTCCATTTTAAATCATCTTTTTTATTAATATCTGTTAAAAATTTAACAAAAAAACTTTATATTTGCCTATAACAGTAGCCATACAATACAACTTCATAAAATTTTCGGTAATTCCCGATATATGACTGTCCCCCATTGCTTTTACTTTAAACACCATAAATTGCTATTGCTGTCCTATTATTTGGCCATCCTATGTAGAAGTCATGGTGGATCATTGTTTTGTGTATATTTCTTAAAAACCATGTTTATATGTCATCCTGCCTAGCTATACAGCGGCAGAGGAGCACTTTCTTGAGGCCCTTCAGCGGGTGAGGGAGGGCAGACGTCTTGTCAAGGCCACTGCAGGGCCCCTCGCACTTCCTCCGGACCGGTGGGAACCGTTGCTGAATAATCTTGGACATGTATGCCGCAAACTTCGCAAGTACAATGAGGCACTTGAGTATCACCGACAGGTTAGCTATAATCTCTATATTTATATACTGTATTAGTCCGAATATAGTCTCCCCCCTTAAATCTGAACCCTTAGTTTTGGAAAAAAGTTTGAACCCCATTACAGACCTCACTTTTTAGCCTACTTTCCAGAATTGAAATAGGCTTATAGTTTTGTCGTTGTCTGTCTGTCTGTCCATCCCCCTATTAACTTTTGAACCAGTAGACCAATTTTCATGAAACTTGGTGGAAATCTCTTGCAACATGGGCCGAGCTTCCGAGGATAGTTTTTGTTGCGAAGATTGAAGTCCTGGGTTCGATTCCAGGAATTATCCTTCCCATTTGATTTACATGGGAAATCTGAAATCCATAGTGCAGAGTAATTTTCTCTTGCACATTAAAATATCTTAGAATTGTAATATCGGAGCAAGTTTTGTACTATTTTCTGAGGAAAGGAAGGAAGATTCTAATTGTTATTGTATAATTTTGCTTATCGATTGCATTTCTTACAATTTTGCATAAATACTGGCTATTTTGCAGTTTTTATCACTCATTACTCATTACGAGAGTTTTGCCATAGCAACAACTATTGTTGGACTCAGGTTCAGTATATTCTAATATGTACTCGCGTTATTTTTCCATACACCAATTTAATATTCTGTTCGAATGCATTTGTAGTATTTTATAATGCTAAATTATGAAATTTGGGAACACAAAGAGCTACATATTCACGATGACTTTAAAGCTAATAAAGCCAATATAAGTATTTAAATAAATGATTAAATGGAAAGTAGGCATCATAAGTTCTGTTTTGATCATCTTATAATATTCTAAGGAACGAGTTTTAATATGTATGAGCAATTTAGTTACAGCTATCAATTTACAATGAAACGATGACATCACGTTTTGCATGTTATAGTTGCAGACATAATTTAAATGTATCAAGTGTTACTGGACTAAATTCGAAAATTTTGATTTATGAATGTTATTTAAATTCCATTCATATCATTCAGGTGCTGTTGACAATGGCTACTTGAATCATGCCTGTATAAAAAAGTAATTATCACCAGATTTCCAGTTATATTCTTTTCATAATTTATTTTACCCATATTTTTGTTACTTCCGATATTTATGCCTTGGAATATCACATCAAGAAATACATTCTGTAGATAGTTGAAACACCTTCAACACTTTGGTTTGATTTAGGTAAGTAATAAGTATTACTTGCAATCGCATTATAACAGTACTGTTATAATGCGATTGCATTATATATAATTAACAGCTGCGTAAACTGGACAGTCTGATCAGTTGACAGAATTGCCTATGGCCCTATGGATCACTACGGATTGTTGGGTAACGAAGTTAATTTCTTTCGTTGTAATGACATTTTCTCTAAAATAACAATAGGTGGTACCACTACATATCAATATTTGCATATTTGTGACTTAGGGAAGGGATAAAGTTGACCAATCAACGCTTTCAAAGCAAAAACTTCTTCAATTCCCACGATTATGATAATATGAACGTTAAGGGAAGGATTCCAAAAAGTGAACAAAAAGAATTGATAATGAAATGAATACTTTGTGGTTTCTACAACTTTAAAGTTGTGGAAACCACAAAGTATTCGTTTCATTATGAGTAAATTCCACAAAGTTGAGCCTGACCTCATTAATTATATAAAAAGAATTGAGTTACTGAGGCATATGTATCAAGAAATTCTCCGTAAAATGATCAAATCAAGTGAGGGCATTAATTGTTACCTATACTTACTGCCAGCAGTGATATTTTTGTTTGCTAATCTTTTGGGGACGAATATTGTCCTCCCCCCCTTACTTTTCTTACTAATATTTAGGCCAAAAGGGGGGGGAGACTATATTCGGACTAATGCAGTAATTTTCAGAATAAATATTGCTTTTTTCATGACTTTATTCTATTTTTCATCAATATTAGATTGTATGTAATAAATAAAAGCAAGGAATTTTGAGCTATTTTCAATAATCAATTCAGCTTGAGAAGATGGTTCTTGGCTAATAGAGCCATTGCAGAAAATCTGGCAGTCAATCTAGTTCAACTGTGAATTATTCTTCTGTTTTGTTGAACATATAATGGCAAAAAACCTTTAGAAGGGATAGGAATGTTATCTGTTGTTAGACAAGGATTGATCTGTTATAAGGTTTATGTTATATATTAAATTTCTGTCATCCTGCTTTTCTTGAATTTTCTGTCAGCACATGCCACATTTTATTCTCGATGAAATTTGGTTTCAGTTAGTATAACTTAATGGTCTTCCTGCTTCCTCGGTTGAATCAATTGTTTAATGAAGTTACTTGATTCACTTGAATTACTATAAGTCGCTTGAAGATTTTAAAGTAAAAGTTTGTCTTTAAATTATTTCCTTTGAGTAGTTATCCTGCCAATTTATGTATTTTTCATAATTACTTAACATCTTACCAGTGGCGAATCCTGAGATTTTTTGGTACGGAAGCGACAAATTATGAAAATCAGATCTTACCTTGTTATTTGAAATGCAGAGGAATTCCTCTTTCCTTCTTTGCTAATTCTTCAATGAGATCATCATAGAATGGGTTTTTGAGAAAGTTATTTGATGAGGGGTGTATCGATTGATAGAATTGATAATTTAAAGTCTTTCTTGATTTGTGGAATTCCTCACGAATGTTTTGATAAATTTGAGAGCTGAAAAACTTCAGTTGAGGCACTGGTCGCAGTATTGTCAATACTAATTCACATAATTTTGCCACTTGAGAGTAAGCTTTGTCTAAACCGTTTTCTTTAATGAAATGATATAAATCGCTAATGCTGCTTTTATCAATATCTTCTATTTGATATATAACCGAAAGTTCAGAACACAAAGCAGCTTTGTCAAAATAATTTCCGTAACTGTTCTTGAGGGAGTCGAACGTATCTTGTTTAATTTTTTTGCAGTGCGACTTGGGTAACACAAGAAATTAAATCATTCTGTACTGCACTGAACGGGCCGTGAAACACTGTGGAATGTTCTAAATGGTTTCCCAAAGTTTTGTCCTATTTAGCAAAACAATTCGACCAAGTCCACGTAATTACCTTTATGTATTTATAGAGTCACTGAATTCGTCATGACCATGAAAGCCAAGTTTGTGCTCTCCCAAAAAACAAACATTATCTTTTTAACATTTCCTGATTTTTCTTTACTGCTTCGTTATGCTGGTGATGCGTAATTTCCAATTGCTTATCTAAAACATTTTATTTGAGTTCTTCCATATGTTTTTCTTGAAGAATTGACTGTAAATGTTTTTTACTTATCGAATGTCTCTTTATCACCTTATAAAGATTATTTAAATCAGAAAATCTCGTTTTAGTCCAAACATTTTTTTCGTTCGAAAAAAGTAAGCACAGCCAACAAAATAATTCTGCTTTGCTCTCACATCTAGTCAACCATTTGACAATGTTATAAATATCTACCTTAAAATGTCTTGTGCATGATTTAATTTTTCTTTTTAAATTTAGGAGAGGTTTTGGCCTGTTTGTATAATTTAACTCTTTGCCTGAAAATGGTTTGACGAAAAACTTTTCGTTAATAAATTATACACTGCACAACATGAAACCTTACCAGAGCTGCCTGAAAGCACAACAGAAGCATTTGAGGCACTCTGTTTACTCATGTTTGCAATTTTAAAATTGCTTCCACTCCGTACTTTATTATGCAGAGAAAAAGCACAAAATTCCTTCTATCTGACAAGGGAAGCCCCCAAGGTGTGACACTCGCATCGGATTGAGACTTTGCAGAATGAAAGTATTTGTAAAATAACGGACTCTTATTTCTACCTAGGTGCCAACTCGACGTCGTTTACGAGAAAATGCCCTTTGAAAATCGCGATCCGAGAGTCAATGTAATAAGAACGTTAAAAGTCCTTCCGTATTTATCTAGGAGCGTTGGTCTAGGGGAAACGAGCTGGATTTTAAATATTTTTGCCGGGGTTGAATTCCCGAAGGGACCAAAATTTTTTTCTGATTTTTTAAAAATTTTTTTTCGCGATTTCCAGCATATCGTCGATAAAACTTGCACAACATTTAAAAAAAATTTATTTCATGCATTATAACTACTATTTTCTTCATTGTAATGCAGTTTTTATTGCCCCAAAACTGAAGATCACTCGCAAAACACGAACAAAGACAAACAATTCCAATCGCCACTCCAAAATGTGCCCTATAACAATAAATCGCTCGGCAATATTCTGACGACTGTGGTCGAGAGACAAGGATGTCTGCTTATAAGGCCACGAAAAACAGCATCTAGTCATCTTATAATGTTGTTATTAAAGTTACGGTGTTGTTGTTAAAGAGATTCGTTATCATTTGCAGGTGTCAATTATTGTCATTATAATTATAATTGAAATTATGTCACAATACTGTTGGGTTATTTCGATGCATTGTTCTTTATTCCTCCTTTCAAATCTCGTCATGTATTGTTCATTATGATAAATTGGTTGCTGGTGTCAATTATTGCCATTATAATTATAATTGGCATTATGTCACAATATTGTTGGGTTATTTCGGTGCATTGTTCTGCATTCCTCTTTTCAAATCTCGTCATGTATTGATCATGATGGTAAAGCGAATGGGTAGTGATCCATAAAATTATGTTACAGTGAAGAATTACGATGAAGAAAATAGTAGTTATAATGCATGGAATAAATTTTTTTAAAATGTTGTGCAAGTTTTATCGACGATATGCTGGAAATTGCAAAAAAAAAACTTTTTAAAAAATCAGAAAAAAAATTTGGTCCCTTCGGGAATTCAACCCCGGCAAAAATATTTAAAATCCAGCTCGTTTCCCCTAGACCAACGCTCCTAGATAAATAGGGAAGGACTTTTAACTTTCTTATTACGTTGACTCTCGGATCGCGATTTTCAAAGGGCATTTTCTCGTAAACGACGCCGAGTTGGCACCTAGGTAGAAATAGGAGTCTGTTATTTTACATATACTTTCATTCTGCAAAGTCTCAATCCGATGCGAGTGTCACACCTTGGGGGCTTCCCTTGTGAGCCAAAATGTTTGGAAATAATATCTGTTAATGCACTACTATAACACAAGCTCTTCTATAGGCATGAAGGTTCATGTGAAAGGTCAGAATTGCGACTTAGTGAAACTAATATAACTGGACCAGATGCCTAGTCTCTGCTCGTATACTACAGCGAATGGCTTATCGACATGTACGCAATAATATTCTTGCTTCCTAGTATGCTAGTAGTATTATTTTCAGTCATTGTGTGGCACCAGCCGTCAAGGTGTATTTTTAAAATGTCCCGCAAACCCACGGTTTTACTGAAGGTGTGCTTCTAAAATTGCACTTGTGAATGAGTAACTTTTATAGTTGTTACTGTTATTATTATTTTAATTTCTAAGTTAGAAGCAATGCTTTCCTTGCTTCCATGGAGGACTGCTGCCTTTATGCACACAATGCACTCGTGTTTTGTTTCTTTTTTTTGTGAATGGAACACACTACAGTTTCTGGTTGGATATACATCTGCATCACTTGAATTTTCATCTGAACTAGAGGAATATCCGTTGTTCACACTGGGACAATCTAACGAACACATAATTCGTTTAAAATATCGCCTTCACAAAGATAGCAATGCCTTTGACTGTGCACATGATGGAAACTGAAAATGAAAACAAGGCTATTCGAAAGACAAATGAATAACTAAATCTGCTATGAAAATGAAAAAAATGGAACTAAAAGAATCCCCGGTGCATTTGCCAAATGTACAAATAGCATTGGACAGTTAGAAGTCTATGGAAAATCTAGTAGATGGTGTTAGTGTATCTTGCTTGAAAAACGAGAATTCTCGTGAGGGGTACGCATTGGCTGGCACACGAAACACGAGAATTCTTGTGACCGGTATGCAAGTTGTAAACATATGGATGAGATTCTGCTATCTATTGTATTTATCTGAATCCAAGACAAGGTTTTTTCCAAATTTCAACTTGTGTAAATCAGAGGTTGTCTTACATTTGAGTACAAAGTGATTACCACCAATACATCGGGGTCAATTGATCGCGCATCAGTTCATTATGCCTCAATTCGTGACACGTCAATTCGCCACACAACTAACTCGTCAGGCATCAATGCATCACATGACAAACTCATCATGCATCAGTTCAATAACAGTTTTTCTCTAAACACACATGCCTCTTGCTCATCCAAAGTGCCGCTCAGGGTGAGAGTGAGGGGGGTCTTATCACCTTTGAATTGGGACCCATTGCAGGACAAGAACCACTGCATGAGATTTATTGCTACTTGCCGCCACCTTGCATTTAAACAAATGCACCAGTTCATCAGAGGAGTTTTTAAACACTAAAAAAGTTTTAAAAAAGTTGTTTGAGTCTTCTTCTTTTTTATCGTCTGCAGCTTTGAAAATAGGTATGTCTAAGATTTACCATTGGTGCATATGCAAATTGCTTCTTGTAGGTGTAAAAAAATTCAGAATATTTGTTATAGGCCATCTTTATGAGTAAGACTATATAACTCTTAGGCATCGTGTTCCACTGGTGGGTCATGGCACCTCCAAAAAGTAATACACATGATCCACCAGTTAAGTCATGTCATTGACATCCTATTAAAAATTTTTAGTCTACCCTCCAGAATGGAAATAGCCTTAGAATTTTGTCATTGTCTGTGTGATGTCTGTCTGTCCCCTCCTATTAACTTTTGAACCAATAGACTGATTTTCATGACACTGGGAGGAAATCTCTTGCTACTGGGGCTGTGCTCCTGAGGATAGTTTTTGTTGCGAAGATTCAAAGTCCCGGGTTTGATTCCAGGAACTATCCTTCCCATTTGATTTACATGGGAAATCTGAAATCCATCGAGCAGGGTAATTTTCTCTTGCACATTAAAATATATTAGAATTGTAATATTGAAGTGGGATTTGCATTATTCTCTGAGGAAAGGAATGGAGATTCTAATTTTTATTGTAGAATGTTGCTTATTGATCTTATTCTTTGAATTTTGCATAAATACGGGCATGTTTGCAGTTTTTATCACTCATTACGAGAGTGTTGCCATCGTAGTGACTATTGTTGGACTTGGATTTGGTGTACATGCATTATTTTTGCCACACAAATAC